>JAOUZG010012130.1:192852-242320 GCA_026289955.1 Argiope argentata | reverse complement strand
TATATATATATATATATACACAAACAAGCTATGACCAGAGCTTTTAAATTTAAAACTAAGCATATTTGGATATTTTAAACTAAGCACATTTTCTGGATAGAAGTGTGAAATTTTGTACGTATAAATGAAAATAAAAGAAAAATTGTACTACTTCACACTTGAAATTATGATGAACATATAAAAATTCATTTTTTCGAAATTTTTGTTCAATTGCCTACCTTATTTAATGAAATTTTGTAATTCGAAGTATATCTGGATGCAGCATTTAAAAAAAAGAAAAAAACTTATTCCCAAGTGTAAAGATGCAATGCTTTTTAGAAAAAAAGGTGACTTCAGAAACCTTACTGACATAGCTATGAAATTAGTCTTATCTTACGCCTTAATATTTAAACACTTATCATTGTAATTTAAATTTCGGTCACAATAAAGGTTCAATTTACATGAATCTATACTTTTGGCAAGAAATTCATGGACGAAAAAAGAAGAGGAAAAAAAAGAATGAATAAAATATAAAGTAACATATTTAATTTCTAGCTTTCTTTCATGCTCAAATCTAGGATAAATTGAAAATTGGTATTAAATCACTGGTAGCGCTTTTAAGAAAATTAGAAAGAAATTTACCATATGCTTACCTGCGAATAAAACTTTAGCACATGATGCTGTATCTGAGAACTAAGCTTTAACTTCAAGAACAGATTTGTCGGAGCACCCGACCTTTGTTTTAATTTGTAGCTTTAGATGCTGCATTTAAATATTGTTTGTGGTACATTAGATTATGTATAGTTAAATCTGACAGTAAATGAGCTAAGAAATGAAGTAATGTATTTCAGTTTTGAAGGAATTTCAGTAATTATCGAAACTTTCGATTTGAAAATATGTCCCCCCCCCCCGATAATTAACCAGCAGCTGTTTTTTGAAATTTTAAATATGATTCTTATAATTTATTTTAGCCGAAACGCTTATTATTTTGCAAAAAAAGGATAACTTATTTGAACAGCTTTAACGTAATTTTTTTAAATCTTATTTCAAGTATCCGTTTGTAGAATATATATACATACAAGCATACATACAAATCGAAAGAACTAAACATTATTGATATCCACTTAAATTTGAATTTTTAAAAAAAACTTTCCATGTATTTTTTTTTTTTTCATTTTGTTAAATATAATTAAAATGTAAGACATATCAAGATTAAATCCTCCTAAAACTAAAAATTATAATTCACTTTAATATATTAAATTTGTATTATGTGCGTCAAAATTATAATTTTTATAAATGTCTTCAGTGTAGGAAAATTATGAGCATGTTAATTCATATAAAATTTTTAAAGCAAATTTCTCGCATTCTATTTATTACTTCTATCACTCGTTTGAAAAGCAGTAAGGGCCATTAGCATTTTTCCCGCGGAAGCCTTTTTTCGTTATCAGAGACATGGAGTATCACTTAACAGTGAATGATTACCATACGGCGCACATTGTAAAATCGCCAAATTTTACATACAAAGATAAAAGTTATAATGTGGTACCCTTTTTAAGGGTTGAGCGCAAATGACACCCTCTAATGAGTTAGCGCTAATAAGAGTGAGCGCAAGTGACACAGAACCGATCGAGGGCATTCCCTCCCCCCTTCAATTGGTGGTTACTTGCCCACCACCAGTCGACAATAAGTTGAGAATTTCGTCAACAAAATTCTTTATTGATTCGGAACATAGGTGCCGCGAGTTTGGTATTAACGAATATAATTAAAATCCGACATTGCTGTTTTATAAATAATTGAAGTATTCGAGGAATGATTTAAGTTGGAAGGATGACATTGTTCGACACTTTTTTCAATGACATTTCATATTCTGTAAGTGATATTTTATAAGCCAACGAATAAAAATATACCTGGCCACAAGAACAGATACTCACCACCAAATTTTAAAGTAACGATTATTAATAAAATATTATGACACTTGAATTTTTCTTACTTTCATACTTTTGCCAACTGCTAGAATTTTTATACGTTCTTTTATTACAAGAAAGAAAATTATATTTGATACGAGAAATACACTGCTCAAAACAATTAGGACATATTATGATTTTTGACATAAACTGCGGACGAGGAAATGTTTTTGGAACTGATTTATTATCTATAGACGTTGAAAGGAATGAGAAAAAGAAAAGGAACCACGAACAAGAAATAATTAAATTTTACTGATGATATTTAGCGTTAAAATAAAAAAAAATAATAAAAATACACAATTGTGCATAATGTGCAACCAAACAAGTGATTTCTTGGATAGAAGTTAGTTTTATTAAAGGGTATGGTTTCCTCTGACCAAAAGTAATGCTCCTTCGTCGCAAAGGAAATTGTCCACGATGGGACCTGGCGTTATCATATACGATTATGAATTCACCTCGATTGCGACAGCGTAAAACACCACAATAGATCTGATGTTATTATCTCTATATCGCTGCACCGTTAGTGACCCTAAATGATAATGACGAATGATAATCACTGCCTGACTAAGGGAGGGGCATACTGGGCAGTTGCCCCGGGCCCCCACATAAGTTGGGGGCCACCAAATCGAATAAACATTTTATTTTACGTTTTCTTCTTTAATGAATGTTCTTCATTATTAAAGTAGTAAAACAAAGGGGGGTCCCAACTAGGCTAAGTCGGGCCCTGATGATAATGTACAGGTAGGTGCGGAATTCTGGATTTTTTCTTATATCAACATAAAGGCGGCGGTTTAGGAATTTTTTAATTCGAAAATCTTGAAGTTTATTAATTTCTTTCGATGGATAGTTTTTCTATGATTGTATGATGAAACAATGTCAGAATAATAATGGGTGGTTCACTTTTATTTTCTTCTCTTTTCGCAATTGTACATTATTGCAGCCTCCAATATATGTTTTAAACTGTTTTACTTTCAAACTCCATCGAAACTAAATTGTTTTTTGTAAAGTTTAACACCGAAACATAAACTTCATTTGTTTATGTTCCGGTGAAATATTTAGGGAAGATAAAAATTGCTCCACGTTGTTTTTGTTGTTTGGGGGGGGGGGAGAGGTATCGTATAATTTGGTGCCTTTCGCGACGTCTGCGGAAACAATTGGCGATTTTCGCCACCCCTTTTGGGGTTGTTGTTTTTGTTTTTGTAAGGAGAGAGGGAGAAGAGCTTGTGTAGCAGACGGAGATGGGTGTTTTCTGATTTGCTTAGACTTAGAATAGACATTTTAAGAAAAGTCTGTGTGCTGTATTTTATTTGAGTATGTGCTTTTTCTAAAGAAATATAGAAAGCTCGAGTCATTACACAGTTGAATATTTTTGTTTCATTTAGTTTTTTTCTTCAGATTTTTTTTTAATAATAAATTTTCTTCAAATTTTAGAATTTGCTCTTTTGTCAAGCTAGAAAAATAATTTTCATGGATTTAAGCCAAGCTCCCTATTTCAGTTAGATAAAAACAAAATCAAAATAGAAATAATAAGCCAAAAAGGACTTTTCATTTCTTTCTTGATTTTTTTATATTCTATGCTTCAAAAATTTTCTTTTCAGTGACTATTCTTTGCTATGATTTTTTTTATTGAGTGTACAGTTTCCTTTTAATAAATTCTATTAAATTTTAGCGATCTTTCAAAAGATGAGTTGGTATCTCTAACAAATATAAGGTAATTAATTGTATTGTATTTTAGAAATTTATTGATGTATCTTTTTTTATGAATAATTTCTAACAAAACAGAACTATCAATATATATTTGATCCAAATTACGTTCCTCCAGGATAACAAGAAAGAGAAAACAACAACAACAACAACAAAATTCAAATGAAAAATCGAGTAATGGCGAACGTTTTGTTTGAGTGTGCGTGGGAGAAGAATTAGAAAATCAGCTGGCTAGTCGCATTTTTCTTCTTGTGATGCGTCCCTCAGCCACGACCAATGAGCGAATTTTGAATCTTTCAAGAATTATTCGTTTTCTGTCTCTTCTGGTGATTCATTTTTTGATCTTCTTCTTCTTTTTCTTTTCTTTCTTTTTGGTGAATACAAGGTAGAAAATTAGTATTAAGTAACCTTTACTTCTCTGCACTCACTTGTCTTTATAATTCCACAAGTCATGATGGAGCTCCGAATTCGGAATAATAGTGACACCACTATTTTGACCAATAAGAAAGAGGCGAAATTTTGTGCGCGCCATCTGTTGGTGAGTTGTGAAAATTCTGGAATGGAATACAGCGCTGAAAACATTCAACTTAAGGAGTAGTTCTCCTGATGAAAGCTAAGTAGTGTGGAGGATGGAGTAAAATATTGACAACTAATCACACTTTCAGGCGATGATTTAAAAAGAAGGAAAATCTGTTGCTTCCCTCCCATGATTTTTTCTCCTAATTCTCGAAATTTTAAAGAATAATTAAACAGAATATTCGCTGTGAAATTTTATTTTTCCGGAGGTTCCCCCTCCCCTATGGATTTACTGTCATTAAGTTAGAAGTAATAGAAGGAAACACTCTGAAATCATTCAAACGATATTTACAGCTCAGAGAAAAAGTCGATTCTGCTTTCTCTGCACG
This sequence comes from Argiope argentata, assembly GCA_026289955.1. Lineage (NCBI taxonomy): Eukaryota > Metazoa > Arthropoda > Arachnida > Araneae > Araneidae > Argiope > Argiope argentata. Next base: position 237,768 of record JAOUZG010012130.1, on the reverse strand, counting down.
TAATAAGCATTTTCATCAAAATCGACATTTTACTTAGATACAAAGCGTGGCCATCGAGAAATTTTCGTGAAGTCATCATCACTACGATTAGTTCACAGAGAAGGATTAGTCCCAACCGATTCGAGAATGGCGAACTCTGGCATAAATTTTTTTGTCTCCATTTTGTATGGGGATTCATTTCCTTTTATTTTCAAAATTTGTTGGAAATTTCATTTTAAGTTCAAAAGGAGATATTCTAAAATCATATTTCCTTTTTGTTGATACTAAAAATGCTGACTAAAAAGAAATAAAAATGTAAGTTAAACTTTACCAAACATGGGTCTATCCTTAATATTCCGATTGTTTAAAGAAAAGGGAGTATTTTTAATCTTTAAAATAAAAATTTGTCATAAAATTATTTCTTTAGAATATGAATTGCAAATTTTTCAATGCATTAAAAATTTTTGCTAGTTTTCTTGCGGAGGAAAGATAATAAATTTATTCCATATCACTTACTTTGATAACTAAAAATTATTATATATATTTGTTCTGTTTTGTTATTAAAATTTTATTTGATTTCAAGTGTATTTTTCCTGATTTACAAATATGAAAAACATATTTAAACTATTGGTGATTAAGAATCACAATCAAATAAAAGACTAAGATCTTGAAAAAAATAAGTGTTTGCTTAAATTATCCCCCTTAAATGTTAGTTTACAAATTGTAAGATCATGACATCCATACAAATTCTATCCCTCTCCACGTCAATTGTTATGCCTTTAATAATGTATAAGTGAACAATTTTACAGCATAATTTTACTAACTTCAAAGCATCAGTGCAGGATTTTAGATTTTCACATTGATTTTACTATAGTCAACATTTCTAAATTATTTCTAATGTCATCATTCTTTTTTTTCCTCACCAACACAAGGTCTACAGTGACAATCAGTTGATATAACATTTTTACTAACCTCTTTAAAATATAAAAATAAATTAAATAATTTACTTAAATTTCTCAAAAAAAAATTAAGTTCAAACATAATATACAAAAATTTATTGTAAATGTAATCTTTGATAAACCGTCTTTACATTTCACAAAAGTCTATATAATATAATAAGAGAATAAAAATTCACTAATCTTTCGGAAAGCCAGTAATTTCTGCTCCGTATTTGAAGATGATAATAGAAATGATAATGTCCTAAAAGACTAAAGCTCAAGTGAAAGCCAAATATGCGTGGTCTATCACTTAAGCCAGCCCATTGGGACAACATTTCTTTCAGCAGCATATAATATGCAAAATAGAATATGCAACTAAAAGTATCTCCTGTATAAAAGAAAAAATTACATAAAAACTATACTGTCTTCCTAGTTTCCCATCTTTCGGGAAATTAAACTGAAACTTTGGGCTCAGTTTTATAATTTCTTCTACAGTTGGGTACACAATAAGTAAATGGCATTTTATAATCCATAAAAATCGTAATTAGAACAACGCAAAACAAGATTGTTAAGATTCCACACTCAATCAAAGCGGAAAAGAACAAAATGAACGAAACATGCGTCAGAAAAAAGAATGGGAGCAACCCTACCTTATATGACATCAGAGCTTTCAAGAAATTCTTTGCTTTGGCCTTATTTCTAGACGGTTATGTACAAAGTAGCAATCATCTCAACCCAGACCACAGAGAAAGCTCAGTCATTGCCAACTCTAAAGGAAGAATCCTTGGTTTACGCCTTATGCTTTTGTGAATAGAGCGAATTTTAATGTCTTCAGCGCAAGCACATCTCTTATTTATAGACTCTTTTTATCTATCATTAGCCACATTGGCATTCAACTGGTTCGACCGAAATATTTCCTTATGCTTGAATTCCATTAAATCTCGTATGCTTAACTACTGCTCATGATTTCCTGGTAAAGGTATTTTAAGCATCAGATTAAAATATACATTAGAAATATGTTATTTTAATAGCACAGCTCAGTCCACCTGTCTTCTAACTTTTACGGTATCATACTAGTAGCTTCACTTTCTTGTTAATTATGTAAACTATAAATAAAGATACTAAACAGCATCTTTCTTCACTTTAAAAAAATTAATTCAATTTTAAACATCTTATTTGCAATGAACCATGTAAAAATTAGAAAATTCTTGATACCGTTTAGATTTTGAAAAATTATCCTAATAATGGTACCAATTTATTTGTTGTGTGCGTGTTTTCATTAAAAATATTTCAAAGCATTTGCATATTTTTTTAACGGATTTCATGGTGAAATATTTGATGAAGCAATGAAATGATTTGAATTTCACTGCCACAAAGAAGTATGTCGTTAAAAAAATTATGCAAACATTTTAAAATGAAAACACGCACACAACAAATAAATTGGTACCATTATAAAGATAGTTTTTCAAATTCTACTAGGTATCAAGAATTTACTGACTTTTTACAATAAACTTTCAAATGTGAAAAAATAAACCAAATTTGTTTTTAAGAAATAATAAATAAAGATTTTAAAATAGCTTTCATTTCAGCGAATTCTGAAATCCTGATGGGTGAGCAAGAATAAAACCATGATTCAAAATTACATGAGCCCCTCCTCAAACAGTACTTATGCAACTCCAAAAATATTATCTTTAACTCATTTAGTTTGAGTTAATATTTGGCTTATTCAGTGAGATATGGATGGATGATTAAAAAAAATATATCAGAAATAAAATAATCAACTATAGAAAATATTACATAGACATAAAAATTAAAATGATTTAGAATTTAAGACCACAACTTAAGATTTTACCCTGCGAAATTGTCATATTTACGAATACATGTAAATGGCCCTTTCTTTTTTAATGCTCTATATCTGCATTTATGCAGGCAAGAAGTCAAAACCAAGTCTCTCTGGCTATTTAGTGGTGCCTGCTCACTCTATAGTACATAACCGCCAGCAAGAAATTGGCCTAAATATATTTTAATTTGCATCAAAGGAAGAAGAGACTTTCTCATTAAAGTGAAATATTACCTCAGTTTTAAAAAGTTTTATAAATCAATAGTATGTTTATTTCAATATTCAATAGTTAATAGTGAACAGAATTACGTGGTAATTCTGTTCACTATTAACTATTATTTTTATCAATAATATTCAGCAGAATGGTGTTAAATTGGGAAATCTATAAGTCATCAATAATTTCTATCCATTCTTCATCAATGACTCTAATGGCAGTAGATAACTACACTGAAAAAAAAGATAAATAAATGACTTACAATACCAAATGAATCATTATTTACAAACACAAGACCATCATATTTTATGTGTGATGAAAGTCAGACTCTACTTTAAAAAGTTAAACTGATTTAATCTTAAAAAAGATTTTATGTCACATTTTAAATAAGAAAATATTCAAAACGAGCTATTTTACTTAAATTCAGAGCAACTTTCAAACACATGAAAAGCCAGAAACGGGGAAAACTTTTGAAAAACATACTCATTCTTATCAACATTCATTCTTATATAAGCTTTTTTTTCATCTTCCAAAAAATCTCACTTACAAACTTAATATAGTTTCATTAAACTTAACTTCAAAAGAATAAAGTTTTGCTTCGCAGGAATGATTGAAGTTCTGACAGTAAAAATATATTCTTATCAAATGTCTGTTCCAAATAGAATCTTTTTATAGATCTATTTTCTCATCGTCCGATTTCTAATCTTCAGGTTTAAAGGTTGTAATCTTTTGATGGTGGGAATTTCTGTCCCACCTTTTTTAAAGATTATTTTAACAAATTTTAATCATTATCATGTACATTCAAATATTTCCAGTACTTTAAGAAAATTGCATTACCACTAAAATGCAATTAGAATTTCTGAAAATATTTTTAAATTCATGCCTTTTCAGATGTGGAAATTTTTTCATTTGCATTGCAAGAAATTTTTTACGTAAATATTTCATTCCAAAGAAATCTTTAATATTCAATGAATATGTTTAAAGCAAATTTGGACATCAAAAAGGCAATTTCTTTATCCTTCATTGTATTTGAAAAAGGCAGAATAAATATGCCTTTTTGATCACTATAGATTTATCAGCTAATGAGAGGCAGCAGTTAAATGTATGCATAAGATGCTTATGTTTTCAGATGCATGTTATATTAATATTAAATTTAGATTAATTTTAAAATTGATTTCATATGAATTGCCATTCACTAGCATTTTAAAATGAAGGCATTTATAGTGAAAATAATATATTACAAAGCGCTGTAAAATAAATAGTTGTCATAAGATATTCTTGTATTACTTTCACAATTCAAGGAAAAATCAATTATTAGCTTTCATTAATTCTCCCCCCTCCACACACACAATGATATGTAACAGCGGTTTTCGAAATGCCCAGTATTCCTTTCAGTTTACTAAAGGGCTTTTGTGTTCAGTTTCTTCATCCGAACTGATTAAATGGAAACGTGTGCTTACAACAAATTTCTGGTAATTACCAATAGAAGCATCACAATTTATTGGTATCAAAGTTCAATAAAGATAGCCAAAGTTCTAGTTGTTCTGAACCTATTAAAAAGTACAACATCCATGAAAATATTATATATAAATGTCTAACTTGAATACAGTGCTGATTGTGGGAAATTTTTTTGCTACAATTTGCAGATACACACAAGCTTCAGCATTTCAAGAAAATGGCCTCATTAACAAAATTTATGCCTCCAATGTGAAATGGAAATAACAAACGAAGCCATGAGTATTCAAGAACATTCAAGCCCTAAGAGGCAAAACACATGAGTTGTCCCAACTCTTTACATAATAGCAAAATGCAGAAAAATTACTTGGATATAAAATATTTTAATTTATGAGGATAGACCAACCAAGCAATTTTCAATGACAAAATGAAGTTTTTTAATGCAGACATCTGAAAATAAATGTGATGTTTCATTTTATTTTTTTAAAATTAATTATTGATGTCGAATAAAAGCTTTTCTTCTGTGGTTTAATTTATTTTAAGGAAAACCTTAATTTCATTCCTCATTATTAGTCATTCTTTCATTACTAACTTTTCTTAGCTGATTTTAAACTTTTTCAGACATGAAACCAACCTTCTCTAAAACAAATTTCTTCATCTTTTTCTCTCTACATTTATTTGTTGTAATTGATTACAACATGATCAAAACTTATTAACAATATGCTGATAAAATATTCCTGTTTTTTGAAAAAATTAATAGCTCTAATAAAGACATTTGGTCTTAAGGTTATTGAACAACAAATTTAAATTTATTTTATATAGATCGTTTAAAAACCTAAAAGCAGCTCAATGCACCAAAGATTTCATAACAAATTTTATCTTTTATGTCTACTACAAGCAATAGTTGCAGGATGGAGGATAAAGACAGTGTCTAAACACATGCATAAACACACATACATGTAGGATATCCCACAGAGCTATTTTATTTAACCATCACCTGCCTTTATTTTTGTTTTAACAACATAACAATTTAAATTTAACTTTAAAAAACACTTTAATTTTCCTAGTAGCACAAGTTATCCTAACTTCTTAAGATACAAGAGCAGTAACTTTTTATTAAACTACTGTCTCAGTAATTCTTTACTTTTAACTACAGTTTAAATTCCAAAACAGGGGATTCTTTTTCTAAGATGTTGAAAATTGAAATTTAAAATTTCATTTTTTTTAGGTGAAGCTTCTGTGCATTTCTCTCTAATAGTCATGGATAGCTGACAATAATGTGTAAATACTACACCTAAGATTCCTCTTTAATTCTTTAAAATAAACTGATTTTGAGCTTTTTTTTTATGGTAATATTTTCTCAAAGACTTTACAGAAAAACACAGTTTATCTTATATAAAACATACACACATATAAAATTATTGCATAAAGCTTAAAATCTACACAAATTTCCCCATATACTTATGTTACAAATTAAGAATTAAAAAAAACATTATAAATTCTACTTGACATAATAAAAATTGAGTCAGATTTTAATTACATTAGTACATATTAATTTGTTAATTATTCTAATAACAATTTTGCAGTACTAACAAAAGTTAAATTCTTTTCTTTAAAAATGTATTTCTAGGGGAATAAGGTACAGACCTTTACTATGCACTGACATGGAACATCCAAAATAAATGGGCATTTTCATTTGTATAAATATTTTTCAGCACCAATATAAATTAACATTATACAATATGCTCCAGTTTAAAATCAAATAATAAGTTACCTACACTGATGCAGAATTATGCTAAGAAGAATATAAAAAATCCTTCAAATATGAGGATAAATATTTCAACATGAACCATTCTAGAAAGGAATACTGAATACTTTATACATTGAAATATAAATGAGTTTCAGTGGGAAATTTTTTTTACTGTTTCCCTTATTTTCCGAATATATTCATATATTGGGAAAATAATACTTACTGTATACAACTTAGTGACAAAAGAATATAATCAGACTAACAATTACATATTTAAAATTTAAAAAAAAACTTGTTAAAGGGCAATTGTATGATTTTCAGAGAAGGCAGGGATCCTTTCAAATATAAAATGTCTAAAAGTGTGATGTGCTAAATAATTTTTAAATGGTTAAAGTCTTGTGAAAAACATTCACCAAGTCTCCAAAAAGAAACACTGCTTATAATTAAGAAGTATAAAATAAGCTAGAATAAAAATACCAGCCTGTATTCTAATAGTAAAAACTTTGAAAAATAATTTAAAAAATCATAATGTTACACAAAATTTATAAAACAATTCATACTAATTATATAAGGCAACTTATTTAAATATGCCACACACATTGACAATACAAAATAAGAGTTTAAAATGATGTCAGGAATAACAAAATTATCATTCATTGACAAATGTATAGTTTTTATTTACATTAGGAAATACAAAGCTCCTTCAGTGATGGGTTCATTTGCTTATCATAATCAATGATTAAATATTTATGCAAGAAACACATTAAAGTCTGTAAGCAGTTTTGGCGAATTGAAGGCATTGATGTAAAAGAACAAGAAAGAAAGAAAAAAAAATAGTAAAGTGTAAGAAATATATCAGAATCAAATATTGTAGTTGTTCTAACCAGTACAACAGTTCAGGAAGCTTGGTGTTGAAATTGCATGTTTTATTTCTACCAATAAGAAAATTATTGAATATTCTATGATGAGTAAATATTTAGTCAGGATCATCCTGATTGTGATTTCTTTAAAGCTACTGTTCATGTTCAATGTGAATTTAATAACTGAAGTATGCTTTTAATAAATGTGAAATTAAGTGGACCCCAAAAAATATTTCGATACTACTATTTGTTAGAAAACTCATTGTAGTACTTTGGAATAAATAACACATTGTTCCTCAGGATATTCCTAGATACAATAGTTTTCATCAGAAATATAGAATTTTGTTATAAAACACATACGTTTATCCTCTTTATTGCATGCAGACACATACACATATTCGTAAACAGTTTTATTTAAGAAAGAAGTTAATATATTCTTCAGATTGTCAAAAATAATCAAATAGTAGATAATAATAATAATAATAATTAGTTATAAATAAAGTTGCAAAACAAATAATTTTTCTAATTTTTCTTTTTCAAGAATCTCTCTTTAGCAACGAGGTACATAGTATAGAACAGGATTACATTTCCAAAGATGTAAATTTTAAAAAAAGAAAAAAAAGGGGGGAGAGAAAGGGAAGGGAAACTTTATTATGCTCTATCACAATGCAATGCTTTTCTAAAATGATTAATCTTAATATAGTTTCAAAGACAAAGCTTTAAACTATAGCCAAGTAAATAAATAAATAAACTGTCCCAAAGCGCAAAATCTTCCTTTATTTGGTCTCAATTTTGATACATCACTAAAGTGACATGCACTCACTCCGATAATCAAACCCAAATTAAATATTTAAATAACTTTAATGTAAGTTAACTAACACTAATCAAAATAATGGACCTCCATATTTAAATATGATCTTAATGATTAAGAATGCATCACAAACAGTATGCAATTAATACTTAAAAATAAAAATACTGATAAAATTAAATATCAGTTTTCACTAGAATTCGACCAGCTTTTTGATGTAAAAGGAAAATTTTAATGCACTAAATGCTATCAGAATCAGACCTTTTCAGGCCAAAAAGTAACTAGGTGCATAATTATGCATGTGTGAGTGTAAAAATTTCTTTTATTCTTTTGAGCTTTGAAATATATAGTTATAAGTTTGTTATGATTCCAAATGAGTTAAGTAGGAGTTTTTGTAATCACAAAATTTCTATAATAATGATTGTCTAACAAGAATATGAAAACGATGAATTTTTCAGAATATCCTAAGTTATACTTGATATAGAAATGCAAAGGGTTAAATTAAAGAAATAGAAGTAATGTATACATGTAAAGTTTCTTTCTGATTCATCACTGATAAATGCTTTACATGCTAACAATACTATTTTGCAATACTAATTTTAAAAATTGGTAACATATTCATTAACCCTATACATTCAATACATTAAATTATTCATCATTCATGTGAAATGAACTTTCTTCTTTATATTTATTTAAAACACTATCAAATTTATCAATAAAAACTAATTTTTTCACAATAATAGAAGTAGTATAAGGTTACTATTTATATGCAAGGCACAGTAAATAATTTTTTTAAAAGCGCAGAAACGATTTATGAAAGAAACTAATCCTCAATACATTATATTTTTATTGAGCTTTGTAATGCTAAAAATAAGAAAAGGGTAAACATTATGGAACAATAACCAGGGCTTGACTTAGCCTAGTTGGGGACCGGAGCTAAAACATCTTCAGGTCCCCCTTTGCTTCACTACTTTAATAATGAAGAACATTCATTAAAGAAAGAAACGTAAAATAAGATTTTTATTCGATTCTGGGCCCCCACTTATGTGGGGCCCCGAGGCAACAGCCCTGCATGCCCCTGCCTTAGTCAGGCCTTGACAATAACATCAATCACATTAGTGCTGCAATTTATATATTCAATATACAAGCTTCTAACAATAATTTTTTCACAATGTCATTAAATTAAAAGTATAAAGTTGCCTCAACAGTTAATATTATATCCTTTTATTCATTATTTATTTATTTTGTTGTTGTTGTTTCTTCTCAGATAAGCAATGGATGGCGAACAATTTTATAGAGTATCTTCATTTCTAAATGAATAGCAATTCTTGTAATCACAATACCTTAACATGTATAAAAATGTTGAAATAAAAAAAAATGCATTTACATTTTTTATTGTTTTTTTTTCGCAAATCATTAAAATAATCACACAATAATAATCAGAGGCATGACTACAAGATTTCCTATTTCAAGAAAAAAAAATGAAACTTTGTAAACATTTCCTCATATAAACTTGTGATCAAGCATTACATATTTAATACACCAAATATGAATTATTTGAAAAATAAATAATAAGATTGAAAGTGAGAAAGAAGAATTTCTGCAGTCTTAAGAATGCGAATCTTACAAATATTTAAGCACACATAAATTTCTCACTAAAGAAAAATAATAAAGAAACAAATAGAACAATAAATTATGAAAAAAAAATCAATTCTTACCTACTTTTCATGAAAGATAATCAATGCATGATAAATGACATTTCTTCTAAAATTAAAAATGTCAATAATATTTCCAGCATTTGAATATGAGATAAAAATGAAAAAGTTAAAATACAATATTATTAAAAAACAATCAAGGTTCAAACAGACATTTGTATGAAATGAATACTGACAATAAGAATCACAAAACTTTACAGCATTAAATATTTAAATTAGTTGCTTAGTGTCCAATGCATCATGCTACTTAGAAATGATATTAAAACACATCCTAGAAAAATTTAATCTAAAAATATTTATCAAATATTGAAAACAATTATATTATATATATATATATATAATATAATTGTTTCAATATTTATGATGAGAGAGAGAGAGAGAGAGAGAATTTGAATTCTCATGATCATTTTATTGAATACCTGTGTCAGATGATAAAAAAAAAAAAGCATTGATTGGAACAAATTGAGATCTGACAATTCCTTTCTTAATTTTCTCATCATGAATACTTAATGCAAATATACATAAAATTACAAAATACCATATGCAGCATTTCAAAACTTATTATAAATTTAGAATTTATATACTATATTTTGGCTTTAAAAGAACATGGAAAAAATATAATTAATAAAAGCTACATTTAAATCTTCAATGTAGGCACGCAATCCGCCTTTGCATCTCCATAATGATAATAACACAAGGTATTTATTTTGAGAGAATATCAACAAAAAAAAATGTAATTTTCACTCAATCTTTTACCATAAAATAAAGAGCAGAACTTTATCATCATCATAAAAAGAATCCAGTAAAAGTGCAATATTTTAATCTGAACTTCATATAATTATATTTATTAGATACTGTTATTATTGAAGAACAAAACATTAATCATGTGCCAAATAAGACATTAGAAATTAGACAAACAAATGGCATTAGAAATTTCCAAAGCAAACTATTTTGATATATTTTAAGATATCCACTAATTCAAGTTAAAGTGAGTATAAGAGAAATAATTTATGTGTTGCCTATAAAATATAATTGAACGAAGAAAGACATTTAAAAACTAAGACAGCAATAATTTATATAAACCCTTTAGGTTTCAACAAAATATAGAGAAACAGCACATTTAATCAAGCTACTATCTAGCCCTCCAGGCAAAATTTTATTTATTACTTATTTCTGTTCCAATTCATTTTAATTAATCTTTGAGTCTCAACCACAAGCACAATCTAAAATAGAAACATTTTATAATATATTTAGGTTCATAAACATAAAGGTCAAAATTATACTGAGAAATACCAAGAATCACTTCAGCAGCTATTGAATAAAGGATATTGTGATATTTCCAGGCAAAATGCAATAAAACTAAGACTGATTCTATGGTTTTATTCAGCTAAAAATAATTTAATGTTAGTCTGAATTTCAAAAATTTGTAATGAATTATAGAATGTCTGCTAAAATGGAAGAATAAAAAGAGCAAGTATAATAGAAGCCATCCTTAAACATTCAAAAAGTTTTAGAATGTTAAAATTGCTTCCCAAATGCAATTAAGACATATCTGATTAAGACAGCAAATAGTATGGTGAATTGACTACTCAGGGTAGGTCTCATTTAGTTCAAACATATATAACTTATGTATATACCTTGGAATTCTAGTTGCAGATGCAACAAAGTCATGAATGTTCCATAATAATAACACTGAACAGGTGCCTCCTGATAATAATAATAATAATAGTTAAAATGCCATATTTCAGCACTTCTTCAATTTATTCATTCTCTTGATCTAATCCCCAAAATTTTCTTTTCCACATGAAGAATTTATTAAAGAAAAACCCAATTCTCAACTTCCAATAAATAAATAAGATACCAAGTTCCTCAAAGAAGTGGCAAAAAAAAAAAAAACTTAAAATTTTTTTTTTCCATCTTTATAAGAAACAATTTTGCAAGTTATTATTTTACTAAAAGGAAAAAAGAACAAATTTACAAGGATTAAAATTTAACAAAATTAGAAAGAAAAAAAAAACATCTTGTGAAATAAAAGGACTTTAGTAGGATTTTAAAACAATGGCTTTCTGACAGAGGCAACCTTTCAAAATGAAAGCTGGACCAAACAAACCAGAGAATCTGAGTCTAAAGTCAAAATTGCATGCTGTAAATATTTATAGAGCATAAAATTAGTACAAGCCATTCCATAACAGTAATGTTGGTTATCTATTAGCAGAATTATTATGCAATGTATAAAAATTTGGAAAGGCAAATAATTTAATAGTTTAAATGTTATATAAAGTTACAGATGTGTGTTAAATATATTGTTTCAAGAAAATGTCAAAATGGTATTTAGCACAATATTTGATGTTGCCTCAAATTAGGCATGGTAATTTGTATGATAAAATTTCATAACTATATAAACAGAAAGATAGGGAGAAACAAATTATGGTTTCAAGACTTTAATTATATGTTTCAAGACCCCATAAAGGATTTTTGTTGATGCCTAATTTCAGAATCTTTAATAAAGTAAAATAATCAGCAAGGTTAAAAATATTAATTTTTTTACTGAATTTAATATAAAAATGAATTTTATAAATTAATGGACAGTTATCAGATAAAATTATGTCTTAGGATGCAAGAAAATTTTGCTTTGAAGTGTTATAAATTTCAGATCCAATCTAGCCCAATCAAGTTTGATATAATACATCTATGCATTAATGCAAATAAAATTTAATCTAAATAGAGTTAATTACTTGCAATTCTAAATGTATCTTATGGTTCATTTATATCTATTCATTATAAAAATAATATTCATTATTATGTAACAAGCAATAAATACTAAAGTTTCAAGCAATACTATTTGTTTTCCTATGGTTACTTTTAGAAATTCCCATCAAAAAATGCTTTGAATACAAACAAATATAGGTAATAGGACAAAATAGAACAACCAATAGAACAAAAGTAACAATATTCAAATAAAAATTCAATAAATAAAGTTGAGTCTTACAATAATACACTAAATAAATTTACTGACATTGAAAATGAGCATGATCTGAATAGTTACAGTTAACCACAAGTTGAATAAGCAAGAAGAGAAAGTTTGTAGAATACAAAATATCACTGCATTTAAAAAATGATATGGAAAATCAGTGGTATGTATTTAAAATTAAAGAAAATTCGAAATGTAACAATTGAATGAGATTAAGTTTGCTTTTCCTTTACCTGAATAAGGTTTTTAAAAAGCAATGTCTTATAATTATTAAATCTGTATACATTTATAGTGGATAACTAAATAGAAAAATATTCAAAAAATATAAAATAGTTTATAAAATTTCACATTTGGACAGCTGTCATTTTGAAAAATAATTTCCAAGTATGTAAGCAAAATAACTTCTGTGGCTCATTTTCTATTAATTTCAGTCATCTTATTCAACAACAAAAGAAATCAGAGCATAAAGGAAATAATTCCAACAATATTAATGTACAATAAACTAATCATTTAGCTTCATACTGCCTAAAATTCAAAAGGTAACTATAGATAGCTTTTATTTTTTAAAATATAAAGAGCCATTCCTTTAATTTAATTATAAAAAAGAGGAAAATAGAGTTCCTCGTTATAACAATTTCAGTCAAGACCGATGACAAAATTACAACAATAATAAGATAATAAACAGTAGCTACTTTTGCAATCAACAAATAAAGAGCTAAATAATAGTAGAATATGAAAATATTCCGGAAAGCAAGCAACAGGATAAATTTATTTTGCTATTACTAATACTTGAAGTTAAATGAAAACCAAAAAATACAACATGTATAAGATAATTTCAAAAATCTCACCACTGCTAGGTTTTTTATTCTCAAATCAACTTTAGATTTTTCATTTCAGTCTAAAAAAGAATGGAAAAAATAGAAATTTTCTTGCTATACACTCAAGAAAATAAAGTTAATGAGAACAAATTTTTTGTATAACAGAAATTTAAAATTATGAAAATGAAACAAAAATAGATTTTAAAATTTTTTTAAATTATTCAATATGGAAAATTCTAACAACAAAATTCAGATACATCATAATATGTTTTTAAAAAATTTAAAAGTTTTGAATACAAGCATTGAATGAAAATGAGAAACAAGCATTAGATCAAATAAGTATATATATATATATATATATATATATATATATATATATATATATATATAGTATACAGGAAATAAATTACAGATATAAAAACTTCAGCAAATTCAACAGTTTACATTACAACAGTGCCTTAAATAAATTTAAAATTACAATTCTGGATTAGCATTATTACAATTCTTTTGAAAAAATAACTAAAATTTTAGATTCAGAGAATTGTACTCAGGAAGGAGGAGGAGGAGGAATCTAAGCAAGGAAAAGGAATAAATGCAACATTAAATTTTTTATTTGAATACACTATGAGGAAAACATTTAAAATAATACTACAGCATAATACTAGAATGACATGGATTGATAGATCATTCCACTTATAGAAAATATTCAAATAAAAAAATTCCACCTATTAAGGAAATTATTCATAAAACCTTTTAATGAAATAATTTCCACCTATTAATGTAATTTTTTGACTCATATAAGCCTGTGGAGTAAGTGTCTGCATTGAATATAAGTAAAATTTAATTTGAATCTGTGCGATGTTATAAGGAAAAATCAGGATGCAATTCAAGGTTATATGAAACCAATTTTGAATGTTGAACAATTAAAGCGGAACTAAAATCAAGAGAAACTTAAATGAACTTTCAGAGGAATATAAATAAATGTTGTGGTAAAGTTGTGAAATAATTAATTTTGAAGTAAAATTCAAACTTAAATACCATTTAAAACATGCATTTTGTAGAGTTTAAACAGAATGCTTTGTTTTAAAATTCAGAGTTGAAAAAGAAATTCACAAATTAGAAATAAATAGTATCGTACAAAAAATTGAGGATCTCTGCATAGAATGGTACACCTTACTTATAGCATAGTAAGGTGGCCTTGTAGGATTATGGGGAAATTATGCAGTAACTTTATATTGCAATTTATTCAGGTTGCAACACACCATACCAAGAGAATTAAGGTAATTGTTTTTAGTTTAAAAGCAAGGAAATAAACCTGAAAATCAGATTTTCACTATGCAGACTGCAAAGAAATTTCAGCTATCAGAAACTTTTGACAATAAATATGCATAATGGATAAAATATTTATAAGAATTAATGTTTGGTTTGAATAGAGTACTTGAAATATGTCAGCATTATACAAATGAATTATTTAAGAGTATGGAAAATGTTAATGTGTTTAAGGATGACACTACAATAAATAAAAGTAGCAAGATGTCTCTTTTTAAAATTCCAGAAAATATTTATTTTAGTTAAATATAAAGATCAAGGAATAATACAAAATCTAATACTGGAAAGGCAGTAAAATCTGTATATCTAGAAAGAGCAGACGGAATTATTTTGATAGCTTTATTTAAAATTATTCAAAAATAGATATTTTTCAAGATTAGTTTGCTAAAATACGTTTTTAAATTATATTTAGCTATTAATTTTTATATTTTCATTTCATTTTTTCTATGTTATACCAGCAGAGTAATGTTATCATACTTCAGAATATTGACAGAGAACAGTTCTCCTTTTTCAAGCAAGAATAATCTAAGTACTTCTTGCTTTCTAAGCTTCACAGTAAAAACAAAGTAAAATTTTTTAATTTGAAATGTTTTTCTTAATAAAAAAAATACTGTTGCAATGTTTTGCTCAAAATATGAAAAAATTCTGCAAAATTGCAAACTCACTAGCTTATTATACATGAGTCTGATATATATATATATTATTATTATAATTGAAAGCCAATCAAACATTTTGACTGAGCATCAGTTACGCCTAAAATTTAATTGAGAATTCATCAAGGTTTCCCTATATGTATTGATAATCAATCATTGAAATGTTTGGTAATCCAGCATTATGAATGGAATTCCTTTTTAACAAAAAAATAAATAAGATTGTTCAAAATTTCTAATATTAGTACAAATTGATCTGTAAGAAGTACTTTCGATTTTGTTAACTTTATATCAAACAGCACATATCTTAACATTTCATACAATCTACTGTGAATAACTGTTTCATGAAAAAAAGCTTAATTTATACAGCACAAAGTTTTTAATTGAAGTACTTTTAGGTAAAAAATTACCTTTTAATTCCTCTATAACAAAAAGCTGCAATCATGCAAGAGTTGACAAGCTTTAGTGTCTGCACAATATTAAATGAAATGTAGAGTATTTTTGTATTGGCAAAATTCCAAAAGGCAGATGAATACAGTTCAGGCTTTTTTTTTAAATATATTATAATTTTGTTGTCTTTGAAGAATATCAGAAGGAAACTGCTGCTTACACTTTTCTGACTCTTTTTTTTTTTTTTTTGAAACCTTCTTTTGAGTGACTTTATCACAGTGAGGAAGTCATTTTGAGAGTAACCAAATTTTCCATCGGAATAAGAATAGAAATCAGATAATTTCTGGAACAATAGATATCTCACTGAATCAGATATTCATGTGTTCCGAGATGGTGAAACATAGGCATGCCAACAGTTAATGAGGTTACACTATTCTTTGCTAATGTTTCAATGCAATGTTCCAGTGCATGTATAATATTCAATGAAACGTGTATTAAGTTAACTTTACAGTTTTAAATTAATTTTAAAAACTATATGTAACACATTTCTACCAAGTAATGAAACAGGAATAGAGAAGGGATTACCACTGAATCAAATTCAAATTTTTTGATAAACAATCCTCTACACTTACAGAAAATGTCTTTACAATAAAATATTTTTTGAATTTTTTTCAAATGCAATTATATTGATTTCAATGAAGAAATAAGTTGCAATTTTTACTAAAATTTCAAAACAGAGTAGATATAAAACCGTAAAACTCTTCATGCAAAAGGAAATTGCATGAATAAGAAGAGCAGTCTAAGAACTGAATCTGTCTTATGATATTTTATGGAAAGTAATCCTACAAAGCAAAAATATAGATTTTTACATTGTTTCAAATTGCAGATCTAAGGAGAAAACAAAGTTGAACTATGTATCAGTAGAAAATACTTTTATAGAATGCTAAATTAATTTTTAAAAAATAAATGTATCAAGAACTTCAAGAAAAAAATCAAGTATCATAGAACTTCTATATAGTGGAAAAGATAAAATGATAGCTTTAGGTGAATAATTAATAATCTGGCAGGGAAATGTATAATTATTTAAAAAGTCATGAAAATAAAATAAATACAAATAGATCTATTCAATAGAACGTAAAATACACAGGCGAATATATCTTAAAGTATATTAAAATAAATAATATGCACTAAAATAAGAAATATTAATACAGTGAAAAAGAGACGAATACATACAAAAAATTAAATCTTAGTTTTAAATACAACATTCAACTCAATTTAGAATCATTCTTTAATATACATAATTCAAAATAAATTCATTCTTTAATATATATCTTTATAATACAGTATTTTTTTTAAAAATAAAGTTACTTATTTCTTTTAAAAAATGTGAATATGTTTAAAATTTCTGTTTTGAAAATTTTTTAAATTCATTTTTGTAGTAGTATCTTACTTATATGGCAGTAAAATACTTGATACACTTGGTTTTTATAAGGCTGTTTATAATGGATTTCTATAAAGCTTACTCAAGTAGTTCTGGAAAATTCAATATTTGGAAGTAAGATTTTAATACACTTGTTACATAACTGCTCAATTGCCATCAAAAAAGGACAAGGTATATATATTTTAAAAATACAAAAGATATCCTTAAATTTAATATTTTTCATGACAAGTTTAGAAAGAATTAATTGGCTATAACAAATAATTTTTATATCATTAAATATTTCAATAACTATCAAATAAGGCAATAAATAATTTTTCTTTTGTTTCCTAGTCCAAGTATATGATATAAGAGGGAAAACATTCTGATCTATAAATATTTTTGTGGTGTAACTAAGCAATAAATATACTTTCTATTGTACATAAAAAATATAACATGCCTAAAATAATTTCTAAAATACTCACCATTTTTGTATTTTTCAGCCACAAATTATACAGAGAATGCACAATTTCAATATCATTAACTTCAGAAGGAAAGAAAGATGGGGGATGTTTTTCTGAAAGTGAATAAATTAAATTGTACCCTTTCTGGGAGGGGGATATAATTCAGAAAAAAATTGAATTCTTCAATGAGCTAATTAATCAACTACACTGTTTCAATCTGTTCAATATCATTATCATCTAATAAATGGAAACTTCTATCTTCGGATTTAATTTGTAATCATATTTACCATAACAAAAAAATGTTTTATGTATGATGTATGTTTATGTATATAAACTACAATATAATGAAGTTTTTCCAAAAAAGGCAAAAGAAAAAAAAGTCTTCGAAACCATTCAGCTCTCATAATATGATGGTGCATGGCAAAATTTACATGACTGTTAATTCACCGCATCTTAAAAATAACCATCAAGCAAAAAAAAAATATTCAAAATGATTTTCAGAATATATATGTTTTAAACTGTAGAAGCATTCATATTTTAAAAATGGAAACTTTTCCTTTTATTAAAAAAAAAATAAACATTTGTAAAGTAAACATTTGTAAGTAATATCTAAAACATTATATTAAAAAACAAAACAATTTACTTATCACAATTTGAATATTATGAGAAAGCATAAAATATTAACAAATGTATAGTCAAAGGAACGTTTATGTTTACAAAACATCTAAAGTTTAAACGGTAAATTTACGAATAACTAACTTACATATCGTTAAACTTTTAATCCTCCCAACTTAAAAAATAATCAATATCAATTATTTTAATTTTTAAAAGCAATTACAAAAAGAGAAAAGAAATATGAAACTCCTTAAACATCATAATTTAAATCAGAAAAAAACATAGGAACTACAGTCTAAACAATTGATTTTACAAGCATCAGAAAGAAGATGCTTTAAAATATAAATAATTTAGAAAAAATTAGCAGAATTATTTTTGCTGCCATAGATTCCAGAAAAAGCCAAAAATTAGAGTATACCAAAAGTTTACCACAGGTAGATTGTTTTAATGTCAGTGTGGAGAGCTCCAATATGCATTCAATAAAATCTAGAAAAAGAAAAATGGGATTTTATTATGCAAAAAGCTGAAAGAAATAAATATAATGTTGGCAATACTATTTAAAAACAAATTTTGTTGTAAAGGAGGAATTAATTTTTTACGGTGTCTTGAGGATATTGATACTAAAACAATGTTTATTTTGTCAAATAAGCCCTCATTTCAAAACATTGAATATTCAATGGCATCAGCAGCCATTCACGTATGCTGATAATTTTCACAGATTTTCCAATATTATTCATCTAATTAATATATTTAACAGTAGACAAAAACTGTACAAGTAAAATATTTATAACTTCTTTGGCAAAAATAGAAAAATGAAAAAAGTTTGCAGCATGGAATGGAATGTCTGATAATCATGACAATGGCAGACAATTGTGTGTGTGTGTTGTGAAAGGCTATCATCATTCAAAAAATGGAAACAGGAATATCAATAAACTAATTTCAGATACACATAATATGTTTGATAAATTTTACAGAATGCAACAATATTTAAAAATACAGAAAAATTGAGGTCATAAGAAAAAAAAATTGTATTTAAATTTTTTTATTGTTTTTATTAAATTTTTCAGTAAATTAAAAGGAAAACTGATTAATAAAAAATATATTAAAGATCATATGAGAAACACGTAAAATCATAACAAATATGAGTACATTTGCATATATAAGTAGCAAATTTGATTTATTTTTATTTACTACTATAGATTAAAGAAGTTGATCATAAAGCAGAAATACCTGTACTTAAAATAATATCTGAAAAATATCTTATTGATAATTTGGATTTCTATTCAGTTATCTATTTGGCCTGCAAAAGAAAAACTGCATCTTTAGGATCTATATTTTAGAGAAGAGGGATGATTTTTTAAAATATGATGTCAAAATAACTGCTTAACCAGGGAAGTAAATATTCTTCATAAAAAAATACCTTGTATATTGTAATAATAATCACCAGCTTCTTCTTATGGAAATAGGATACAATTTTGATTTGAGGTCTTGAGGCCTTTTACATACAATGCAATCAGATGATTAAAATGTATGTTGAGACACAACGTCTATCAGTCATTTTCACTTTCAAATTCTCATTCTGGAAAAAAATATCAAAAGGTCTTTTAGACACTCTGTTTTTAGAAACATCAGAAGTCTATTCATGCTTTTAGGAATGACAGAGGTCTAAATATTGCCTCCTTCCAACAGTTATAGGAGATCAGGGCCCAACTCAGCCTAGTTGGGGTCCAGGGCAAAAACTGCTTTAGGGGTCCCCTTTGCTTCACTACTTAGTAATGAAGAACATTCATTAAGAAAAAAACATAAAAGTAAAATTTTTATTCGATTTGGGGCCCCCAATTATGTGGAGGCCTGGGGCAAATGTCCCATATTCTGGCTTAGTCAGGCCCTGTAGGAGTTACTATCTCATAATCAAATAAAATAGAAGCAAGGAATAAACCAATCAAAACAAATGAAAAGGCATTTAAAAGAAAATCTAGCTTTAAATGCACTTGACAAAACCAGGAATCCTTAGAATAATAGAAATCACATAATTCTTCCAATATAAAAAAAACAATGGATCTGGACAAAAAATAATGATGATGGTTGCTTCCAATAGGTTTTAAGCAATTTCTGGACTGAATAGTGAAAATCGACAAGCAGAGATTTTTTACTTTCCAGAAATTCATAAGTTTCTTAAAGAGTAAAAATCTTCTACATTAATGTCAAATACTGTGGGGGGGTTGCATGGTTATGTTTTAAATTAGTTATTTAAAAACTTTTAGATTATAACAAAGCAGAAAAAATCAAATAAATGATATGAAGTATGCTGAAATTTTTTGAAAAAGATTAGATTCCAGTCCAAGCAAAAAGATTCATTTTCTACAAAGTAATTAGAGCCTATCTTCTAAAAATCTGTGACAAATCAGTAATATACAAAAAGAGGAGTTCAGTTAGGATACTATATTAATGAACCAATAACATTGAAATAAATTTACTACTTTATTTCATTCATTCATTCATTTTATTTAAGATTTTTTTTTTCTAAATTGCATATGATGTTTATTTGTTTACTGATTGAATTTTTGATTTATATATTGATTACTTTTCAAATAAAGACTGTTTACCGAAATGATTCACTTATTTCATAATCCTTTTTTCAACTGAAAACTGTTTTAATGTAATTTGAGTATCATACATATAGGAAAAATGAATTAACAAGAATTAGAATTTGTAAGAAATTTTATTTTACTGGCATTAACTAAGCAAAATTTCAACAAAAAAAAGGTCAAATATGAAGAAAATGCACGATGAAAAAAAATATAACGCAGTAAAAAATTAGGCGGGAAATTAGTGGCACATATACACAATTTAGGAGACTCAATAACAGAACCATATTTAGAATGCTTCAAAGAGATCAGTTTAACATGAATAAACTAAAAAACTAAAATTAATCATGCTGTTAAATACATCAAGCTATATTTTTAATAAACAGCCAAGTAATAAAATGTGCAAAGAAGCATCAAAAGTCATAACAAAATTTACTACATTATCTAACTGCCAGCTATTGTATTCAAAATATAATTTCTAAATGAGAAAACTGAGCCTCCTCTGCATTTCATTTTCTATTAACTTCATGAATCTTATTCAATAAGGAAGAAATAAGCAAATGAGAGAAAGATGTGGGATATTATTATTGTATATTAAAGTTAGCATCTTGCATTTTTTTAAAAAAAAATGTCTACCTTGTGACAATTAAATAGTAATCATTAACAATATATGTTTAATAAATGAACTAAGAGAATTATTATGGCAGAAAAAATGGTAAAGGATAGAAAAGATGGCAAATTAGAATTATTTTTACATCAGAATAAAAAGAAAATCACCACAGAACATGAATAAATTTTAGTAATAAGGTAAAGAATTCACCTAATTTACTTTACTTTCCCACTACAGTTTCTAGAAATTTATACAGACAGAAAATTCAAAAAACATTAAAGAATTTGAAAATTGCTAACCTTAAGAAAATTTATTAGTCCTAGATCTTGCATGGATCTTCGATATCAGTCTCACCAATTCTGAAGGAAAAGAAACTAAAATATTTCAAATAGTACAGTTATATGGAAGAAATGAAAATAGCTTAATATATATAAAATGAAAAGAGGGGGGTAATTTCCTTCATTTTTATTTACTAATATGTTGTTGTTGTTGTGTCAAATGGCACTTGTCATGGACAAGCCCGCTGCTGAACCGGGGCCTCCGAGAAGAGCGTTATCTCTCCTATGGGCCTGGAACAGCAGAGAAGGGGAAACGACTAAGCGATGGTTGCTTTTCGCCTAAGTGTATTGATTCCATCCTTTCTCGTTCAGTTTCTTTCCTCTCATCTTTAAATAAACTGTGCAAAATAGCTTTAAATTTAAGAGTAATTAATAGTAGCGTTATACGTCCTTTATTTGTTTATAATTTTTTATAGAGCTATTAAATTTAGTTATACATGAATGTTTGGACACTTGAAGCCTTTTCTAAACTTTTATTTATACTTAATCCAGTTAGTGAGTTAGAATGGTAGCTAATGTGTGGTCTGATTATAATTTCATCTAGAAGAAGGTTTACATTCCTTTCAGATATACTTAGCTTCAAACATTTTTCTGATAAATATTTTTTGTATTCTGTACCATCCTTACTTGCCTTTAAAGATAATACAGAAGATATTTTTCTAAGATATCGTTCACTAGGCAACACAAAAATGTCACTGGAACGTAATTCATTATAAACTAACGAAGATTTTGTGAAAACTGAAAAAGCCCACGAAAGCATGAAAGGAGAATACCTTAAAGATGCTGAGGAAGTTAATAATTTCAACTGCTCGTAATAAAATTTAATTGCAAAATTAAGAGGATTTTCATTTTCTTTTGAATCAGTTAGGTGTGATTTTAGAGTAAATAAAATATTTTCAATGGTAGCATTTTCAATCATATATTCCTTATTTTCGAGATACGCAAATAAATTTTCAATTTGAGAGTATAGAGTTACTTTTAATTGTTTATCTTCATTCATGGAAAAAAGCCAAGTCATACTTTGGGAGTCAATTTTTTTATTATTGATGAAAATATTTATATTCATTTTAGCATCAATCGTGAAACTGGCTTTAATTTCTAAAGGAAGAGAATTAGGTTTTAATATATAATAACTGATTCTTGAATCATCAATGTATGCATTCCAAAAACTTTTGATAATATCTGTATGTTTACTTAAATCTTCAAAACAAGAAATAACATCTGAGTTTAAAAATTCTGTTATTTTTTTATCAGATCTTTGTAACTGAATTTCTCGCCGTAATTCAGGATCTTTTCTTGAAGACAATGAATTTGTTTGAGAATCAGAGAGATAGAGAGGCAAGTTTGGAAAAATGCGAGGAATGGATTTGGGTTTCAATTTAAATCTTTTACGCTGTTTTAATTCCGTATTACCATCAGGTAGTGTACGGGCATATTCTTTAATTACATCATCATTTTTGAAGTGATGGATGCAAACAACCGATCTGGCAGTTGGCGTAAAATCCTTTCTGGGTATTTTTCGGAGCCATTGTTCCTTCAGATCTGCATCATTGGGGAATTTAAATACTTTTATATTTTCTTTAGCAGGAGGATAATTTGATTTGCAACCTGGTACACAGCAGACTGACGGCATTGTTATCTTTAAAGAATAATAAAAAAAAATCAAATTATTTATTCCTTTGAGCAAAAATAATCAATAAATTTAAACATTGTTTACATTTCCAAAGGGATAGGTTCCAAATAGTGGAGATATTTTTATAAAATAATTCTCTAACTTTCTAATATTTAATAGTTTTATTCACTTGAAATAATAATTTTATTTTTTCTGAGCGCTAGAAGCTATTGACTTGCCTAAAATTATTTTAAAAAGTAAAATACTTCCTGCAAAAAAAATATTTCTTTAAAAGTTGACCCAAAAAAATAGGGAAATAAACAAAAATAAAAACAAAAAATTAGTTTTCTATGAAGTAAAAAAAATTATAAGCAAACAAAATAAATTTACTTTTAGTACACACAAATTGAATTATATGAATTGTTAAACTACTCGTGTTTACACTCCGCAATGAATTGCGAATGCCTAATGCCACGAGACAAGAAAGGATTTTAGGCTTAATGTGTACTTCACATTAAAACTTAAAAAACCCCGCTATTAAAGAAAAATAAATAGTTTTAATTACTCACATGATAATCAAGTGCGATACGGTACTTCTTTTTAGTAATCCAGAGGCGATGTCACAGAATTTCAATGCAAAAAATACTCAAAAATTGTCACAATCGCAAATGAACGTGCACTAGGGACAATGGACATCAAATGACCAAAGCTGAAAACAGTCCATCGCTTAGCTCAAACCAGTTATGGGGAATGGGGGGTTTGTTCCTGGCCCGTATAACTCTTATCGCTTCCTTCTCGGAGGCCCCGGCTGAACCCAGCAGCAGATTTAAGCCGAATGAAGCGTCTCTTGTATTTGAATAGTGCCAACTAGGGCCAAGAGTACGACTTTGCTACCCACTCACCACATTCACTTGCACAACCCCTTTTTACAGGGGGGCACATTCACACATCTCACAGATAGCACACAGAAGAACAACCATGCCCGAACCTGGACCTCCAGAACACAAGGCAGACGCGTGACCTCTGTGCCAGCGAGGCGGCATTACTAATATGTAATTTATATAATCAAAAAGAGAGTTTAAATTGCACATAATAAAGGTAGTTCTCAAGAAAATGAAATTTTATTATCTGATTGAAGAGGTAAGGGATTAAAAATCCTAGATTTCTTTTTGTAATTTTGCATAACTTCACTTATTACAAACCAACGGACAATTAAAAAAGGCCTTTATCAAAATTAGAAAACAAAAAACTAAAACAATAAAAACCCAGTCAGAAATACGCTATCTAAATTTTCATAATGAACTTGCAGTCACAAAGTACAGGATATTATTTATACACTCACAGATTTTGAGAACTTGAGGCCACAGGGGCTAAATTACTCCATTTCCACCTTTTTGTTAAATGGCCTGATGATTAGGACTAAACTTATTTGCTCTAATAAATTCATCTTTATGCCCACTTAAGTAATATAATATATATAATTGATAAAGTTGTAACCCTTTGTCTTCATTATTATTATTTTTCGATACTATAAAATGATAATGTAACAATGATTTATTTCTGTCTTTTACATTTACGTTATATTAGTTTGAACATTACAGCGCCCAAATATTCAAATTTTGAAGATGAAAAATTATTCTTTACAAATACACTAGCTTAGTTTTTATTTTTTAAATTATTCAATTAAAAAAGAATGTTTTGAGTACACTTTCAATTATTCCTATTTAGATGTCTTATTTATATTCTATTCAAAGCAGAATAAACAATGTCAATGTTCTTTGTCCCATGGACTGAATGGCCTTCATTCAACTTCATTCTGTATCTTAATTTTTTCACTGAAAAGGAATGTTAAAATAAATAAATTGGTATAAAATAGTATTAGAATAAATTTGTACCTTACTTTAATTAATTAATAATTAATTTAATAAACTTATTATCAAAAATAATAATTTAAAATTACTTAATAAACTAACTTAATTATTTAAAAATTGTGGACTTAAAAATTTTCTATTAAGCTTATTTAAGTAAAAAAAACTTTAGATTATAATGCAATAACAAATATTTCATTGGCAATAAAATAGTAAAAAGACGGCAAACTTTTAAACACCATTTCAATGCTGTTTAATTTTACGATCGGTTAGTTTTAAAATTAGAAATAAATAGTAATAGAATTATAATACAAATCTTATTTTATATTTATGTCTTTTATTATCACACAATCTCGTGTAGATACTTACCTCAATTTATTTGATACATATTCTTTTTCAGGCATTCTTTAGTTTCGTGAAATTTCTTGCATTTCTAACCTTTCAGCATTTGTAGATTTTCGACACCGCCTTTGCAATCTGGAAAGTACGTTGCACTATATCATCATTTTCTGAAAGTTAAATAGCATTTCTGCATTCTCAACAATAGCTCTCCATGTCTTAATTAACAACATTGCATATCTTCCTATCGTAAGCCAACTGCAAAACATAACAATTTTACATAACACCACAAACAGTTTCGATTCAAAAATGATTAAACAGATTTTAAATCGATATCTTCTAACAATAGCGCATACAGCGCCTGTTTCTCCCCTGGTGGTCAATTTTTTTTGTTTATCGTGTTTAAGTTGGGATAGAGATGATCGTGATATTTTTTAAACTATTCCCAAGCTTTATGGCATTAAGTTCTGTAATTTTTCTTTTAGGACCATTTCAAAGCGGAACTTTAATTACAATATTTTATATTTACCTTTACTTTTGTTTAGTTCTGGAAGGTTACAAGTTATTCGAGTAAGCTTCGAAATAAACTTTCAAGTATTACTCTTCGGAAATGACATCGCTAGTCGGGCTTTTTTTTTTTTTTTTTTTTTTTTTTTTGGGGGGGGTCTGCCTTTTTTTTTTTTTTTTTTTTTTTTTTTTTTTTGGGGGAGGAGAATCCGTTTTCTTTATCTAAATTGTTGGTCAATTTGCAGGGAGCTTCTGCAGTCTGAAAGAAGGAAAAACCAGCTGAGGGATTTTTTTTTCATCATTAATTTCTTCTATTTTCTTTCCTGGTTCTTTTTTAAAATTATTATTATTAAAGTTTTTTTCCCATGAACGTTTATTTTTGTTTGTTTGAATTTTCTTGGATAACTGAGAGTAATCGTCGTTTCTTTCGTGTAACATTTCGTTTTTGAAATCTCCTGTTACTGTTAATATTAGTAACTTAATTTTTCCCTTCGGAGATAGATAAGCCATATTCTAAACTGAGCATCTGTTTATGAGAATATTTTTTCATTTTTCATATAAGGAATGGGACAGTAGTTCATGCATTCAGTGGCACTGAATGTTGTCCTACAAAATTACAAAACAGTTTCATCCTTTGATACTCTCATTACATTTTTGCAACGGTTATGGTTACTGGAATTAAACTGGGACGATCCTCTCCCTACAAGAGAAAAAGACGAATGGTTACGATTTTCATCAGCTCTTCAATATATCAATGGTATTGGGGTTGACAGGTGTATATTACTTCCAAACCCGGATTTGATTGAAATACATGGCTTTGCGGATGCTAGCGAAGTCGCTTATGGAGCAGCGATTTACTGCAAATCGCATTCCAAAACTGGTGAAGTGTGTGTAAAATTAATAACTAGTAAATCCAGAGTGTCGCCATTAAAACGTCTGACAATTCCGAAATTGGAGCTTTGTGCAGCAGTTCTGCTTTCCAAATTAATAGTTCGAGTAATTTCCGCCCTCAAATTGGATATAACCAGCACTTATCTGTGGTCTGATTCCATGATTGTGTTGTGTTGGTTACAAAAAAAACCTTGTCCCTTAAAAACTTTTGTGGCAAACCGAGTTGCAGTAATACAGGCATTAACCAAGATCAACCAGTGGAGGCATGTATCTTCTAACAACAACCCAGTTGACTTGATTTCCAAAGGCGTAGATCGAGACAAGTTGTCCAAAAACACTTTGTGGTGGAATGGTCCTGAGTTCCTGACCGATCGAGACTATCCAGACAGGGAAATTCCAGCAGCCGTCTTTCAAGATGACCTTTCGGATGAATTGTCGAACACTATTAGCAGCAACTCTTACTGTTTCTCTTTGTTTAGTAATGAAGCTTGTAAATTTGCTCATAATTTAACTAATTTAAGTTATAACTGTTGTAGAATAATTCGCATTTTAAGTTATATTTTCAGGTTAACAAGAAATTGTAAAAATAGGATTGAAAAGAAAAAAGATGCATTAGAACCTGGTGAGTTAAAAGATGCGGAAGTGTTTATATCCATGCTGTTCCAAAGTGAGTCCTTTGCGAAATGTATCAATTCCCTTGAGAAAACGGGTGTGGTAATAAGGAGAGTCAATTAAAAAGTTTGCATCCATTTTTCTAGGAGAGTGGTCGTATACAAGTTGGTGGAAGATTGGGTAACAGTGAGTTACGAACTGATAAATAAATACCCAATTGTATTACCTTCAAAAACTAAAGTAACTCGTATGATATTGCAGTATTATCATAAAATAAATTTGCACCTTGGAACTCAATTCTTATTATTTCAAGTGCGTCAAAAGCACTGACCTTTAAACGGTCGAACAAATTGCAGAGAAGTCGTACATAAATGTGTAACTTGCTTTAAAGTAAAACCAGTAGTATCTGAGCAGTTAATAGGATCTCTTCCCAAAGAAAGAATTACTGCTAATTACCCCTTTAACGGTACTGGAGTAGATTTTACAGGTCCATTTCTGATGAAGTATAAAAATAAACGTAAAGGAAATTATCAAAATTTTATGTTTCTTCTTTTATATATTTTGTAACGAAATGGCTTCACTTAGAACTCGTTAGTGAATTATCGTCCCAAGCGTTTGTTGCTACATTGAAACGATTTTTCGCTAGAAGAGAAAAATGCTCTAAAATATTTTCAGATAATGCTACAACTTTGTTGGGAGCCATAAGGAGTTAAGGCGTTAACACAACATGGTAAAAAGCCCAGAGGACATTTTATCTGGTTATCTCAGTAGTGAAGGTATTGAATGGAGATTCTTACAACCTAGAGGACGAAATTTCGGAGGTTTATGGGAAGCTGGGGTTAGGTCATTTAATCAATTGTCACATTTAAAATAGTCGCAGCAATTCAAAATTAACTTATTAAGAGTTTCTGACTTTAACGACACAAATAGAAGGGAATTTGATTTCTAGGCCACTTGTTCCTCTGACTACTGATGCTGATGATTTGAATGTCTTAATTCCAGATCATTTTCTTTTTGGAAGACCAACTACTTCTATTGTAGCGCCCAATTTAATGGAAATAGCAGAAAATAGATTAAAAATTTGGCAAAAACTAACTAAAATGTCTCAAATTATCTGGAAAAACTGGTCCAATGATTATCTTTCAAATTTGCAACAACGTGGGAAATGGGGTTTAGAGAAAAACAACGTTAAAATTGGTGATGTAGTTATTATAAAAAAAAGATAATATGGCTATTTGTAATTGGCCATTGGGAAGATTTTTCCAGTTATTTCCGGGAAATAATAATAAAATAAGAGTTGTAACTATAAAAACCCAAAAGGGTCTCTTTAAAAGCCGTATATCAAAAGTGTGTTTATTTCCTATTGAAAAATAACTAATTTCTGTTTATTGTATTAAAAATTATCATTTTATTAGTTATCTTTTTAGAAGTATGATTTAACAGTGTAATATTAAATATTTTATTGTAATTTTTGTGTTAAAATTCTATCTTTTGTGATGTGATAATTAACAATTAGGTGAATGTAAACATGTCAATGGGCGGCGGAATGTTCAGTAATGTGAAACGAGAATACCATTGTAAAATAAATTCTGGTTGCGAGCGCCCTCTTGTGAATAAAGAGTAGAGATTCTTCGGAAGTGATGGTGTGTTTTCTGAGTTGTGTGTCTTTTTGAATTAATGAATGAGTATTTAATGAGGACACGTATTGATGTTTTTAACTGAGCTATCAACACTGACAATAATTCTTCTATTGAATAATAAATACCATTTATATGATTTGTGTTCGAAAATAATAAAATTTCCGCAATTTTTTTTGTAATATACAATTTGATCAAAGCTATTGCACAGAGCTTATTTTTTAATTGCAATTTTTTTCCATGTTGGAAATAACTTCTAAGAATAATGTCTTAGGAATTTGGTTGTTGTTTCGTTTCTTTGTTAAATGTGTTTTCAGAAATATCATCAGGGAGAATTCGAATAGTTATATATTCCTTATTTATTATGAATTTTTTTCTCATATATTCATTGTATTAAGCTCTTTGTGAAACTTATTCTATTTATTGTTGTGAATTTTATATTTATGTCGATTTGCGAAGGAGAACAATCTTTATGAATTTTAAAACATTTCACCGGCCGGTGGTATGTATCTGCGCACACTACCGTCGCGCCATCTGTATGAAAAAAGGCTTTTGGCATAAAACAGTGTGTTGATATTCGTGCAGCCTGGGAAGAGATGTTTGTAACATCGGCTTTCGTTAAATTAATGAGTGCGATAAAAAGTGAATTACAATCCACAAAATGAACATTTATTTAATAAGTTTGAGTGTTTCCTTTAAATTCGAAGACAGGTGGATCGGGGAAAATTTCTAGACGGAAATTTTTTTATTTATTTTGCAAAAATATTTAACATTTCGGAAATATTCTTGGCTTTTTCCTACTCAAGCAGCTATTATCGTTGTCTTTAAAGTTTTAGAGAAGATAACTTTAACGCTTCTGAATTCATTGATGGCCTCATATATGGTGCATTCATTGTCAACAACACTTTGACAAGTCAGATATAAAATACTCATATAGAGGCGCTGCGATCGTTTATCGAAAGCTTCAAGAGAAGCTGCGGAACCTTCTTCAGGCCAGGCGTACGCTTCTGAAAAGCAAGTGGAAAATACTAATTTTCATTCACCGACAGGGCAAATTCACCCCGTCATAAATGATATTTTAGTCTTGATTCATTATTGGACTCGCTGCCGCAGGGTTTGAGAAATTCTTTATAAAAATAAACTTTAATAAAAAAGTGGTAGTATTTAGGTAAGCATATTATAACTCAATATTCTGAATTTATCTGTTAAAATATTTGGTTTGGTAAATAATTTTTTTTAATATGCATCACTTACATTCACTTGAATATGTTGGCTATTGTTACTCGCCGTTATTTTTTAATTCAACAATATTTAGACAGAGGCGGATTTCCAAACAGGCGCATGAGGCGAGCGCCTCGGGCCTCATAAAATAAGGTACTTCAAAATTTAGTTCTAAAATAATAATAATTTAAATTTTGGAAAAAAGGATACTTTTTAAATAAAACCTGACATTTTTACACACTATTATTATCACCCCCGGTTGATGTATCTCAATCAAAGAATCATGCAATATTAGTACCCTTGAAAAACCAACTATTCTGAGAATGAGAGAGTAAAAAGTCAAAAATAAGGGGGGGGGACATTTTACAACTTTTATCTTGTACGAAACTGAAGAGATATATATTATACTACACCCTCTTGCACAGTCGGACCCTATGAAGTACAGGAATGATACTCAAGGTCTCAAGGCAATGAACGTGTTTGTATAATAGCACATAGGACGCATTTTAGTTAGAGACCTTGGTTAGAAAATCTTTGCTCAAGGTGGTGAGTTTCTCCAAAACATTCTGTTAGCGATTTAGGGTTTCACGTTTGAAAAATATTGACTTTAATTTGTGTTGTGTACAGGAATTCATTTCTGTGTTTGACCTTTTAGCAATGTAAAGATTGGTAAGCATATAATTTTTTAATACATTTTCGTTTCTATTTTCGTATTTTTGAAAATACTGTAATCGTGGCTTTATATTTTTTGCCACATTTGAAGGTTAAAAACAGAGTTCATTTACAATACGAATCGTTAGGCATTGACATTGCTCGAAAAGATAAAATAAATGGTTACTTTCCCCTCTTAACTGAAGAGGGAAATTTTTCAACTCCGAAAAATCGACAGAAGTCCAGCTAATATTTTTTATGAGACTAATTTTTTTAAAAAATGTTTTAGCCATGTTACAGAAAAGAAAGTTTTAAGCGAGAGCTTCAAAACAAAAAAAAAAAAAATGCAGAACGACAAAATAATGTACTTAATAAATGTATTTTAACTTTTGAAAAACGAGCTGAAATGAAAAAGGAGAAAGAGCAGTAGAGCAACTTGATACACCGTGTGTACCTAAAACAATCTATGAGTAAATTGAAATTGAATATTTATATGAAAAAAACGTTGTGCAAGCTGAAGTAGAACATCAATTCTAACAAATTAGAGCTTGTTGAACTAGAATGCATATTTGAAAAGATAAATGAGCGTACTGAAAAAAAACGTCCACAAAAAAAAAATCACTCAACAAGCTAAAGTTGAAAATGAATTCGAAGAAATTGACTAGAGAAATGGAATTGAATGCAAACCTAAAAAGACAGATGATCAAATTAAAACAGAATAAGCACAAGAATTAACCGATGAGTGAGCCGAAGCAAAATGCGAAATTGAAGAAATTTATGAGTGTTCTAAGAATGGAACCGAAGAATCAACAAGTAATTTTAAACAACAAAATAAAATATCAGCTGATTCTGATAACGTTTTAAAACAAAACAAAAATATTTTCATTCCCAAAAGAGAAAAACAACTCCATTCTATAATATTTGATTTATTGTAGAATGAAATTTACGGCATGTATCTCTGAAAAACGTTGCGCAAATAAGGTACAAAATAGGCCCTGTTTTTTAAAGAACAGCCTTAACACGCCCTGAATTTCATTATCCTTTTAAATACTGCCAAGTAGAATGAAAAATTGATTTTAATTTTCAATTTTATGCATCTAGGTTCCCCTCCGCAGCTCGTTTTTTTAAAAAAAACAAAAAACAAATCGGATAGAGAGCTTAACACAGTGAAAAATGTGTATAAAGAGTGCATACTATAAATATAACTGGAGGGGAGAGGGGGCTCATATTGAATTGCGCCTCGGTCCTTTGAAACTCCAAATCCATCACTGGATAAGCGTACTGTCTTTCAACGAATTTCGTTTTTACATTTTTGTTTCAAATTAGGCTAATTTATGCAGAAATTTCTTCCCCAGTTGAAGCTTGAATTGTAACTTTGAAAGACGAAGTCCATTACCAGAATATCTTCGTAAAAAAAGACACTGAGTATTTTTTTTAGCATCTACAGGTGTTTTACCACAGGGAATTTTACCTTCGCGAATGAAACATTTTTTTCATCAATAGGTTTTTATCTATCATGAATATGGGTGAGCTAAATATCTTTAATAAAATTTTGGTAATTCCATAGATTTACATATAAAATTACCAGAAGTGAGAGGTATTCGAAAAAATATTAATTGTGAGAGTCTAGAAAGAACACTAGTATTACTCTCTAATGCAGAGAGTTTTTGTATAACTATCAATTCTTTTTGCTTCCGAACTGAATACTATTAACAAACATATCTTTTGTGAAAATATATGGCATTATCAGAAAATTGGTAATTTTTTTAAAAAAAGTTTTGTTATGTTTTTAACTTAATTCTACTAAAACAAAAATATTTGACAAGTAAATAAGAATTTTAGGAAGAGAAACGTTTTTTCTGGGAATACTTTTTTCAAATTAGAAAGTGGCATATTTTACAGTTTCTGCCGCTGATATCATGGCAATAAGAATGTATATATATCTTAATCATATGCCTAGAAACCATCTCTGTATTTGAAATAAAATATCTACTTTGAATGTTTTTCACATTGGCTTTCGCTTTGAAGCCTCTTTCTGTAATATTCTCCACTAGAAAATCTTCCAATCCTATAATTGACATCGTATCCTCAATCGTGCTTCCATCTGTATTCCTAACACAATTATGAAGAATAATACAGGTTTTAACAATATCATTGGCTAATTAGGGCTGAACATTAATAGGCCAATGGATATTCTCCATTTATTGCCGATAGAACCAAAAGCGCATTCTCTGTAACTTCTTGTTTGACAAAGCGATAGTTGAGGATTTTTTTTCCCCCGATTGTCAAATGTATTCCATCACACAGCCTAAGCAAATTTTTATGCAATCCAAATACTGCACTACCAACAGAAAATTTTTGAACTTTCTGTGACTGCAAACACTTCTCATCAGGTTCATTTTTTAAACTATTTTTGATTGATTTCCACAGCTGAGTTTACCTAAATATCGATTAGTCAATCCTTTCCACAGCTGCAAAAAAATAAGTCGGTATTTACTGTACGCATCAGCACAATTGAAAGTTCCAACAAATTATATAATAATATAATATTAATTGCATATTAAATTTTAATTGTATATTTATATGTATTAAATGTATCTAAGATCCTATTCATATTAGCATACATTTATGGAAATGCATCAAAAATCACAGTTACCTTCAAAACTTTATAATAATAACGTATGACAATAATTGTCAGTAAAACATTCATCTTACTCAACGTAATTTAATACTCCACTTTATAGAATTCTAAAGTTAATATATATTGCCAGCATTTGTTCAGGCTGAATGCAATTTCTCATTTTGGTATTTTTGTACCGAAAGATATCTTTCAACTGCCCTTGTAATCAATCCTTCAACGACATATTGAAGTAACTGAAGAGTTTCTTGCTTCTAATCTTCATATAACATGTAGAAAATCCCAAACTTCTCTCTCTCTTTTTATAATTTGGATAAATCCAACTAAATAGTTTTTTCTTCTTCTTTCTCTTCATTCGATGGCAGCATAATAATAAAGCTAGAATTCGCTCTCTATTCATTGTAAATTACACGAAAGAGGTAAATAGTTTAAATAATACTGTTAAGGTAAATTTGTTTGTTAACAAAATTACACCACACTAGACTATAGTGCTTTAAGTGTGAAACATGAGAATTTTCTAATGTTAAGTGAAAATGGAGTTTTTTCAGTCTGCATAATTTATTAGTCAGATTTCTGGGATGTATTGTTAAATGCTACATATTCAAAAATGATTTGAAATTTGTCTTTGGAATTCTAGAATGTAGATATCTTTGAGTTTTAGGACAGTGTTATTGAATTAAACATAATGACAAATTATTACGAAATCTTGGAAAAAATTACGGTTCAATCAAATAATACATTATAGATTTCTCAACCATGTCAAGTAAATCATTGACTTATTTTTTTGTTTAATTAAATATTTTAATTAATTTGAAAGTAGTGCAGTTTACTTACAGAAATAAATATTTATGTATTATTTTATTTAAATATGCTTTTATCATGAGACTTATTTTAAATAGATTATTCTGAGGCAACAAAATCCTATTAAAGTGTAAAACGTGTTTTTTTAAGTTAGAATATTTTGAGACAGTTAATTAAATATTTAATTTTTATTTATCAAAAATATGAAAATAAGTTAAATAAATAATAATATAAAATGTTAACACTCAGCTTTGAAGTTTTTAGAATTTTAGTAATGTGTTCTGACAACTACTCTTCGTGTTTATTTTTATTTTCAACAATATATATATATATATATTTTATTTTATTCTATTATTGCTTAAATTCTTGGTTCTTTTATTATTTCCCCAAATTATTCTAGCAAGTACAATTTTATTAATTAGTGATTTTCAAAGCAACTATTTCCACAAAAATAGAACTTAACTCCAATCCCAAAGGAATTTCAGACTTTTCCAAAATTGTTCTTTCAAAAGCTCTGTTACAATGCTAAATACGAAACTACAGAAAAAATCTTTTATAAGCATTGAATGTAAGGATAAGACATAAGAAAAGTATTAGAATAAATATGCCAACATTTTAGCTTAATACCTATACCAATTCAGTCCAATTTTCAACATTAAATTTTATGGATGATAATAGGAAATTTTAAGGTTAAGGAAGAAAAAATTTTGCTATGTGGCAGAAATTGGATTTCCAATCACTGAATTATTGTTTACGTAAGTTTATTTATTCATTAGTTTTCTAGTTTACATATTGAAATAGCCAAAATACATTCAAACTTTAAGAAATATCTTGGCATTATTTTATTATTAAATCCAAAGAACCAATGAAAAAAAAGTTTTAAACGAATTTCATGGAAAAAAAATATTTCAATTACCCAGATGCTACTGGAAAAGAATCTTTTGGATAATTTCTAGGAACTGAAATATACTTGAATACTCGATATTTAATTAAATAATTTGAATACAAGTTTTCAATAATTTAAAAATTATCAGACTAAGGAATTTGATTTATTATCTTGAAATTAAATTTGTAGATTTTTATCAAAATTTGGACGAACTCCATTCACAGAATATCTGTCTGTTCGAGTATAACTGAATATGATAACTTCAAAACAAACGGAGCTAGATAAGTAAAATTTTATACACAGACTTATTATTTACAGTGTTGCTTTGCATCAAATTTTGAAACAAATAAAACAGGATAAGCTGTCTAGAAGTATTTTTGTGCGTATGCAAACACAATACCTGAAAAACGGAAGGATTTAGATACAGGATGTTTGGTATACGCTGTTTCAGCATCTAAATTACAAATATTTAACGAATTAAGAGCTAAATTTGTCAAAGTGCTGATCATCTGCCAGTAATTTTATTTATTTTGTTTTGATACACGTAAGCGTTGTAACTCGAAAATTCAAGGATAGGAATAAATGAAATTTGCTATGTGGTCATATTACTGAAATTGTACTTATGTGCCAAATTTTCATTTCAATCGGTGGAGAAAACGCACACAAATTGTTTATTTATTTTTCTTCTTCAAACAACAAATGCTTCACATGCAGAAACTTAAAACTCTCACCACTTACGGCCTTGGCTGTGATAATAAGGAGGGGAAGCTTTATTAGAGTTTTTGAGAAAGTAGCAAGGAAGCTACTCCCACTGGTTTCATTTACTTACCAACTTATTTATCCAATGTCAATTAGGACGAAAATAATTTTAGGCTTTGTATTAAGAATAAATTAAGCATGTAATTCTTACGAAACATTAGGTTAAATTTTTTTTTGTCCTTCCGTGTTAATAAGCCCAATTTTAACGATTTACACAGGCATTTATAACAAATGTTACAGTTATCAAATTGGATCTGCTGTTGTGGATATGTGGTGTGAACACGAAAGGAAGTAAAAAATGTGTGAAATAATAATACTTAACTGAATAACTATGCATTTCTTGAAGAAAAAAAAAAAGCAGATAGTATTTTATGCGAAAATATTTATGTACAAAGTAATAACATTGTTGCAAAGAATATGTTTTTATTTTTAAGTTTCAATTTCCATATTTTCATCTATTTATCACAAAAATAGCATTGGTCTTTGGAGTAGGCCGATATTGTCTCTAGGCAACAAATATTTTCAATCAGTTCCCCACTGCTCCTCTACAGCACAAATTGTCAGCATTTCTAAACGCTCATTGTAATGAAATATCTATATCCCTAAAACAAAGCCCACAGTTGCGAGTTAAATGCCTTTTTTTTTCTTCTATGTCAGCCTGATATTTCTCTGAGATATCCTAAATGTCCAGATTCTTTTCATTTCCTTATAAAGTCGAAGTTGCCGCTTATTGATTAAAAAATTCATGATGATTCATCATGAAAAGGTGGTGATGTTGGAATGATGTACTACTACTAGATCAACATTCGCATAAAATAGTTCTGTATTGAATAAATTTGTCTATCTATAATATTTGTCCCGCTCTTAATTTATAGTCCTTCTAAATTTAAAAGTAAAAATATCTCTGCAAATAGAAACGGAAAAATTTCTGTATGCATAGATGAATATAACAGAATCATTTCGCTAACTGATATTTCTGATCTATAGGAGACATATAAAAATTTAATTTTTTGAAGATCATTTCACAATCAACCTTCCGAAAAGCGAGAATGTTTTAATACAATTTTCCATTTTATTTAATGAAACAGTGATAAGAAGTATATGCCGAAGTGCAATATTTAGAGAAATAAAGGATTGTTCAATTTTTTGGGGACATCTACCTATATTATATTTTTTGGTGAGATAATTTTGAGAAATTGTATATGTATGGCTGTATCTACAAAAAACATTATCCAGAGTTTGTTTTTACAAGTGGCTATGCTTCAGTTTAGAAGCGAGCAGCGCTGAAAAGATATTTCTTTCTCAAAAAATGAAACCTAAAAAATCAGCTACATCTCTGAATAGCCCAAAATTTGTTATTCTAATTACCTGTATCATGTTTTAGAATTTTTATGATGTATCTTTTTTATGAGTGATTTCTAACAAAATAAAACCAATAACCTACATTTAACCTAAATGTGTTTCCATCAGGACTATAGGGAACTGAATAATAGTCAAATAAGAAATCAAGAGAGTGATGGCGAATTGTTTGATATAGAGTGTGGAGGAGGACACGAACATCGGTATGCTGACTGTGTTTTTCTTCTCTTGATGTATCACTGAACTATGCCCAATAAGCGAGTTTTGATGCTTTCAAGAACTATTCATTGTAAAAATAGTCATCTTCTCTTCTACCTTTTGATTTATTTTTTGTCTTTGAATATGAGTCATTAAAAATTAGTATTAAATGCCACTCATTCTGCGCCTTTTCAGTGCCAAACCTCACAATGGAGCACCGAATTCGAAGCTGCAGAAATACCGCTATTTTGAGAAACGAACAATTAGCGAGAGGAGAAATTGCCGCGCCATCTGTTGATGGCTGAAGAAAACTTCACAGTATACGGGAGCAAATGCGAAGGAGCAGTTCTTCCTAGTCAAGGGTGAAGTGGTGTGGAGGAAGGGGTAGAAGAATAGATCAATCAGTGACGTCCCGGAGGCCTGCGAAATGCAGTAGCAGTTGCCATAACCCCCTCCAATATTTTTTCACCTGAACAAGAAAAAAAAATGGAAGGGATAATTAAACGTAATATCCTCTGTAAAAATTTTTTCTGTCTGGGCGGTAGTTTTTTTCTACGTAATTCAGTAACTGAAGGAAACACTTCTTGTCTATGAAATCGTTAAAAGTACAGTTGCTGTTCGGAGAAAATGTCGATTTTTCTTTCTATAAACGTATACTCTTATTCGCGAAATCTGACGTTATACTCAGGTTAAATATCAGGTATTTTCGATTGATTAACAGATTGCTCATATTGCTATTTTAGGAATCTATAGATGCATTTCATTGTCACACCATATCAGATCAATTAATCAATGCGATGAGGTGACAAATTGTGATGGTGTGAAAAACTAGAAAATTATGAAAGTGAATTGCGGGATATTTTGTAAACGTAAAGAGGAAACAAACGCCGAATGAAAAAAAAGTAGACATTTTTTTTTAATGTTATCGTGCTTAATTTTTAGTAATCAAATGTCGTTTTAATTGTCTTTAGTTTCCAGCAACTTTTCGAATTGCTTACAATACTCTTTTTTTTTTTTTTTGGAATAAACTAAAATTCTCAAAAATAATAACTAAGCGGCCCAAATTCACACAACATTAATTGGTAATCATAATCTTTGGGGATATAAATCCTCAAACGAGAATGCATCACAAATTCATTAAATTTCTGACGAATATGACGTTTACAAATCATTTAGATAGAAAAATAAGGGGTTAAATTTTTATCACATTAGGTGACAATCAATCAAAATGTCTACATACACATTTTTGGGACTATGTTAACCTAAGCGTGAGGGGATCACTTGCCATCGGGCCAGTTGTCAAACTCACCAATGAGCAACTGTGGGTACCGTAATGCTAGTCTAACTACTGATGAAACAAACTTCGATTTCACAATTCCGGGCATTATTGTAGAAAGTATTTATTAAAAATGGATAATGATAAAAAATAAGTCTTTCATTCCCCTGGAAGTGTCCAAGAAATTGAAGCGTTATGCAAGTTGCACAGAAATTGGCATTTTATCTCCATTTTTCAAGTTACCTACATTCCGAAATTCGAGCACTCAGTTCTGAGCTCAATATTCCGAAAAACGAGAGTGTATTTAACTTACTAAGTGGTATCCATAGAACTTTCGTGAAGTTCATGTACTGTTACGTGGGTGATCAAATAACACAAGACTGAAGTTTTGAATTTTGAACTTGTGCTTAGTAGTATAACTAGGAGGGGCAAGCAAGACACGTGGCTTGGATGCAGTTGATAGGGAGCACCAAAGTAAGGAATCAATTCGTTGCATTCAAAATTTTTTTAATAAGATTGAAAAAATTTAAAAAGGCTTTAGTAAAAGTTAAAAATTTGCAATGGCAATAGGCTACCCTAATTGGGAATTAGGGCTCATTAGAAATTTATGGTTATAAAGCTTGTGCTTAGAGCTTATGGTGTATGTGCTAAACAGTATTAAATCTAACAACATATTTAATAACAGTTAGTTTGTTTTAAACTGTTATTAAGATTTCAATTTTTTTGCATTCACTTGAAAAGAAATAACTAAGCTTCTTAATGCTCACGAAAGCAAGTAATACCCGAATACAGCATAACTAGAGATGATATAAATTTCAAAATCCTTCAATAAGAGAGTCAGATGTATGTCAGGTACAAAGGGAGTAAAACAAATGATAGAAAACTAGAATTCTGAAAATCGAATCAAGAATATTAGGAAGTATGTTTATGATTGATATAATTGAGATATACATCTCAAGGTCAAACAATGAGTGGGCAGTACTCACATTAAGACTAAATTTCAAAATTTTTCTTATTTGAACTGGCAACTGGAAACGGATTAAAAATCGTGGCATCAGAATAAATGTAAATAAGCATTTATGATCTCGTTTATTTTCACCAGAATTTATATTCACATTCATTTTAATCAGAAAAAAAATTATTCTGAGCAACCGATCTTATGGAATTTGCTTTAGAAAGCGAAATCTTTTAAGTAATTTTTATTTAAATAAAGGGGGAGGATCTACATGGAAATTATTAGCAACAAAAATCTACAATATGATTTAAAAAGGGGTAGATAAAATAACCAAACATCAATCGGATATTTTTACCACACACACACACACACACATTCATAAATTTCATTTATTTATAAATTAAATAACATTTTAGAAAAGGGCAATTTTACATTTTATACACAAATTAGTGTGTTAATTCTTCCGAGTTTTAATGAGTTAAAATCTTCCGAGTTTGTATGTAATTGCATACTTTTATATTTGATGTAATGAATTAAATTTTTCACAGAGTGATGTATATATTTTTAAATATTTTGATTAGTAAATCTTGACAGCTGAATTCAATGAAATGAGTAAAATAATTCTGCATATTATTAGAGATATCAACTTTATTATAAAGACATGTATGTTAACAAAGGATTTATTTCAATAATTAAGTTTCCATAACATGGCTAAAGGTAAAAATGCATTAATGTAAGTCTTTTTACTATATATATATATATATATATATATATATATATATATATATATATATGGAGAGAGATTTTCGATGGATTAAGGGAAAAAAACACAATTTCTTTTTTTAAAGCATGATATAAATAAAAAATAATTTTTTATTTTTAGTTCTCTAATGTTATAAAAGTAGATTCTAAAAACTTTTTGTTTGTTTGGGCCTTATATTAATTATTAAAATAAGAATCAAGAAAATTCTTTGTATATGTTTAACAAAATCTTTTGGATTAACTTTATAAAAGTTGTTTTCCACATATATTTTTTTAAATATTCTAATGATAAATTTTATATTCACTGATTGTGCATATATAGTCACTGTGAAGATATTTGTAATCTTTCAATCGTACCAATTTCATAAAGTTTTATATATTATTTTGCTTCAACTGCACTTTCAATCTTTGAACTCCTCAGTATAAAGTGGATATTGTATATATGAGAATGAAGGGCCAAATTTTGGTATTTGCCCTCAGTGCCCTTAAAATATAAATTACATCAATTCAAAGGGCTTAATTATAATGAAAAATATTTATAGTCACCAGAGCAACTATTAAGAAACACAATATTCAGACACTTTTATGGAGAGCAGAATAAAGTCCAGGTTGGTACAAGCTTTTCATAAACTTAAACAACAGGATGTCAATATGGATTCCAGGTTAATAAGACATTCAAAGATATAATATGAATTACAATATTTAGTAACGAACCTTGAATGATTGTTAACAATATTAGTATAATTACAATATTAGTAATGGACCTTGAATAAAACATTAAATAAAAAGAAATAGAAAATAAAAATCCTACTATATTTCTAAGATCCCTGACAGTTAAATAATAAGTCACTGGAGAAGGATAGAAAATGAGGCAATTAAATTAAAAATTAATATGAAAACATTTTGAACATCCAATAAAGGTATAAATTTTTAATTTGAATCTGATAAAAATAGATTCACTAAACATTACTATAATTAAACTATAAAAAGATATTGAATTTTATATATATATATATATATAAAATTAAATCAAACCCCAATTAATTTCCAAAGCTCTGTCTTAATTTAGCCCATATTGATATTCTGGGATATTCTCTTGTTTCCTGATCCATTCCACTCGTTCTAGTTAATTAATTGAACAGAAGCTGTGTAAAATTGCTGCAACTGCTAAAAGTCGGCAGTAGATTTCTGTTAAAAAAAGCCCCAAAAGAATTAAAATTAAATCTTTCTGATTCTGGAGCGATGGGTCCCGCTCTGTACTTCTTTGTCCCATGATGGAGCTCCCTTATTGGCTTTGCTCTCCAGTTATTATCTCCAATGCTGTGCAACATTTGCTTCCTTCGACAAGCTTGATTCCTACTGTGGTGTTACATTCCCTTATCATTTCTTCAAGAAGTAATTGCCTACTCTGCTATTTACTCTCAACAAATCATTTAAATGTTTTTCATTATATATAAATGACTAGATATTTTAGGACAATAACATTTTAATATATATTCGACAAAAA
The DNA here is from genome assembly GCA_026289955.1 of Argiope argentata. Classification (NCBI taxonomy): domain Eukaryota; kingdom Metazoa; phylum Arthropoda; class Arachnida; order Araneae; family Araneidae; genus Argiope; species Argiope argentata. The sequence continues at coordinate 195,540 of JAOUZG010012130.1, read as the reverse complement.
TGCAATAATTTCATTTCGAATTAACACAAATGAGATAATTTATATACAGTTTATAAAATATCATGAAAAACAGAAAGAAATACATTTTCAAATTATTAGAACAGAGGTAAAAAAAATTTAGTGCAATCTGCTCCAGAAAATGAGTGTAATAGGAAGTTTGAGAAAAGTGCGATAGATAATAAGAAAATAAGAGATTAAAATTCCATTTTATGGAATGTTGCTCATGAAAAGAGAGAAAAAACCATTTAGTACAATATCAAAACTTACTAAATTTTTTAATAAAAAGTAGAATAAAATCTCTGTAAAACTTAGACGTGATTTCTTATTGTGACTGGGCATTTCTTTACATTTCTGATTGATTACTTATCTAACTAAATTTTATTTAACCAGAGAAAAACATTTACCACTAAAAGATTAAAATTTTTGAAATAAAAGGATACAAAATTATCATTACATTCTATCTTTTAATTTTTTTAATATTATGAATAAATGCAAATTAAATATCAACATATAGTGGTATGGATACTATATCCATTAATGTGCGATAGTCCTAAAACCCTTCTGATGCATTAAATTTACTAAATCTTTACCTTAATATTAACATCATTGATTTTCAAATAAAACATTTATATATATAATTATCCAAGTCTGTCTTCAGAAGAGAATATTAACAATGATCCACTTATGCAAGCACTTTCATAAAATAGATTTATGTTAAAGTTTAAAAGGTAAAAATGAATTCAAAAACACATTCAGGACTTATAATATCATTTCAAAAATAATTAAATTTCAAATATAGAAAATCTTAGGTTTGAAGAAAGGATATTTCTTAGAAGTTTTGATTTGTTACCAATAAAATTTATCATAATTTAAGTAGAGAAAGACTTTTTGCATTCTTTTAAGGGGGAAAAAACAGAATTTAAACAATTTTTTAATTAAATTTTCTTTAATTGTTTACTTTATGAAAATAACACATATTGAAATGAATGCTTATAAGCATAATGGGAAATTATCTATTATAAGCTGGTTAAAAATATTTTCCCCATCAATGGCAGGAGGTTTTAAAAACAAAGAAAACAGTTTTCAAAATATTCTAAAACATAAAATTTTAATTTCCCTTTATGAAATTAAACTCCTAAAGAAATGTTTTTTTATATGGAGAATAACCAATTATCTGCCAACAGAAAAATAAGATATATATCTAAGTGTAGTAATTCTTAAAACTGATAAAATATTAAATTTACTCAATATTTGTTAAATTTACCCTTTTAGGTCATTATTCATTCACGAATGCAAACATACATTTATATATAATAATAAAAGAGAGTTTTTCAGAGCTGAATGTTAACAATGATCACTTATACAAACACAATTTTCAAATAGATTTGAGTTTTAATTCTACTAAAATATAGTCGAAATAAAAGAAAATGCTCAAATATGCAAAAATGATGCACAGAATATATATATTATAAAATTTTAAAAACTTTGCCTGTAGAATTTAGTTTAACCAGTGAAAGGCATTTATCATTTTGTAACAGGGAAGAAGAAGAAAAAACATTATAATATTATATATATATATATTATTTTACTAATTTTCTTTTTTTATGAAATAATCACAGATGATAATGAAAACTATACATATATATAAATTAAAGTAAAACTATTTTCATACATGAATATGAGCAATGAAATCTTATGCAGCCGTTTTGTCTTCAAATGAATTGAGTTAAAAATTTTAATGTAAAAATGTTTCCAGCAGAATTAAATGTAAAAATGTTTTCAGAAATTTATATTTCAAAAAATAATGACAAATATGATTTAATATATAACAATGGCAATTTATTAGAGCATAAAGGAACAATACATTCAATTCAATAAGATGTACGATTTTTAACATTTCAGATAAAGATTTATATATCCATACAAATCTAGAATAGTTAAAACAAATAACATAGAAATGTCCAAAAGCTCACCTAAAACGGGAAAAACTTATTAAAACTTTATAATACAATCAACGTGAATATGCATAATTATGAAGGGAAAAATATATAATTAATTTTGTACAGAGTAATAAAATTCTAGATGGTTCAGACCTTTAATTTACCTTCAATACTACATAAGAATATGTTTTTCAATCTTAAAAAGACATTCAAAGATGTAACATGGATAATAAACCTTAAAAATGAACATTGAATGATTGTTTAAAAAGAAAAAAAAATTAAAGCAAAATAAAAGAAATACATAATATATATTAGAAAAAGAAATACAGAAATCAAAAGCAGAGGAAGGAAAATATACATTCAAAACCATTTAAGAATAAATCACAAATTATTTCATCCATTAAATGAAAAAAAAAATTATTTGCATTTGGCAACAAATTCAAAAGATGCTGCAACTATTAAATTACAAAAAACTATTGAATCAAGAAAATTAAAAATCATTACCAGTCTCTTAAAATTGATCAATGTATTTAGAGAGAAAAGCAGAAATTCCCCTTGAAATTTATGCAAGTTCATTGATTGACATGCAGCATATATTATATATATATATAAAAGAATACATTAATATCAAAATTGTAAGTACAGTGCTATAATCCTTTAGTGAATCTCCTTCCAAGAAAGATTTCAATCAAATCTAAACATGATGTTATCTAACAAACAGCCATGTGTGCTATTAATTCAAAGCCAA
>JAOUZG010012130.1:166047-192842 GCA_026289955.1 Argiope argentata | reverse complement strand
GATAGCTTGGCTAACAAATTAAATTTTATTCAACTGCTGAAAGACATGTTGCATTCACCATTAAAATATAATTATTATTCAAATACTCTCATATGAAATTTTCATTCCCTTAATTATGTTAATATCCTGACTAATTATAAATTAAATGTGAAAATGTACAAAATTGGATGAGTATGAGCATAATAGAAAAAGATTTATTATACACTTCAAAGAAATATTGTGTCAATTATTGGGTGGCACGTCATCTGATGCCTATATGGTTTTCAATCTTATCATTTTGTATAAAAATAACAAAAATTTGCAGTTGCTTATGGAACAGAGAGAGAAGATAAAGAGAAAAACTCATTTAAAAACATTTAAATATAAAAACAATTTGTTAAATTTTTATGTATGTAACAGAAATAAGATGGTATTTTATAAAATTCATATATTTGAGGAAAGTCCCCTCCCTTTTTTTTTTAATCTAGAAAGCAAAATTTTATAAAAGGTTTCTACTGGAAAAATATTCCTAAACAATAAATATAATAGCTATAAGGAATAAATTTATTTGATGAACTGATGTTTATCTTTTAACAGAAGCATAAAATACTGTAATTCCAAGATATTTGAAAACTCATTAAAATAATATGAATTTAGAAAAACAAATTTTAAAATATCTTCGATAATTCTACCAATTGACTATTATTTTTTTCTTCTAAAATTAAGCTACTAAAATTTAATATAATAAAGCTTATTAGATTATATTTATTTTATGAATCGTAAAAACAATGTATCATTCAAAAAAAAATTCTGAATAATTAGTTATAAAATTCCTTGGCTAAAACCATCTGAAAACAATAATTATGGTTTCTTTCAGGCAGACATTTATTTTTTCAGCTTCAGATTGGGGACAAAAAACCCTAACTTGCTTCTATTAACTCACTAAGTGAGTAAATCAGGTTTATATCAAATATGTTGTTGGGCTAAATATCTTTACAGTACTGCATTTTTAAAGTTTGGAAAGCAGGATGCCAGTCAGGTGTTCCAGTCAACTAATTTCACTTAAAACTTCATTGCCTATCTCAGCACAGTATAGCTGATGGACAATTTCCAAACAATTGTGACTTATTTTCAATTGAAAATTACCTTTACATCTATTTCACTCCACAATTCCAGATTTATGAGGAAAGAGTAGTTCTAAAATCAGAAGGCAAATTTTCAGAGTAGGTTATGATACAGAGAAAAAAAAATAATAATAAGGATATGTGGTCATAAACATATTTTAAAAAATACATTTATATTCAATAAACATATGAATAGTTTTTAAGTGTCAAATATAGTGACTACCTGAAAAAATAAAACTCCTACAATGTCAATAGTTTTATATGTAAGAAAAAAAAGAAAGAATAACAATATCACTTCCACATATAATCTATATTAAAATTCTACTTTCATGGAATGAAACAATTAAATATCTTGGAATTTCGTTCGCAAAAGTTGATCAAAATGGAAGAATTTAAGAACTTCAAAAATAAGGCATCTAAAAAAGTTCAAGGTCTAAAAATTGTAAGATCCAAAAAACATGATAAAGAATAAAACATGTAATTATAATTGCAAATTACAGCATATTCATTCTTTTATATTACAGATGACACATCATCAATGAATTCATAGAAACACACTTCAAATGCAGCAACACAATTCAAATAGCTGGCCTGAGAATAGTACTTCAAGTACCCATTTGCATCTATAATACCATCTTAGTAAAATGTGGGTAATCAAATTCAAGAGAGATTTCATTCCAGAGGTACACTACAGATTTCCAGCTATTGATATTAAAAAAGGCATGCAAATATTTTGTAAGGTGACCCCCCCCCCAAATGCAGAATGAAGAACAGATTTTGTAATACCATCCACTGATATTTTATTTCAGGATTGTCATCTGCTTAGATGCCTAATTTTTCAAAGAGCTGTCTACCACTTCCAACAAGTCTGAGGGAAGAAATAGATGTGGTGTCTAAAATGTTTGAGAATATGTTAATTATATGGGAACTTCAACGAGATTGAGGGACAATTTTGTGTTAGGCATGTATCCAAAATGTTAAATCAGACGCATTTATAAAACTAAGAGTGCTCCATTATTTTTTTAATATTTTATAATTCTTATACACTATGTATATGTAAAGCCCAATTAACATGTTTATTAAAATTTTTGCATCTCATATTTCGGAAAACACATCATCTATATTAATAAAAAAGGACCTCGAAATGCGTTGCTAAGCGCAAAACTAGAGAACGGCTGGACCAATTTGGCTAATTTTTTTTAAATATTTTCATTAAAACACGGGGATGGTTCTTATGGAGAGAAAAAAAAATGGAAAAACTGCAAGGAAAATAGTTAAAACGACACTTTTCTTACTTTCCCGCCAAAAATTTTCATTCCCTTCCCCCACACCAACTGAGTAAGATAGCAGGAAGTAATAAATTATGATTTGTTTATAAAGAAATAGGAGAAGTCAGTTGGTTTTCATTTATAGATAACGAGATGTTTAAAAAAGAAAGAAAATAGTTGCTTTTATTATTAGTCTGTATGGATATTTAATTTATGCCTGCTCAAAATAAAGTCTGGTCAAGGAAGAAAAAAAAGAAGGAACGTGTGTGTGTCACCATTATTTCCTCTGTGTGCAGTATTTTCCAAGCTGTTTTTAAACTTTCGCATCTCTTGAAAACCAATTGTGTCTTTCTTTGTTTAGTGTGTTTACATTTATGAAAATTTGAATCTCATTATTCAATAAAAACGTAGAATTTTAGACCTTTCCCTCCACCATTTAAGTAAAGTATCAATTCCGGGACAATCATTGCTTGGATAGAAACAGAAAGATGAGTAGTACAATGAACAGAACATCTAAAGAAAATAATACTATAAATGAATTATATGATTATCAAAATTTATTTGGTTTAAAAATATTTTGGTGAAAAACTTGTTATGAGACACAGCTACATAAAATATTATATGAAAATTTTAGCGAGCATTAATACTGGCGAACCGACTGGTCGCCAAATGCGGCTAGTATAATATATATTTCTACCAAGAAATGGAAAGAGACTAGATAAAAAATAACTTAGGGATTAAAAAAATAGTAAACAATCCTCTACACTTTTACAGAAAATGTTTTCACATTAGAACTCAGAAATCTGCCAAAAAATAATTCAAGAGAATGACACTGATTTCAGTGAAGAAGTTTTTTGCTATTCCTTTCAAATTTTCAAAACGGAATATGCATCAAATTAAATGCATACAAAAAACTTTTAAACATTTGATGTAAAAAGAAACTGAATCACTAAGAAGAGTAATTTGAGGACTGACACATTTTTTTTCACATAAAATAAAATAAAAAAATCTGCTATACAGGTATTAGACATTTTAAAATTTTCTTTTTTTATTTACAGATCTAAAGAAAATTTATATAAATAACAATACTTTCATTGGGTATTGAATTAATCTTTAAAAAAAGCTGCAAGAGTTTCAGAACATTAATGTTAAATAGTTTCGTAAGCTAAATTCAACCTACTGAATAATTATTACAAAATTTCTATTAAATAAAGTAATGATTTTTTTGAATTTATAATAAAAATTATAAACAATACAGAAAAATTTAATAAGAAATATGATTATAAGAAAAAATAAATGATTTTTACTCTGTTATACAGAAAAGGAATTAAATATCACAGAAAATCTATTTACGAGAAATGAACAACATCATACCTGTAAGGAAAATAAAAGTAATCCTGCTCGATAATGTTTACTACTTTAAAAGGTATCAAAAAAGAGTAAAAATCTTTTTAATTAAATATAAAAATTGCAGATGCATATTATTTTTTAATCTCTTAAAATAAATAATATACACAACATTATGAAAAATGTATACAGTAAAAAGCGATAAACATACTAAACAGCACTTTAATTTTAATTAACTCACACAATTAAATTGCAATATAGAATTATTCTTTATAATAAACTGCCTGAAAATAAAAATAAAATAATGGATCACACACTTGTTAAAAAATAAACTCTTTCAGTGTTCTTTATGAAAATTTAGAATGCACATTTTGTATCTATGTAGTTTTGAGCTCCACATAGTCTGTATATCAGAAAATTTAGTTACCAAAATTATTTTATTTAATTCAACAAACAAAAAAGATTTCTGAAGCTGTTACGCAATATTCAATATTTGGAAGCAAAAATTTTAATAAATTGTTCACTAAAATGACTAGTATTGTCAAATAAAAAAAAATATATATTTTTTTTAATTACAAACACATAAGGACTGGAGCATTTTCATAATTTTACACCAAGGAAGGAAGCATCAAATATATCAATAAATCAAATACATTTTTTTATCAATTAAGCTATTTACTAACTATTAAAATTAAGGATATTACAAGATTTGTTTTGTCTAAGCATGAAATATAAGTGGGAAATCATAAGCAGATACGAATAAATTTATGTACATCACTAGTAGAATTAATTTTAATTTCTTTGCAAAACTAGTTTTTGATTATTAAATGCACAAAAAAGTTCAACATGATTAAAATAATTTTTAAAATGTTTACCATTATTAGACCTTTTAGTTTCAGATCCCACAGCAAACAACTATTTCATTGCCAAAGAAAAGATGAAACTTTCTTGTTCTGCAAGTAAATGGAAGTAAAATTAAAGTGCACCCTATTTTTTTATGTAGCACAAAAATAAAATAATGAAATTATATAATTCTACTTGAATATTAATTAAATAATTGTTTGAATTTTTTTACTTTTATGATATAAGCAGCAAAAATATATAACCACAATCTTAATTTTTTATAAAAATCCGTCAAGAGTGTTAAATAACACTTTTTTGTTTGCTTATAATACATGATTATAAATGTTAGGCACAATATGGAGAAAAATGCAAAACAAAAGAAGAGATAAAGATGAAGGCAGCTATTCATTCATTAAAATCATTTATATTTTTAAAGAGGGAATTTTAAATTTTATAAGTTTTTAAAAGTATATATATTATTATATTTATAAAGTACATTTTAAAATAGTTCATTACAACACTCTACTTATGAAATTGAGATATCTGGCAATATGATGTAGAAAAGAGATAAAGATAGAAATAGAGACAGTAAAGCAAGATGTGGTCAATCAATGAGGGAAATTTTTTTTAAAATATGAAATGCAATATATTAAAAAAATTAGTCAAGAAATCAGTTGAGTTTATTATAAGTTTGGATTACAGAAAAATATTAGTAAATTTGAAAAATTCAAACAAATTTCTTATTATATCTAAACTAAATAAATATTTTTAATAGTTGAGTAGTAAAAAACATCCTAACTCCAAATTGTACGTCTCTTGCAGACAGTTCAACAAAAAGTGTATGCTGCTGCACAACAGTAATGACAATTCTTCCACGTCAAATGCTCATTCTCTAAAACTTTATGAAATACATCAAAAGTCCTTCTGCATTCAGAAATAGCTTATCACTATTTTAGAATAATTGAGAAGATATACTCAAATTATGGTAACAAAATATTTTGTCACATTTTGCTCCAAATAAAAATAATACTAAAAAAATGATCTTCATTAGATATTTTAAAATAGAATTATGAAAATGATCCAGATAATGAATGTATAAAGGAGTACTGAATAAACCTTTGTCTGGTTCATGGCATGTTGCACCAAGAGCATCTCCCCGTATGCCATGCAGTAATATTCAACGAGTTATGGGCCAGTAAGGATAAGCATTTGATGTATTTAGGATTTTATCAATTTAACTTTTTGAGAGGACAAAGTTTTTGCTTATCTTCCTCATGCTGCTAGTTGGATGTGTCAGGGCAAAAGATAGCATATCCCAATTGTGCAGTTACTTTCCTACTTTTCCTGCTCAGCCTGGTCAAGGTCTGTTAGTCAAGAAGTCTGTTTCTCTTAAATATTTTGCAATTTCTTGGATGGTTATACGTGAAGGATGCAACCCTTCAGGGAAATATTGCTGATATAATTGTGCTGCCAACTATGTCTTATGCCTATATTCATTACAAAAAAAAAAAAAAATCATTCCCTAATATTAGTTTTTTTTTTTTTTTTAATTATTGAGAGCTTCATGATCTGAATTCTGAGGAGATAACTGTCATAGCTACCTTAGTTAGAAATTCAGGAACTATTTCATGCATATTTGCATAATACACAATTTCTGCACTCCAAGCTCAAACTGTTTTGATTTGATATGTTTTGTGAAATGATTCTATACAATCTGCTCTGTTTTTTAAGGACAACCAGTGCAAAAATAGTACCAATAAGATTTAAATCATAAATTATAAGTGATATCCATTTTCCAAGTTGGGGGCTTGTATCTGTCTTAAAGATAACCTTTTTTTTTTCTCCATTGAAGTGTTGTGATTACACAGTTTCTGAAACCCCAAACAAATGTGAATTTTAAGCATTTTATTTTCAGCATTCATGACTGTAATGTGTCTTTTTGTTCTAAATAAATGATACTGTATAATGTTCTAATTCCTTTTCCCCTCTATCTCATACAATTTTAGACAATATGCTAATTTCACCATTTTTCTCATATTTAATGAAAGTGAAAAGGGAAACTGTAAGTGGTTCCAGTCAGTAATGCAAAGTCACTTTACCACACCCAAACATCACTCGCATAGAGATAGCTTCAGCCATTCCACAGTTAAGATGGAGGTAAAGGGCCTTAATAGGCAACCAGTATATGAAAATAAAAAATAAAAATAAAAATTATTTCTTTACAATTTTTCACTTATAATACTGTATAATATGGAATGGAATTTTAAAATTATACAGATGGTTTTGATGAAAATGAAAAATTCATCCAATTGAAGTAGTAAAAACTATTTATTTCTTATCACAATTTTATATTTTACCGATTACAAACTTACAGACTAAGAAAAGTAATAATAAAATCTAGAAACAACAATATATGTCAAATAAGAAATATATTATCTAAATAATAATCCTTTAATGAAATTTTTTACTTCATAGCTTTCTATTTATTGAAAAATAACCTATTTATAATACAAAGATTAAATTATACTATTTTAAAAAGATAGTCTTATAATATTAATAAAGAATACACTTTATTTTTCACAGATAAATTACTGTTAAATACTTATTTTCATTTAAAGTAAATTCTGACATACAATTCAAAAATATACATACTACTTACAATAAAAGATATTAAGAATATGAAACTTGACTAGCTTAAATTAGGAAGCAAAAATGACATTATCTGTCCTTGATGGATGGTTGCATTTTTTTTTTCAGTGAGCTAATTTTTTAGACAAAAAAAAGATATTCACTAAATTCTAAGTTATAATTAGAAGTTGATGATAAATAAATGTTGGGATTATTTGTGAAATGGTGGATGGTGACTGAATAGTAAAAAGAGTAATTAACAGATCACCATTTTAGGATATCTGCTTACTTCTTCCTCAAGAATACTAAATAAAATGAAATGTGGTTGTGTTAGGTACTAAATATTTTCTTTAGTAAATACTTTCGATACTATTGATGGCCACAATCAAGCAGGTAGTTTTGGTCATGCAAAAGGTAAATAAATTAGTGATATGCTGACCATCTTCAGTATTTGAAGTATCTCTCCCTCCTCCATTTCGTTCTTACTGCCTGTAATGCTGTTGTAAGTTTTCTCTTTATTGAAAAGTTTTATTTATAAATGATACTATTAAAAAGATTTTTCAAGAAACTGAACAATAAATTAAGAGAACTATGAACCTCAGAACAATAAAATAGTTTATTTCCTATTTTTTGTATACTGAAGAGTTTTAATATATTAATTTTTAATGTAAATAATATATTCGTTATGCTTATAATACTATTTTATTAATATGGTAATAATTACTTATTTATATATTTTAACACCACCAATAAATCTTGTTACAATTAACAATTCATAACACTACTTTTTGTACATACCACTCTTTAAATTGTGCTGAATCACTTTTTGCTTTGTTTGCAAATCTTATATATATATTACAATACATGATTCATTCTTTTCAGTTAAATTTCCATAGTAAAATAGGAAAATTTATGTAAATGCTAAAAACTTAAACTATTATATGACTAAAATACTGTAAAAAAATAGAAGAAAAACAAAGTTCTGATTATTTATTTATGTTTTTGTTATACTGTTTTGATATTTCTGCACTGTTTTCTGTTTTCATATATCTGCACTTTATAGTAACTGCTTTTTAGTAGTTAAGTTGAAATGGTTGAAAAAAAAATGAAAAAAGTTTCATAAGAAACAATGTTGCATTATTTTCATTCTATATGCAATTTCTTTTTTTAAATATAGAAGACAAAAATCCAGCAAAAGCATTCATTATAGAAATTTTCACTATATTGTTAACCTAATGTTCAGCACCTCACTGAAGTTTTTATATTCATTGGAAAGCAGTTCTATCGTTGTAATTTTATTGCAGAGTATTCTATCAATATTAATTTGAATAAATTTGGTAGCCAAAACTTTTTGGATCTAGAATTGGGAACAAACAACATACATAATGTCTTTAATCAGAATATAGAAAGTAATTTTGGTAAAAATTTCAAAATAGAATAATTTCATAATATATTTTTTACAGTCATCCTATTATTATTATTAAACTTTAGTATTTATAGATTTGAATAACTTGCATTGTATAGTAGTGCAGTGTGGAATTCAATACATTTCCAAAAATCAACTTTATATGGCTTTAAAAAATATGGATATTTTTCAATGTTTCTTAAATTATTTTTGTTATTGCTCATTCAGAGGATGAAAAGAACAATGAAAAAAAACCTGCATACATGCTAAAAAGAAATTAAAATGTAACAGCCGCACATCAGTACTGCATAGCTTATAAAATCTAATAATATGAAGAATTTTCTCATGATACAATTCTCATTAAAAGTACAAGTTTTTACCTTTGGACATGAATAATTTCACAACATTTTAGCATGATGAAATTCAATAAATCTACTTTTGTAACTAAGCCTTAGTTACAAAAGCAGAATATATACTACAATGTCTAATTTGATAGTCTAAATTAGACATTGAGCCTTATCAAATTGAATACAATTGTAGAATTTTAAAGAATCTTTTAAATTATGTTACAAGTTACAAGGATGATAATGCACTTTCAAATCATTAGAAATATATAATATCAGATGGCATTTTATTTGTTCTGTTGAACCAAAAGATATTTCAACATGAAATTATTTCAAGAAAATATTTTATAAATGTTAGTAACTTAAAATGCAATGATAAATGAAACAGAAATTTTAAAATGAAAAGAACTTCTTATGATAAAAAGGAAAGAAAGAAGAGTTAGAAATATAACAAACAATTTTTTAATTAAATTTCCTTTAAACTTTTTAGCATTTTTAAAGCCTTAATTCAGTATAAAATTTTTAAAAAAATCATCTTTGCAATATTTAATCTTTAAATATAAAATAATTATTTCATTGAAATCAATATTTTAAAATGCTGTAACCATATTTCATAGATGTTAGCTTTTGTTACAGTGAGCTTTATAAATGGCAATGAAAACTTGATTAACTCATACTTAAATCTAATTCATCCAATAAAAGTAAAACCTAAAAATGTCTATAATTAATGGAAAAAGTACTTACTATTAAGATAAATATCTACACATAACCATATAGAATTTCCAGGTTTAATTCAAGGTAAATTTAATAATGATGATCATTAAATTTAAGAGATGAACAATTTTTTTTGCATGAAATTCTTTTTCATGAAGAAATGCATGTGGTTGATTGTTATCAATCTGATGAAATAAGCTTTTCAAGTGAATTTAAAACAAAAATAAAGAAACTAATCTTCTCAACTTATAAAAAAATATTGACACATTATAGACTACTTAATCAAAAAAGTAGACAGTGCACGAAAATTTAAGAACAGAAGTTTTGAGGGTTTAAAAAAATTCTTCTACTAAAAGATTTGGTAATTTGTAGATTCAAAATATTCTTTATATCACACAAGACAGGGATTATAGTTTATACAAATTAAAAATTAATATTTCATTTATAAAACTATAAAAGGAGTAATTCATTTTGGGATTTGAGTCATTAAATTCTGTATGCCTTCAAAACAGAATGGTAATCTAATAAAACACAGCATTTGATAAATTCAACCAAATCAAATTTTGGTTTGATATCTTACCTTACTCTTGATGGTTGCCAAGAGGTTATAACCAAGTAGTAAACAAAGTGAGCTATATCTCACTATCATCAGTAGCCACTCATTTCTTCCCAGCAAATATTATGATCTGTTAATCTGTTATGTATGAAGCAGTTCTTTTGCATATGCTTTAGCAAACTGTTCTTTATTTTTTTCCCATTGCTGTAATGCAATTTTGTGTTTATACTTTCAAATAAAATTCTATTGAGTAATGATATTAAATAAGAAAATCAATAAAGATGAATAATAAATGTTCTGTCACATGATTCTTGGTAAATTAATTACTTATATAACTAAACATACTTTTTAAAAAAGCAAATTACTCTCTACAGTAAAAATTTATTTGTTCAAATATATGTCATTATTTTTAATGATATTAATATTCTTAACCATATTTTAAATATTTAATATCGCTAGTTTAGTCCTGTTCTATTCCTTAAGCAGTAAATAATTATTTCTTGAATTATTTTACAAACTTATTTTTTATAACACTTAATATTTTTTCTTTCTTTTCAAATCAAGTTTCATTATAATATTAATGTCAATGTTGACAAAAGAACTAAAAGTTTAAAAATCCTTATATGACAAATTACTGTAAAAATGATGAGAAAATGCAAAACAATAGTAATGGGCTTATGTTATCTCTGTTCTAATTGCATATATGTAAGCTTCAAGCTTCTGTTGTTTATTATGATGATATATCTGCTTGTTTCTTTCCAGAATGTAGGCTGTATACTCAGATAAATGTAGGGGGCTAAATTTTTACATAGAATCAAAATATGCAAATTATACAATTTACATCTTTTAATTAAGTATTTTTATGAAAATATAAAAAAAAATCCTGCATATAAATTACTAATTAGTATCATTAATATTTTCCACATATTGCTAAAATTTTTATACCAATAAAAAGAAGTATTAAATATGGCATTTTTCAGGATCAACGACAAATAGTTTGATTAAATATGTTGATACTTTTTTTTGCCATAAATTGGAGCTAAGAACATTTATAATTTTTATTTATTCAAAATATATATTAAAAAATGGCCTTTTTTAAAAAATCTAATGACCTGAAAATATTATGAAATATTTTTATTATTGTGTAATCATTATTATCAAACAAAAGTTTTTTTTTTCTTAAATCAAATAATTGAAATTAAACAATTTACAGTTCATGGTGTTATAAAAAATGAATGTTCAAAAAAAAACTTTGCATAACTTAAAAAATTATAGATATTTTCAAGATTTTTCAATTAAATTATCTTCTTTATAATCATTTAATAAATAAAAATGTTCTCGAACAACAACAAAAAAAAAAACAATTGATCAGACTAGCTTCAAAGCTCTACAGTTCATTTATAAGTAGTTTCTTATGATGCTGAGATGCAAAAGTAAATTGCAATGAAGTAAAACAAACCTATAAGTTTTAAATCAACGGAAAAAAATCGTCATGTAGAATTAAAGTAATTTTTTTACAATTTTTAAAGTTCTTCAAAGGATGAAGGAAGATTTCTGAATGTAGGAGTTCTTTGAAATAAAATCTGAAACAAACAAACTAAAAAACAATAGTATATTCTTCTAAAATGTTCAGAAAATTTTTAATCCCACGGTAATAAAAGGAATATGATGAATGAAGGTTAATTATAAGGCTATTTATTTTTATCTACCTTGTTATTGTTAGGTTAATTTATTTTTGTAAATGGTTAACCTATTTTTTTAAATTTATCAGAATGAAAAAACTTCTGCAAATTTTATAAGAGTTATCAGTACTGTGTTGGTAGTTCTTTTTTAAACCCTTCTTTCAAAGTATTTTTTTTTAATAATCTTAAAATTTAAAGTATCATATTGTGTTTGATTGGCTCATTTGATCTACAATCTGTTTCAGTTTGAAATTCTTTCAAAGAAATTTTTCATGAATTCCAAATTAGTAAAATGTAGAGAACTTTTATAAAATATTAAAGAAATTCCTCTGATAAGAGGAAAGAGGATTAAGGGCACAATTGTTAATTTCTGAGGTAAAAAAAGCTCTCTAGCACTTTTTAATACTTGTAAAACATTAATTCAATAATAAAACTCAAACAAACCCTTCTGCTTTATTTCTTTTGTCAAGGTCTTTTAATGTGATTGCAGTTAATATTATCATTCACTTTGATTTGATTTACAGATGACTTGATTTCAAATTATAATTTTAAAAATCTAAACTTCTGCTCCTCATTGATTATAACATTAAAAGTGAAGTGTTAATTTATGGAATGAGATATAACCACATATTTGTTAGGAAATACTTATAATTTGTTAAAGAAATACATAATAATTTACATTTATATTGACACTTTTTTACATAATATGCATTTGCTTTTTAAAAATCATTTGGTCCAATCTGTAACTTCATGTACAGCTACAATATTTGAAATTTATTTAATATAACAGTTATTTACATTTTAAGAAAAAAAAAAGCTGCAGGCAATAAGAGAATTATGCACATTAAAATATTTTGTAAACATAATTTTAATATTAAATTATATTAGCAGCAGTACCTATGGCCTCATCACCATTAATTGGCTTTATTTGTTTGAAAAACAAAAACAAAAAACGTACTCTCTTTCTTTATTGTTTTCAAATTCTTATACCCAATCCTTTAAGATTTTAAAACATAATAATAAATTAATTATTACTCTAAAGCTTTAGGATAAAAGGCAACTTTAGTTTTGCCATATGGCACTTAATAATACAATAAAAACTGGCTAACATCTAGTAAAATAAAATCTCATTTCGTAAATTCTGCATGAAAAAAAGAGAGAGACATGATATTTGTTGATTTCAAGGATTGATCGCGGGCTATTTGAATTGGAAGTTCTTAACCGCTGGTCTGATAATGCTGAGAGAAAATACAGAGCAACATGGAAGATTTAAATCGGATAGAAAAATAGAAACTTTAAAATACGTAATAAAAATTGAAGACTTGTAGATACGAAGAGAATAAAATAAATTTTAAAAAGTAGAGAAGGGGAATGGAGAAAAAAATGTATTTAATAGAATTCCGGTGAAAGCGGTTCGAGGATGGTGTCATGCCTGGCAAGGATTGATGGTACGTCAAATGAGAGAGTTACATTTTTTTAATCAAAAGAATAAAATATAAATAAAATAGTAGTTTTAAAATAATAAGTATTCTAATAGTTGCCGAAAAATATTTAACAGCTCTTTGAGAATGATTTTCATAGCATTTCTCCCAAATAACATTTTAACGAATTTGGAGGTCTTTATTTAGATGCTATAGCATTTTACTAAAATTCTGAGATCCTCTGTTTTTTCTTATAATAAATCTGATCTTTGTGCCTTTTCACAATCAAGAGGCTAAGCCGTTTGACCTATAGTTAATTAACCCTTTCAAGGCTAGAAGGTTGAAGAAGTAGAGTGTCACCACGAGCAATTGCGGTACCACGCAGTTTTAGTAATTAAGCCTAATTTTACACACAAAAAAATCATAAAATTAATTTTAATATAATGATTTCAACTTTACAAAAAAACATTTGTAATACACAATAGCTTAATATGTACTAATATAAAGATTATAACATTAATAGAAATGGAGGAAATAAGCAAAAAATTTAACTTTTAACTAAACCTGTGAAAATAAATACTATACACATGGAAACAATGCTATAAATATAAATATTGTATGATATTTCTCTCTCGCCCCCAGCAGCAGACATCTAAAGGCATTTTCCTGGGGGGAAAAATTAAGAAAAACCCTGGAGTCCCTTTAAATCACACATGAACTTTCAGAACCATTTGTTCATACCAATAAATCTAGAAACGCAGAAGAGAAACCGAGACATGCTCTCATACGACAGTCAAATGCCATATTTGACAGCTAAATATTTCATTCTTTTCATGATGAGAAAGCAAAATAGAACTGATCAAAGGCATAAGAATATTATGTAGCGATCCCGAAACTGCAAACAAATCTATTCTCCTTACATAAGCCAATAAAAATTCCATTCTTTCCCCACTCAGTCAAAATATAAAAATAATTCCAGAGCAAAATAAATCATAGTTCTTAATTTTCCAATCCTCTCGAAAGAGCTGAACAAGTGCAATTGTGGTACTTACGTATTAGACCGTCCAACTCTATCGCTAAATTTGAAGTCGTTGCTAATGAGTTGCTAAACCACCAATTATGGCACTCAGGCAATGATGTAATCCGTTGATCTTTATTGCTAAATTTAAATCCGTCGCCAATGAGCTACTAAACCGTTGGCGAAAACGGTCTACTATGTATGTGCCGAAATATGTTACATGTTTAAATATCTCAGATCATATAAAAAATAAAATAAAGCTCAGTACAGAAATGGATTGAAGGTCAACATTTTAAGAGATCAACTCCAAAGTTATAACTGACTTCAAAACTTGACTGTTGATTGACAACAAAAATTTAAATAAAACGTTACAAATAGAAATCGCACCGGCGTCATTGTGCGCCCATAAACATGGAAAAGATCGTCGCTTACTTGTTATCGTGGCGTAGTATACTTTGTCATGGATTTTGAAGCCAACGCATGGACCCGAACGGGCAAATATGGCTTTATGTATTTTGGAGGAAAAGAAATGTACACCTCAGGGCAATTTTTTTATGTAATGTTTAGAATTTTAATTAATTAAAAATAATTGAAATTTTGTTTTTTCCATCTATGACTTCTGAAAATATTTTGACACAATGATAATTTTTTCATTACCATTAAAACATTAAAATTAAAAACATTATCATTTTAATGATGTGAATTTTTACTATTCTAAATCAATTTTTAAAAGATATTTTAAGTGTGCTTTATAGCAATAAATTTCGTTTCGTTATATATATTTACAACCATTAATAATGACGAACTATCTGGTCGACAAAGAAGGCTAGTATTTCATTAAAAATGGAAGGGGGGATTACTGGTTATTTCGCCCTCCAGTAGTTTATGTTATAGTTTATATATAATTGGAGAAAAGTATTAATTATCATTCAACTAGATTGTAAAATATTGAAGCAACATTTACAAAACTTTTAATCTTCCAGACAACTTTTGCATTAAAATAAGGTGTACATTTAAATAAAAATTTATCTTAAGTAATAAATAAAAGTTAAACAGATTAAATATATTAAAAAAAGTCCTACTTATTTTGACAGAATTTAATTCTTCTGATCTGTTAATAAGAATTCATTAAAATACTAGTTTATTTTGTACGATGTCTTTTTTTTAATGCAGTCTATTTTCGATTTGTTTCTTCTTAAAAACCCTTAGTTAAAAATTGAATTGTAGACTCAAAATTTATTTTAAAACATTTTATCGATTTTCTCAAATCAGGGTGTGTTGCGTGAACTTTTTTTTTACACCATTTAAAGAAGGAAGAAGGGTCATAAACAATCTAACTGTCCTCTTTCCGTTGAGAGAGCATTTCCTTTCCGATGAATGTCCGAAGGGTATGATCAATTAATGCCATTATTTGGCCGGAAATATAGCAGAAAGCCAGCTTCTTGCGACCAGCCTACATTCGATCTGGAAAATTTTTGAATCAAATACCATTTTTTATTATTGTTTAAAAGAAATAATTTATGGAAAAAATGCTTATTAGACTTCTATTTCTCAAATTTTTGTCATGTGTCGAATACAATCTTCGATTTGGTTGGGGAACAAAACAACTCCTTCATCTGATAAATTCATTATTATTATTTTCTGAATCGGAAGAAAGAAAACACTGTGATATCCTAATGCAACAATAAAAGTAAAGTGAGAGAATTTTTTTTAAATTAATTTATCAATTGTTCTGTGTATTTTCAGCATTGATAATTATAATTTTTGCTAAATTGTGTTCTGCATTATCTCCTTCAAAAATCTTTCCAGGATCTGTTGACACAAATGTATCAAAAAGAGATACTACGTATTTCATCATATTTCAATATATATTTATGAAATTATTTGCTTAGAAAAAACGAACTCTTCACATTAAGAAATTTTGAATAGAATACTTCTTTAGTTTAACTGGAAGCGATGGCTATATCAACGTATATTTTTTTTAGGTGGATACAATTAATCATTAATAAAGGAGAATAAAGAGTAAGAAATATTTTTCAATCTGTTACTTTCAGCAAAATAACTTTTAATCTATTTTTTTTCATTAATTATGAAATTACATAACTTTTTTATTTTTATTTTTCAGTTACCAATTTCTTTTTACTATTAAATTTGTAATTTCATACTTTCATTCCAAATTGCTTGAAAGAAAGCCTTAAAGTAAAAAGTAAATAGTGCATAAGAAATTCCCTTTCTCTTTGGTTTGATTTAATTTATTAATTTATATTGCTTAGCATTATTTCTCTTTCTTGGTTTTTTTTCAAGCAATTTTTATTGCCACCCCAAGTAGCACTTCCTGTAGCATAATACTGTACAATATTGTATGATATTAAACAATATTCTACATTATTAAACAATATTAAAAATATTGTCAATATTGTATAATATTTGTGTGCTGCTAGGATCCTAGATTGAGAGTTAGTTCTAGAAGAGAAAAACAATTCTAAGGTGAAAATCCTCTGCTTGCCCGTACTGCGTCATGATACATACAATAAATAATGCTTGTATCAGTTCGCTATAAAAAAAAACATTACTGCGCATACAGCATCACGCATGGTTTGCCAGAAAGAGCTGTGCGGAGATTAGCGGAAGTTAGGTATGGTGATGCGAAAGATAAACAAATTGGCGACATCCTGGCCATTCACAGTAAGGTAAGACCCCCTCCCCTCCCTCATAGTCTTTAAATCAACGTTTAAACATGCAGAAACGATAATAAGACTGAAACTCTATATTTGATGTTATTAAGAAATTTTTCAAAAGAATTTTTAAATAGTCTGAAACTGTTATTAATCCATTTTATATTGGTTGTTATAAAATGGTGTTATCACGAAAAAAATCGAAAATAAACTAAGAATTTAAAAAAATGAAGATAAATTGCACGGAAGGTTTAAACAATCATGACTTTTATCACTTCGTTTCATTATATTTGTGAAGTGGCAAAGGCAGCACAAAATGTTTAATATTCTTTGAAATTTTTATATGTGAAATCCTAATATAATTTTCTTTCATATTAAAATTATATATGAGTTCTGGAAAAAATTTTATTCACCAGCAATTTTATGCACATAATTTTTTTTGTATACATTAGGATTTAAGTTATAGCTACAAAGGAAAACGTATTTTGAAATGATGAAATGATCATCTGTCTTGTTATTGCAAGCAACAATAAGAAATTCTGACTAAAATTATAGGAAGGCAGGTTTTTATTTCGCAAGAAGGAGTAAATTTTATCTACGATCAATATTTCTGGCCAGGCCTCTTTTATCATTTAACATTATGCAGTAGGAAAACTCCTCAACTTCAACAGCAACAGGTCGTAAATGGCTTTATCTCGTTGTGTATAATCGCGTCCATTATTATCTTACTTTCGAATTTCCAGCTGTTAAGTGTTGGCCTTGAATAGACTGTCAAACAGGTTTGTGCGACTTAATTATACTTAAGAACTTAAAACCCTTTCAATACTGTTGACATCATTGTAATTGGGGTTACAATTTTCATGTTGGTTGTGTTTTGATAAAACAATTATTTTTCATCGTTCATTTTATCATAAGCATATGGATCATAAATTATCTCACTTATTCAAAATATCTTTATACCTTCGCTAAATGAATAATACGTACTTGTATTGTAATATTATGTTTTAAAACATTTTTTAAATTCTTGTTTTAAGTTTTGGTGATAATTTTAATTATATTCGTATTACTTTTTTTTTATCATTTTATCTACAATTTTTTAATCCTTTGTTTTTAAATTAAAAATAATTAATATTGTTACTGTGAATTAATTAAATATATGTAGTTGATTTGTATTCAAGGCAGCTCATATTTTTGTTGATATATTATAGGACTAGGCACAAGAAATGTTCAGAAAAATGTGAGCAGTGTATCAGTGGGAAGATAGAGTTAAAAACTTTCGTGCTGAAGGTTTCACAACCATATGTTTAAGAGCATGCAAAGTTGACATACTAAGCTTAAACATATAATATATTTAACGACAAATATATTAAAACTATTTCAGAATTCTATCTGATGCTCTAAACATATGTTAAAGAAAGTTGATATACTAAGCTCAAGGAGAAATGAATAAGTATCAATACGATACTTATTCATACATTGAACTCATTTTGTATTTATGTGCAAATATTCGCCCTGAAATTTTTATTCTTTTAAGATTATTGGCAGTTAGGGTATATATGTATGTATGAGCAGGAGGTTGTATAGACATATTTGAATTCTAAATTATAGTCTTATTAATTTTGCAATAGATTAAAAATGACTCTAAATGGTAAATAATGTGCATGATGTGACTTTCTGTTTATAATTTTTTTTGATTATGTAAATTTTAAAGGATTTTTAATTTTAAAGTCTGGTTTAAAAAATGATATCATGTTGCAAGCGACTTAAAATTACTTTCTTTTCAATAGTATCATTTGCCCAATCTAAATTTATTTTGTTGTATTCACATTATATTTAATTATCCTCTGCTGCAGTCAGATGGAAATTTTATATTTATTAAAGAAATCAAAATTAGTTTCTAATTCTGTTTTCAAACTCAGAATGCTTTGCGAGTGCTTGATAGGATGCAGTTTTAATATAATGGTTAATATCTATGTTTGATTTAGAATGTTTTTAAGACACTGCTTAAAAAAAATCGATATGTAATTGTGTTGGTTGGAAATTGAGAAGTTTCTTTATTGGTCCTGATTTGGTGATCTTTTTAGGAATAAATAAGCTTTAAAAACAAGAAAAACCAAAATAAATAAGTTTTGAGTGATCGAAAAGCATAGGTTTTCAGTAAGCGTGAGTTCTTTAACAGTGTTTTCGTAAATGTTCTAATTATTATTTCTTAGACAAATCACGAAAAATTTTAGTTAAAAAAATATTTTTTAATCTGATACTTTTGATTTTTAAAGAAATAACAATTATAAAAATAAAGATCTTCAAAACTGTTATAACTCAGGGTTCAGATACTATCATTTTTTAAAAGCAATTTTTGCCTTTTCTCATTTTATAATTCAAATTTGGCAAATATACAGTTTGGAGGGTAAGAAAGAGCTTTTCATAGCGATTACTTAAAATTTTGAATTAGAATTTTAATTAAACGAAAGTTTGGCGTTTTTTCACGAAAACTTTCTAAAATTTTAAGGTAGAAAAATGATTTTTACAGCATCATACAATTTTCTGAAAATTAGGTTTTTAAGGTTATGATTTTTTTTCTATATTTAATAAATTTTTTGAAATATTTTAAACATATTTGAAGCTATGTATTTTCCTATTTAAGAGGAACTCGAAACCTTTCTCAATGGCGTTAATGTTTCATTTTGGTTTTTTTCCCCATTTTTTGTGACCAAGATATGAAGATTAGGTTTATTTTTCCATGTCGAGTAGGTTTCAATATTAGATATGATTGAAGTAATTTTTTTGTATTTGCACATAAGGTTTAACTTCAAAATCAAATAATTATGATTTTTTAAAAAAGTGCCTCCATTTTAAAATACTGCTGCTCCTTCGTTTGATATATAAAAATAAATAATATGTGCGTAAAGTATAGATAGAAAAAAAAAGCGGGAAGTTCAAAGCACAGTAAAAAAAACAGTGTAAGGCTATTGTAAGTTACATATGGAAATATATGTATACAGATAGATATCAAAATTTGAAGTTCATGAATTATTTGTTGAGGAAACAATTGAAATTTTCATCAACCATTAATGATAGCTAACGAACTAGTCGCCAAAGAAGTAAATTTAAAACTTACATTTGGAAATCATATCATTTCTCTGAATCATTCATTCACAGTCAAAGTATATCAAATATAATTCTGATATAAATACCAATAAACTGTAATTAGAAATTTAGAATAGTGAAGTTTCATTCTAAAACAATACACCTGAATATAACTATTATAGACAAAGATAATTCAGATTGTTTTAAAATAAATAGGTCATTTAATCGTACATTGTAGTTAATTAATAATATCTAAATTTTTAACAGAATAGAACAACTGACAAGATTCTTATTATTTGAAATAAAATATATCCAATGATTTATAATTCCTGGTAATCAAACAAACAATTCATATACACATAAAAGAAATCATTTAACAAAACCTAATGTAGTAATAAATACACACCAAACCTCATGCTTAAAAAACCATTATTCGCGTTTATATTTATATATGAAAACTTTATCTTTTCATGCATAAACATAAATAATTCTATGCTCTAAAACATATATGATACCTAAGACACACTAACACACATATGTATTTAATTAAATTTTTTCACAATTGTATGATAGTTTGAAACAGATATACCATTATTTTTATATGTTAATACCTTGGATTTCACTTATTTCCCATTTTTTTCTTCCCAAATATATTTGTCTTAAATTTAGTAACTCTATGTACAATGGTCTGTCCTGTAAAATGGACTATCAAAATCAATGAAATTTCAGTGAAAGTTCATCGATTCACATAATTAGTTATATATATATATATATATATATATATAAACTGAATTTATTTTGATTTACTTCATTATTTTATTCTCACACAAAAATAAAGGAAGAGGGAAAACATTTCTTTACAGAAATGGTATTTAATATTAGTAATTTATTAATTTCATGATAAATTTATAAACATTGATAAGAGATTTTAGTACTTTAAGTATTTTGAACATTTTTCATGAGAGGGTATTTTTATAGTAATTTTAAACCTAAATGAGATGTAAAAAATAATTTTAATTTTTTTGTGGTTAATAGTATAAAAACATTAACGTTTTGTTAAATATTCCTTCAAATTTAATACAAAATTTTAGTCTATGTTGAAAAAAAAATTACAGCTGTTGCAAAAGTATTACAATAGTTTTTTTTGTTTAACAATTTGTTAATAAGAAATTATTCATTTCATGTTAATAACACGATTACAGATTTCTATAGCAAAAATATACCAAAGATTTAATCAAGGTTTCATGTATTATGATCGAAAATAAATTACATTAAAAGGTCACTCACATAATATAAGAGGATTTTTTTAAAGGAAACTTAATATCCATACTTGGATTTTTTCTTATTACTTATTGCATTTCAAGAACTGCTTTTGAAACTATTTCCTTTTTATAAATCATTCCAATATCCGCAACCTCATTTAATTATACTTAAAACTTAAGGATTTAATATACTTAAAACTTAAGGATTAATGCCTTGATTTAAATATTATGTATTTAAGCGTTCAAACTTATTAATTAATAATTAAATAAGCGCATCAAGAAGAAACAAATCAAAAATTGATTTAACCAAATGTTTTTCGTTTAAAGATGATCGATATATTCATTTGAAGTAAATTATTTTCTAAAATATAGAAGAAATGATTTTTATTTTAAAGTAAATGCAGTATTTACAGGAAAAGGAATATCATCCGTCTTTGATTTTTATCATAAGTTTTTGTATAAATAAATTTAAAAGCAATTTATCCTTCATAAAAGTTGAAGTGAAAAGCATTCAGACTGAATTAAAATGCATGAAATTGTCATTAAGTATTCAAAATACAGAGTGTATAAAAAACTTATCATTAAGAATTCAAAATTTCATTAAGCATTTGTTAAATTTCGCCTTATCAGAGAGATTTAAATAACGTTTAAAATGTTATAGTCTTTAATGGGACTGTAACACAGCCAGATTGTGAACAAGACCATTGATTGATAGCTTTATGATCAGTACGGAAATGTCTCTTTACGGAAAAATGGTACAGCCATTTAAAACTGGGTATAAAATAGTGGGCAGAATTAAAACCAATGAAGAGTGATCTTATAAAAATTTAAGGAAGTATGGAATATCAAATGTATAAGTAAATTTATATGGAATTCTAAATTACTTTCTTAATAGATGTATAATGTGCTGATATTTTGGAAGGATATTGTAATTTTGAATTTTCTTTTAAAAATCGAGATTTAAAGAGAAATTCAAACTATAGCAGTTTCAGAATTTTCAAAGAATATTTCTATTGAAAGTTCAGAAATATATTATACGCAGTTCATTACTTTTAGGACAAATCAACAAATATTTTTGTTTGTAGATGATTGTGCGGTTGTATGACCTTTCCGCACGGAACATTTCCGTATAGGTCGTAAAACTGTCTATCAATGGTCTGGCTTTATAAGCCAGTTGTGTTACTGGTAAGAATGAAATTGCTACTATGTATCTCTAACAGCTCATGCCATTCTAGCTCCAGCATTGCTGACTGCAACATCACCAAGACTGGAGGTAGCTCGGCAATGGGCAGGAACTCCGTTATCCAACCATTTTTCGGTTAACTATAAATATTTTTCGGTAAAATATAAATATTTTCGCTTTCGGTTGCTTAATGGCATATTCTTTAATACAGTTTCATTCGTTGTAATGCAGTCTGAATATTTCTCACTTTGTCTTTTATAAAATGTAAATTGCTTTTAGATAAATATATTCAGGACGAATGATATTTCTCCTCATATAAATATTGTATTTACTTCGAAACAATAATCTATAACAATAAACTTTCTTCTACAATTTAGATACTAAATGCATTACTTTCCAGGAATAGAACGATCTTCAGTAAACGAAAGGGTTTTGGTTTCACCAGATTTTGCTTTATATCTTCTTGATTCAATTTTTTAATTCAATAGGTTCGAACTCTAAAATATATGTTATTTAAACATAGACGCTTAAAAAATTGTTTATTAAGTTTTAAGTAAATTAAATTAGGTATCTGGTATTGAAAAGGTTTCTAAGTAGGGAATTGTTGCAAAAGCAATTCTTGAACCGTCATAAGTAGTATGAAAATATCCAAGCAAGGTTGTTAGGTTTCCATGATATAGAGCGTTATATCAATTTGTAAAAATCAATTTCCAGAGTAGAAGCGCTATTTCAAATTTAAACCTTCCTGATTATCATCGTAGATTTATTTCAATGCTCTTACATTTTTTAAAATTCGTATTTTAATCAGGATAAACTATCTGTTCGTTTGTTTTGTGTATGAAATAGTGAAAAGTACAGTTTGCATAAAAAGATAGAGCCTAACGACTTACAAATACATTAATATTTCCCTAACTGATCATTTGCAGCTACGAAAATCTGTAAAATTCAAGTTGTTTGCTCTAGATGCACTATTAAAAGATAACCGAAATCTACTGTTGAAAAATAAAACAGAATTTTAAAAAATTGATTTATGTATTAATATATGTAGTAGATATTTTTCAGGAATTTAAATTTTTTGAAGATCGTTCTCATATGTGAAATGCGTCGTTAACTCGTGATCAATGAAGCTCTAGTAATGCACTCTTCAACAATATATATCTACACTTTTATTATAAATTTTTAATCATAAACTTTTCCCCCACAAGACATAGAAAACAAGAAACCTGATGAATTTACACTGAATTTAATCCCTTTCTTTCCATATTTGAAACAATTCGATTATTTCGAATTTCAAAAGAATTTGGAGCTTATTAAACTTGCAGGGAACCTGAGGTAATTAAAATCTCTAGGCTTCCTTGTCCCACCAAATTTTTATAAATCTGATATTTTTTTTCTCGATTTTAATTTATTTTTTATTCAGCAGTTTTATGTAGCAAATCGCAATTCCCTTTCTAAAATGTCGATTTCAAATTACGTATAAAAGAGTGCACAGCTAAAATTTAAAAATAGCTTTCAGCAAAATTAAAAAAAAATCTTACAATTCTTTAAATAATATAAACACAGGGGTTATTTTTTTAAATTAAAGAGACTCGTAATTTTTTAGTTATTAAATAGAGTAGTAAATAAGTTGAAAATGGCAACTAGGAATGTTACTAGTATAAAGTTCAAAAATTAATTTATACAATATTTGATTTTGAATCGAATTTCGACTTTACTTTTTCTATAATTAAATGAAAGTATAGCTTTAAATAACTTTCAGATTACCGTTGAAATTTTTCAGAGCTCAGGGATCTCTTGACATTTGCCAACTGTGCCTCTTTAATAATCAATATATACAATTTCAAGAAGAACTATTGAATTTAGATCATTAGTTTCTGTATTGAAAGTAAAAAAATCAGATTTAATATGTTGTATTGAAGGCGAAACTGTTGCTGTAGCAATCAGGAAATAAATAATAATAATAATGAATCCTCTCCTCATATTTATGTGAATGAATATTTACTTCTTTTATGTAATTTACTTTCTCTCATAATGAATGAAACCTTGATTAAATCTTCAGTATATTTTTGTTATAGAAACTTATAATCGGGTTATTAACATGAAATGAATAATTTCCCGTTAAAATATTGTTAAATAAGAAAAAAATGTGTTGTAAAGACTTATGTTATTGCAGGGCAGAATAAACTGTAGCTCTGGCATTATTTCTTAATAATTCTCTTTTGATAATTATGTGAATGAACATTCACTTCTTCATGTAATATATTTTCAGTCATAATACATGAAACCTTGATTAAATCTTCAGCACATTTTTCTTATAGACATTTACAACCCTGTTACTAACATGAAATGAATAATTTCCTATTAATATATTGTTAAATAAATTTTTTTATTGTAATACTTATGTAGCAGCTGCATTATTTTCAACGTAGGCTAAAATGTTAGTGATTTTTAATTAAATTTTAAGAAATGCTTAACAAATCGTAAATTTTTTAACAACACTATCCATAAAAATAATTTAAATTATTTTTGCACAACATTTGTATTTTGAAATTACTATCGAAGTAAACTTTCACTATTATCAGTTCAGTTATGTTGACATCCCGTTTTGTAAAGCAACGCTAGGGATATTTCGCAACGAACCTCATAATTTGGAACCTCAACCATATGAAGAGGACAGCACCTGAGCAGGAAAAGCTTCTCCAAAATTTCACATGACACCAGTGGGAGAACCTTTGGTCCCTACGGATTTAACGTGCATCAGACCAGCTTACACGATGGAATAGGATCTCGAGCCTGATACCTTTCGGTCTCAAAACCGAGACTTTATCACTAGACCACCATAACCCAGTAACCTCTCACAAACAATGTTCAAAACATTTAAACACACACACACACACACACACACACACACACACACACACACACACAGGGTGTCCGAGATGTCTTTGACACATTTCAGAAATTTGGTAACAAATAAACGAGATAGAAAGTAAAATTAAATTACATTTATTATCTCATATAGTAAAGTTTTTTTTAATGCAAAAATGGCTAGTATATGGCGATACTGAAACGTTAGAAAGAGTTATTTAGAAAATGGCTTCTCCAAGTGAGCGCGCGTTTTGTGTTATGTGGTTTTTCGAATCGAAATGTGTGACTCAAGTTCAAACTAATTTCCGTACGAAATATGGAAAAGACCCTCCATCTCGTAGAAGCATTTTTGCATGAAAAAATAAGTTTTTGGAAACTGGGAGTGTCCTGGATCAACACAGAAGTGGAAGACGAAGCACGAGTGAGGCGGACGTCGACAGAATTCATTAGTCATTTACTCGAAGCCCCCGAAAATCAGTACGAACTGCCTCCGTGGAATTACGTATTCCGCAGTCAACGGTGCATGATGTTTTGCACAAGAAGTTGCGTCTTCGTGTGTATAAGGTGCAAATAACGCAGGAGTTACAAGTAAATGACGGCTTTATGCTTTCGCGTTAGAAATGCTGAGCAAAATGGAAGATGATGATAATTTTTTTAAAGAAAATTATGTTCACCGATGAATCGACGTTTCATGTTTCTGGAGTAGTTAATCGACATAATGTCAAAATATGGGACTCCGAAAACCCTCATGTCGTAATGGAAATGGAGAGGGATAGTCTCAAAAATTAATGTTAGGGGCGGACTTCTGCGTGATCGCGTCATCGGACCGTTCTTCTTTCATGAAAAGACAATTACGAAGGAAGTGTGCTTAGATATGCTGCAAATTTACGCTGTACCACAAATTTCACTTTTGCAACCAAATATTCTTTGGCAACAGGATGGTGCTCCACCTCATTGGGGAAAGATTTTGCGGGAATTTTTAAATCGAGAATTCCCAAACAGGTGGATCGGATAAGATGGTTCCATCCAGTGGCCCCCGCGTTCTCCTGACATTACTCCCCTCGATTTCTTTTTTTGGGGATTCGTCAAAGACACTGTGTATTCCACCAAAGTTCATAACATTTCAGATCTTAAACATCGCATTACAGCTGCAATCTCACAAGTTACAAAATCAATGCTACAACGAACTTGGTTAGAAATTGATTATAAGATGGATATTCTTCGTGCGACGAAAGGGGCCCACATCGAGGTGTATTGATACGTTTAAAAAAAACTTTACTATATGAGGTAATAAATGTAATTTAATTTTACTCTCTAATTCGTTTAGTTTTTTTTTACCGAATTTTTGAAATGTGTCAAAGACTTCTCGGGCACCCTTTATATATATATAT
>JAOUZG010012130.1:107232-165098 GCA_026289955.1 Argiope argentata | reverse complement strand
TATATATATATATATATATATATCCTAGTTATCCTAGTTAGAACGATGGGGAAAAAGCTAAGATGAAATATTAGTAATATCATTGCAAATGGTTTAATTTTTCTATTCAACATGAAATAGTATATTGTTGCAAAATATATTTAAAATATTTCAAAAGTTTATTAAATATAGAAAGAAAAAATATATGGTAAAAAATTTTGCTTCATTAAAAATATAATTAAAAAAATTAAATGTAAAATTTTTTTTTCTACCGTAAAATTTCAAAAAGTTATGATAAACGCAAATATATCGCTTAATTTATGATTAATTAAAATCTTAATTAAATTATAAAAAATTAAATAAATATTTATATTTAAAAAATATGCTCTAAGCAGCATATTTCTAACCACCAAATTATATATTTACCAAATTAGATAGGTATAAGCCAAACAGTCTGGTTTGTACAGAAGTCAGCAAGTACACACTCAGTCCGATAGACAGAAGCTTTTTCCTTACGTTTAAGCATCAAAATTTAGTTGAAATATAATACATTTTCTCGCCATATATTCTTACCACCGCTAACTTCCTGTCGGCGACATTTAGAATGCAATATTTACCGAAAGCGGCGCGTCTGAATAACAGGTTTGTTCTTAAAAGTGTCAGGATTTGGACAAAATGATTGCTTTCCCCTTTTGCGATTATTTCAACACTGCGGGGTAAGCTGACTAGCGGATGTCATGTTGTGAGTGACAGCTGTTGCTTATCGCAGTCTTTCGATTTCGAAGAGCATGTTTCTTTCAGTCGATCGAAATAACATCGATTAAAAACGCTGAAAACATGATTGTATTTTAGAGGATTTCCGATTATATCATGAAACAATGCATAAAATTTAAATTAGAAATAATTTTTTTTGTATTTAATATGATAAGAATCTAATTTTTATGAATTGAAAGTGTTCGTCTATTTTTTTTATTGTAATATGTTTCTCAAAATTTTTTATCCCCTAGTAATGTGAAATTATTTTTCGAAATTACATACAAGTGATTTATTCTTGGAAAAAAAAGATTCTTTCAGCGCATTTCCAATGTACTTCAGTATTCTAAAATGCGCTTTTAAAATATTAATTTTAAAGGCATGAGTATTAACACCATCACTAAATTCATCCATCTGGAATACAAATTGGCATAAACTCTTACGAATGTTTAAAAAAAATGCATAAATTCTTACGAATGACAAAAACTTAGAGGCTTCCTTTATTTATCTCAAATAAAAGGATGTGTCTTGAATTGTTTTTTAATTATTAAAGACAAAATTTGTTAATAAATGAGATCAAATTCATCTAATAAGTAAATTACTTTTCCTATGTTAAATCTCCATTTAAAAAATATTTTGATCCATCATGATTAAAAACGCTCTTTTACAAGGATTAATAAAATGTTAGAATTAAATAGTTAAATTATTAAAATTTTAATTAAGTATTTAAAAAATAAATTAAATATTTAAATTAAATATTAATTAAATATTTAAAAAATATGCTCTAAAAAGCATATTTCTAACCTCCAAATTATATATTATAAGCATATTTCTAACCTCCAAATTAGATAGGTATAAGTCAAACGGTCTGGTTTGTACAGAAGTCAGCTAATACACACTCAGTCTGATAGACAGAAGCATTTTCCTTACGTTTAAGCATCAAAGTTTAGTTAAAATATAATACATTTTCTCGCCATATATTTTTGCCACCGCTAACATGCTTTTATCAAACCTAGACTAATCACCCCCTACCCGCTTTTTTCATTGAGTTACGAATGATTTATTGTATTTTAGTGGATTTCCGATTATATCATGAAACAATGCATAAAATTTAAATTAGAAATAATTTTTTTTTTGTATTTAATATGATAAGAATCTAATTTTTATGAATTGAAAGTGTTCGTCTATTTTTTTTATTGTAATATGTTTCTCAAAATTTTTTATCCGTGTGTAAATGTCCATTCGGACGAGTCCCAACACCGATTGCGCAAATTTGTCCATAATTATTTCTCCATGCAAATTATATTATAATTCCGTCTGAATTGAACGCAATGAGTAGGGATTTCTACTTCTCAAGGAATAATTTTTTTAATCTATTCTTAATGATCTGCTTTGAATTGTTCTTTTAATGTGCTCTTCAGTGATTGATAAGTTTCAGATGACTTTATAAAGCTTAGTATGCACGCTGTACAAACGTTGCAGCTCTTAAAATTATTACAACTAGATCCATTACGTTTTATCAGTATTTTAAATTAGACCAGTTTAGTTGTCATGTTTTGCTCTTAATTTTGACACTTTTAAAAAATGCTTTATTCATTATTTTCACAATGCTTTAAAGCATCGTCATGAAAATCAAGTCAATTCCATTGATCTATCTGATCTGTAATTATGATGTTGCTCTTCTGTTAAAAACATGAGTGCACAATGTGTTTTAATTCTTACGATATAAAATTTTCTTTTATTGTTATAAGATGAGGTGCGATTTCATTGTTTCGTTACATTTTTAAACCGAATTCTTTTTTCTTTTCTTATTTCTTCAAATAAATTTACTTTTTATATAATTAACTGCGTTATTTTATGGATTTAGTTATTAGAAATACTTTTAATTTGTGTTTCCCCTAACTTCAAGATAATCTTCTCTGGTGGTTAAGTTTTTCATTTATTTGTTACTAGTGACTTTTGATGACCAGTTAGTTGATTGATGATTTTAAAGTAAAACTTAACTAACGTATAAGAAAATTTCATATAAAATTTTTATATGTATACTTCAAGCAGAAACCTACTTCTCAAGGAAAAATAAAACATATCTTTATACCTTCATCATCAACTATTAAAGAAAAATTTTAGATTAAGTATTTGTTGCAGCCTAAGCCGACATTCTCTATGAAGGGGCCCGGGTGCAAGAAAATTGGGGTCCTACATTTTTTTCAAAGCCGAAAAATATACAAGTACGAACACAAATTACTATTGCATGTTTATTTAATGTGTGATGATATTAATTACTTATGAAAATTACAATTTTTTGCAATTTGTTTTTCAAGGCTTAGTATAAGAAATGCATTTAAGCGTTATGCCCAATTGCTTGACTTAAGACAAATATTTATTAATTTTAATTTGCCGAAAGAGTGTATTATTAATTAATATTTATTGCAATACTAGCCGCCCTTGGCGACCAGTCGGTTCGCCAGTATTAATGCTCGCATAATATTTTATTTAGCTGTGTCTCATAACAGGTTTTTCATCAAAATATTTTTAAACCAAACAAATTTGGATAATCATATAATTCATTTAGAGTATTATTTAGTATTATTTTCTTCAGATGTTCTGTTCATTGAGCTATTCATCTTTCTCTTTGTATCCGAGCAATGATTGTCCCGGAATTGATATTTTACTTAAATGGTGGAGGGAAAGGTCTAAAATTCTACATTTTCATACAATAATGAGATGCAAATTTTCATAAATGTAAACACACTAAACAATAAAGACAATTGGTTTTTAAGAGATGCGAAAGTTTTAAAAAAAGCTCGGAAAATGCCGCGCACAGAGGAAATAATATTGATACACACACATCCTTCTTTTCTTTTCTTTTTTTTTCTATCCTTTTTTTCTTCACTAATTTTGTTTCTACAAACCCTATTTTCACTTTGTTATTCTTTTTTTTTTCTTCCGTGCCGAAATTTTATTTTGAGCAGGCATAGATTAAATATTCATACAGACTAATAATAAAAGCAGCTATTTTGTTTCTTTTTTAAACATCCCGTTATCTATGAATGAAAACCAACTGACTTCGCGCATTTCTTTCTAAACAAATCATAATTTATTACTTCCTGCTATCTTACTCAGTTGGCGTGGGGGAAGGAAATGCAGATTTTTGGCGGGAAAGTTAGAAAAGTGTCGTTTTAACTATTTTCCTCGCAGTTTTTTCATTTTTTCTCTCCATAAGAACCATCCTCGTGTCTTAACGAAACTATTAAACAAAAAATTAGCCGAATCGGCCGAGCCGTTCTCCAGTTTTGCGCTTAGCAACGCATTTCGAGCTCTATTTTTATTATAATAGATGTGTAGAAAATTATTAACTTCTCCTTCATTCAAATTCAAATCCTGTACTAAAGCAATTATTTGATTAGGCTTTCATCGACATCATTTTATAAAATATTACAAATTTTTTGGAACATTTTTCAAATTTATGCCCCTCTAAACTTTTTATATCTGTGACAAATTTGAAATACTTTTAAATTTCTCTTTCATTTGTACAATAACATTATCAGTAACAGAGTTAAAAAATAACACCTGAATTCCTCAACCGGCTTTTATATAATTTTTTTTCCTCTGTTTAGAAATTTAATTCTTCTTTTCTTCGAATTCGTTTCTCTGGAAAATGTGAAAGTTTCAAATAACGTGCAATCGCTTTCGCTATGTATAAAAATGAGTTAAATTTTGGATTTCAGTTTTAAATGTATTGACTAATTAATAGCTCAGTCGATGGTTTTACTTGAAATAGTTTATTGATAATGCTAATTTTGGATGATATTGTAAGCCGTACTATTAAACATAAAATAAATGTCACATCTATTGAATCCAATAGACTTTTAACTTCTAATACCGCTATATTATTGTTATTTGCATCAATAAATTTTTCTAAAGCATTACAACTTTGTTCGGACTGTATATATAGTGCTTTAATCGTGTCTATTTAGCTTCTCAATGCGTGTCGCATAATAGTTGAGAGTAGTGTTTAAATACTTTTGTAGAATTTATCATCTTTTTGTAGATGTAAAAAAAGCAATATAAAAGTTGCAAAATTCCACCCAAAAAATTACTGATGGAAGCGGCAACATAAATTAATAATTTAAAAGAATGTCCAAGGGTTATGCACATAAATTACATGAGGGTTTAGAGCAATTATTCTAGATTGTACCCCTTTGTATTTCCCTTTCATGCTGCTATTGTCGTGTGCCTATCCTTTATAATCCATAATATCTAAATCAAGCTGACTTAATATTTCCAATAGAGCTTTTGCTAGTCCTCCGGTAACATCAGCTACTTAAATAAACCCTATTAATCATTCATCTATACTTAATCTTTTCTCTCTAAAATTTGTATGCCTAATAAAGACTGAACTTCGTTTTATATGAGAAATATTGGAAGTAAATTCCACCTGGATAATGTAAATATGTGAATACTTTTGTATCGTCTTCAATTTCGTTAAGAATTTCATTTCCTGGGAATAGGAGGAATAATTTGTTCTTTGGGTGTATGTGCTGAATCATATGCAATCTTATTTTTGGAATTTTTTAAATTCTATTTATATAATCTATAAGAACAGAGTCCTATTTACATAATAATTCGACAAACTTAAAAAAATCCCGTTGTTAGGTGTTTTTATTATTCCACGTCTCTTCGAAGTGGAATACTATGAAATGCTAAAAATAGAGTCACATCTACAATTCTTTTAAATAGCAATTTAAACCATTCCATTTCCTTATTTAAATTAACTTGAAAACACAAATAAATCATGTAGTTTTTTCTTTCCCCTAGAAAATACAGGGTGTCCAAAAAGTTCCCGTACTGATGATTTGTGAATTTATTTTACAAAAACAATAGGTTTAAAAAGAATTATTTTTATGCCAATGATAAAAAGCACTTTTAACATAACTAAGGAAAAAATACTAAACACATTTATAATAAATGTTGAAAATGTCCACCCCTTTCTTGGAGACAAAGCTGAACTTGTTTTGCGCATGTTTTTCGAAACGCGTTTTAACAAGCTAGGAGTGATTTCTTGTATCCTTTGGGTAATTGCGATTTTCAAATCATCCATTGTTTGAGGATCACCTTCATAAATTTTGTCCTTTAAATATCTCCAAAGAAAAAAGTCCGGTATGTTCAGATCAGGGGATAGAGGTGACCAAAGATTTTTTGAGATAAGTCAATCGCCGGAAAAAGTTTCTAGCATGTCCATGGTTTCATTACACGTATGGCAAAATTTAATATACTTTGAAAAAAATCATGTACAATGATTTTTTAAATTAGGAGTACGGAAACTTTTTGGGCACCCGGTAGTTTACAACTAAAACAAAATACTGAGTCTTGCGTTTTTGAAGGAATCAGTGAACTACGAAGTTGCTTTTCACTAATGGGCACTTTATTAATATTTTTTAAATAGTAAGAATGGGTAGAAAATGATTTACCTTCAGTATTCTTTACAAAAACTCCTTTGTATTGACAGGTTTGTTTTTAACATAAAACATTTTAAACTTGTGCCTGATCTTTAACATAAGCCATCCATATGTACTTGATCACGTTTGTTATTGGCATCACTTTCTGATCCAATCATATTTGTATAAAAATATGGTTCTTCAATGATTTTCACAGTTTTTTTCACTTTTATTGTAAGATTGTGTAGTTTGTGCACTAATTTCTTTGCCAGTTGAAACTTGAATTGTAACTTCTGAAGTCGAAGTAATTTCATTGCCATAATTACTTCATAGACAAGAAAACAGATCTCCTCCTGACTTTTTGAAATATAGCTTCTCTTCTTTTCTGCTAATTTTCTTTTTTGAAACCGAATTTTGACACCCAGAGGGATACTTCCTTGGCATGGGCACGATTAGATTTAACACTATTAAACAGTTTAAAGTGTGAACTTTGAAAGTAATATTTGAAATTTAATGTAGGAGAGGTAAATGACCGTACTTTATGCTTATAATAGGTTGCACACTTGCTCTAAACTGTAATATATTGCTACACTTCGTATATTTAAAAATCAGATTTTTCCAGTTAAATTTTGTGCTCGTTCCATCCCGCTATTACCGTTCAGAGTATTATTTTAGTTCTTGATCAAGTTGGGGCCCCGGTGAATAGACCCCCCCCCAGATGGCCGGGCGTGGTAGCAGCAATAAAAACAATTCGAGTTTGTTTGTACAACAGTGAAATATATTGTTGTAAAATAAATTTAAAAATTTCTTTAAAATAAGCAAATCACTGTACTGCAATTAAATTGATATATTCAAAAGATATTTTTTGAATTTTAAGATGATGACCTTTTTGTACTTTCTCGTGTTCAACGTATAGAAAAGGTATTGTAATCACCAAAAAATTCGAATTCGTAATTTTGACTAATCTCTAAGCACTAGACCTCCCGGAGTTCCCGAAACATATTTTTGGAATTATATTTGTTAATCCGTGAAACATAACTCGAAAATGCTTTCAGCTAGGCAGGAAATTATCATATGAACTTAATACCAAATTTATAAATTTCTATCGAATTTTGAACGAAATCTATTGACAGGAGATCTTGTCTGTCTAACACCAAATATAGCTTAACACTATAACAAGAAAGTGAAGAGAGGTAAATACATAAAATTTGGTACACATATTCAACATCTAAAAAGATGATATCAATTGAATTCAGAATCAAAACAATTGAGAGGTTGTTTTTATATCGACATGTGCATTCACAAGCATGTAAATGTAAAAACTCACCGACTTACATCCAATTCGATTTTCGGGAATGTCAGGGATTAGGTGTAAAAAAAAACCGATAAGAATCACACATTGAATTTAATAAAAATATTAAATTTGAGACAGAGACGAATATTTTGTACAAAATGACATAAAGGCATTCGCGACTTTATTCAAGGTCCGAAATTTTATACGGGGGAGGATAGCTTTATTAGAGAGTATGCGACAGAGCTTTGAGGAGACCATTCCAGCTGTTTTGTTTCCTGATTTCCAGCATTTTGGGAGAAAAATATCAACATTTCGTTTAATTTTTAATTAATTAAAATTTTTAAAAAAATATTTCTGAGGTGGTGATTTTTACTTTCCACTGCTGATTTTTGCTGTATATCTGGGCCAAATTTGACAGCTCTCGGCTCAAAGCAGAGGTTCCAATAATTTTCTGGACCACTGTTTCTTCAACAAGAAAAAAAAAAAACATTTCAATGCTTAATCTTTTTTATTGGTTAAGAGTTCCATGTAGAGAGTAAAGAATCCTATGTCGACGGAAGAGCCATCCAGTGATGGGGGTCTAAGGCGTTGACCAAATCATTGAAGGAAGTAGCTTAAACTATTTGATTGATAAGCCCAAAAAGAAAATTGTTTTTAGTCGTCCGAAGATATTGATGTGTGGGATGGCGAACTTCAGAAGGATAACCGACCCAACATACAACTTGCCTTTACTCTTTGGAGTGGTTTTTCGAAAACTTATACAGTCTTTAGTTCGAAAACCACTAAAGGTAGGGTAGGGGGTAATGAGCCATCCAAACTTGTTAAAAAAAAGATACAGTTTGGGTTGTATATTTTTAATATTCTCTGCTTCCACAGAAAACTTTGAGTGCCATTCGAACCTTAGAAGGACTCTTAGAGCATAGAACTCATCACTGATTGATTATTGAAATACTTCTATTTTTAGACATTTAATTACTCTTTATAATTCTATTTATTTATATTATATAAAATAAATAGAATTATAAAGAGTTTATATTTATAATTCTATTTGAGAATCCTGTAATTTAAAAGAACTAAGTGAATGATTCAGTATTTATAGCATTTCTCTTCACACAACTTTAGTTTTTAATAATAATCACGTTTATTAATTTTTCAATCTAGGAGAATAGGGCTAGGTCTATGTGCTTATGAAATTGTAAAATTTTGGATTCATCCCCTAAGAATAGACCCAATCTTTTTGCACTATAGTTTTAGTATTAACAGAAAATTTTAATAAAATGTCCTTGATTTTTTGAATTTTATAAGTAAATTATTTATTTGAAAATTACTAAATAGGCTTAATTTTTTAAAAAAAGCTAATTTTTTTTAACTTTTGGTATGTATTTATATGTGCAAAATGACCTGTTGTTTCAGTGTAACTGGGATGTTCTTAATTTTTGCCGGATTTTCCTAAAAAAGAGAATATCCTAAATTTTAATGAAATTACTCATAATATTATGAAAGAAAAGATAAATATAGTTATTTTGAAAATGATATTCCAACGAATTCGATTCCTTAACTTTATATAAACATGGAATATAGCAAACAATATAATTTGCATACATTATTTAATATTATAAATAAAAAATGCCGGCGTCTTGGCACAGAGGTAGTGCGTCTTCCTCATGATCTGGGCGCCCCGGGTTCGAGTCTCGGCTAGGGCATGGGTGTTCCTCTGTGTTTTATCTGTGAGGCATGTGAATGTGCCCCCCTGTAAAAAGGGGCTGTGCAAGCGAATGTGATGAGTGCGTGGTTCAAGTCGTACTCTGGGCCTTATTTGGCGCTACTTCAAACAAGAGAATCTTATTTTGCCTTAAATCCGCTAATGCATTAGCGGTCTTGTCCTTGGTGCCATTAATATAATATGAATGAGAACAAAATTGAAGTACTCTTTTCATGTTCAACAATTTCTATTCCTAAAAACTTACTGGTTTAGTTCTCATGCACTTCAAAAATGCTTTTCTTGCTATTTCCAATCTCTGGATACATTTCATGGTTATTAGAAAAAGTTGCTAAATCATCTACATGCATACATAATATAAAAATATTTTTACCCACCGGTTTTAATGAACACACAATTGACAGAAACCAGTTGCATCAATTCCAATTTTTTAAAATTTACCTTTTATAATCAAAAGCCAATTTCTTCCTGATTGTGGTAAGCCATAAATACTCATTCGTAACTTACAAACCTTTCATCAGCTTTTTTTTTTTCATGACCAGGTGGAGGTAACATATAAACAGTTTCTTCAATATTACTTCATAAATATGTAGTTTTAGCATCAAAGAACTGAAAAAATAGATTTAATTTAATGCAAGAGCAATTTACATTGTGAAAGATTTGATGTTTATGACCGGTGAATAGGGCTCGGTATAATCTTTAGGTTTTATTTGATTAAAATCAGCTAAAAGTTTCGCTTTGTATTTTGTTTCACCAGAGTTATCTTGTTTTAAAGAATATACCCAATTAATTTTGTTTTTGCAGACTAGTTTACTATTTCCCAAACTTTGTGTTTATTTAACGAATCCGATTCATTTTTCATTGCTATTTCCCAGTTCTTCCAATCAGCACTGTTTTTCGCCTCTAAGTATGAGTAAATAACGGCATCAGAAATTATCTTTGAGGACGCCTTTTTAAATGCTCACTCAAATGAGCACAAAATCCACAGATGAGTGATATATTCACGAAAAATGTATTAATTATTGTTCACTTCAATTAAAATCCTTCGTTCCATATCTTTATTAACGGAAATAACAAATTCAAAACAAAACTACACTCTGCCACTAGGTGTTGTCATACAGAACAAGCTAAATCAAAACAAAAACAATTAATTCTTAGATTATAAGTGGGCGGTTTAAATTAAGATATTGAAAATAATATGACACAATCATAAGCTGAACACATACATAAAACAAATAAAAAAAATAACATAGTGTAATATTTACAATTTGTTACAGTATACATTCAGAATTTTATGAGTTACATTAGCTAACATTTGTTTAGATTCGATCTGATTTACAATATTATTACTACTTGACTCAACATCTGGTATTTCGTTTTCATTCCTCCATAGCGGCGTCTGTCTGTCGTGAAGTTCTGCTAAGGTATAGAACTGATGAGTCACTGTTCTCTTCCTACTCTGATTCGGCAGGAGTTTCTACACTAGATATTTCACTTTTTATTTTTTGATTTATCTCACATGTAGTTGGAGAAGTTTTAAGCAGTGGACTAATATCCCAACCTTCTGCATGCATTTTCCTCAAATAAGTACCATCTTTTAAAGATTCAATGAATTTAACTGACATCTCTTCTATTATTTTTCGGCATTTTATGTCAAAATTCGATAACTCTTTCTTTCTCTTGCGTATTATAACATTATAACTTGTCTTTTGGAACCTTAAATTTATTTCTCATTACTCTCGGAACATGAAAATAAGTCACATAGCCGATTTTTTAAAGATAATTTAATTTCGGTTTTCTACCTGTCCAAATTTCATTTGGTATTTTTTCCCTTTACATAAGGTTTATTAGAAACTTGAGTGCTGCAATTAATGGGTTCAGTCCAAAATTTTAATGAAAGACCATTTTCATATTATAAAGATCTTGCTCTTTCTTTCTAAAAGGATGCAGTTCGTTCCTTCAGTTTTATCGTTACTTTTACTATTGTATGGAATAGTTTTTTCATTAAATATTCCTTAATTAGCATTAGTATCTAGTTGGTCATTTATAAATTCTAAGCCATTGTCAATTCTTAATTTTTTAAATTCTTTTATCAGCAAGATTGTCATATTTGGCTTTAAATTGCAATTAACACTAATTTTTAAAAAATAAATAAAATACATGCTAGAAAAATCATAAACCATTATCATGAAATATGTATTTATCGCCACCAAATGATTCAAATTGAATAGGACTACACAAATCCGTAAGAATGAATTTAAGAATTTCAGAACTTTGATTTACGTCAACATTAGGATGAATTTTTCTGGTTATCTTACTTATATATCACAAGTTCACATCTAATATCATTTAAAACATTAATATCAATGTAACCTTTCATTTTAAGCATGGACTTAAGAATTAAATTACATAATTTGAGATGCCAAATCTCAGAATTACTAAGGATTAACTTAGAAAAGTAACGCTGTGAATTATTCATTGGTTCCCAATATAACTTTATTTATTGCTATTTTTAAATGCCTTAGTATCTAAACGCTATTTCACGTAAGACCATATGAAAAGTTCTTAACTTCAAATAATCTGGTCACCATGATCAGCTGATCTAACACCATGCAATTTTTGAAAGACTTTTTGTCTAAAGACAGATGCCAAATGATCTCTGATTTAAAGATCGATATTAGGCTTCGCATTCATTCATTCTCTTTAGACTTTTTACGCTATGCTTTAAAAAACACAATTCTGAGAATGGAATGCTTGATTGCAAAGAATGGAAGGTTCGTTGCTTAAGTCTAATATTATGTGTTAGACATGCTCATACTTTATTTCGTCCCTGTCTAGAGGCTTGTTTTATTTTGTTTTTTATTTTAAAAAATGTTGAAAATCGCCTTTAATATTGGCACAGTGTCACCCATTGAAAAAATTTTAGCAATCAATTTTTTTGAGATTTTCGTAGAGCGCATCACTTGCACTTCAATTTAGTGAAATTTTATTTTGTTTATAGCTGTGGCGCTAGCCTTATAAGCTAGATAACATCTGCGATACTGAAGGTGACTTTTGGTGTAGTGGCTGTGTTACTCGGCTACCGGCCCTAGCGTCGCAGTTTCGTACCGCGACCTTCAATCGCGACCTTGGTGACCTTGACTATTGTAACCTTTCTGATCTGCCATAGCGCCATCTGCGGGCATACAAAGCCGTCGCTCACTCGACTAAACAACCAAAAACGAAGCCGTTGCTAACTCGACACACCAACGAACTCATACGCTTAGCGCTTTCAAAATCGTTCGTCTCTCTTCCGACTAGCTATTGGGGGGGGGGGGTACTGTGGAGCTAGCCTTATAAGCCAGATAACATCTGCGGTACTGAAGTCGACTTTTGGTGTAGCGGCTATGCTACTCGGCTACCGGCCCTAACATCGCAGGTTCGTACTGCAACCTTCACTCGCGATATAGCCATAAAACCGACTATAGGGCCTTTCGAATGGACGAACTTTTATTATAACAACCCTATATGTAAAAATAATATATTTCGACTAAATACGATTTATATTTTCGGATTTAGCGTTAATTCCATAATGTTATTGAATTTGTTTGCCTTTTGGCATAAAATGAGAAAATACAAAAGAGAAGTAGCTTGCGAAGAAAAATGTTAGTATTTGAACTAAATTTTGGAGCATGAAACAAATGAAATTGTTCTACGTTTTATAGCTTTAAGCTTTTACAATTAAAGGTTAATAAAAGCTGAGCAAAATTATTTTTGATAATATTAGACAATTAAGATTTTTTATCATCTGGATCAAGCATGAATTTAGTTTAAATTATAATAATTTCCCATTTCATAGCTAATTATAAAATACATATTTAAGCTACAATATAATTCAATAGTTCATTAATTGTGCAACTCTGTTTCACACTGAAACTAAGCAAAATATCTTTTTTTGAAAAGAAGATACACATAACCAGAAAATGATAATAATAAATTGATAAATAGCATTTGACTCATTCATTTACTTTAAAAAATACAAAACGTCATGTATGATTCCAATATATATATTATCACGTTCTCTTTAACGCGCATAGTAAGACTAAAATTCGTTGGATATAAAATATCTAAAAAGTTTTAATTCTTGATGAGAAATAAATCTGATTGCATGAAAATCTTTAGGCATTGAAATGGCTTATGATTCAAATTGTCATTTGAATAATTGCACTTATTTTGTGATTAAAAATTACATATTTAACCCAGTTTTATCGTATATGAAATTAACAAATTAAGAGTTACAGATGCTTTAAAATGAAAAGAAGTGTTTTATGAATAACCCAGATAAAAATGGCTATCTCGTTAGCAATAATAAAATTCTTACAAATAGTTGGTGTGCTTTTTTTATATAAAAATCTAACAATCACAGGAAATTACTTGATGCTTGAAATCATACAGAAAGAAGAAAAGCTAGTATTCGTATGCTATAAAATTCTTTTTCATAACTTAAGAGTAAAGTTAATTCTTTGATTATAATAGTTACTGCTATGCAAAAGAAGCACAATTTTGAGACAAGTTATAATGATTTATAATTATTTTTATCAATACAACAAAACGTTTTAGCAACTCGATAAATCAATGAGGTTTGTCTTTAACTTCAATATGGGAAATTACTGTTGCAAATCATAGGTTTAGGACTTTTTGATTACTAAATTTAAAAAAATTTCTCTTTAAAAGAGTATTACTAAAGAGATAATTTTTGGAATCTTAAGAGGGAGTAAAAATTATTTTCATCTGTACTACTATCATAAATGTGAAAATTTGGATGGATGGATGGATGATGAGGTTTAATCACGCCAGAACGGCTGAAGGAAATTGGATGAAACTTAGCCCAGAGATAGATTATAGTATACAGAAGAACATAGGCTAATTTTTATTCCGGTTAATTGAGTGGTTAATTTTTTATTAATTAAAAACTAGATTTTCCACCAAAAAAATAAATCTGAAAACATCTGCTTGAGCATTTTGAATCGTTTGTTTTTATTTTTCTATTTCCGGTATTCTTTTAATATTATCTTAT
Source organism: Argiope argentata (assembly GCA_026289955.1). Taxonomy (NCBI): domain Eukaryota; kingdom Metazoa; phylum Arthropoda; class Arachnida; order Araneae; family Araneidae; genus Argiope; species Argiope argentata. The sequence continues at coordinate 150,858 of JAOUZG010012130.1, read as the reverse complement.
CTAATGGAGTTCTTTGTGATATATTGTAGGATTTCCCGACAGAAAACCTTTTTCATCTGAACAAAAAATTTAAAAAAATCTTATCGTTTGTTTTTATTTTTCTGTTTTCGTTTTTCATTTTAATATTATCTTACTATTCTAAAGGAAGATTTATTAATTTTTTTCTTACGCTGTTCTTGTGTTAATATAATTCGATATTTCCTGTTCTTTTCTCTTGGGTTTTTTTTCTTGCTGTACATATTCCTTTTGCCTATTTTCATCATTTTCAATTAAATTTTTAAAAGTACCTTTATAGTTTCAAGTACATAGCTTTTAAGCAGTTTTTTTCCACACGCTAATGATGTTAGACGTAACATGTTTTCGACCGGTTATTTTAAAAGATTCTGTTTATTTTCGTAGTGTATGATAAATTTAAAATTAAACATTGTTAAGTAATATATCTTTCTATTCCTTTAGAAGTATAAAAATAAAATAGTTGAATTGAAATTAAAATTTTCTAATCTGCATTGCGTTACCCCAACTGGTGCTTAGAATTCACCTCTTTGCGTTGCTCCAATTGACGTTGAAAATTTATGCATGCATACGGTTTTGATAGCAATTTACATTGTGATTAGACTGTCAGTTCTCACATATACACATCGAAATTTCCATGCGTACGAAGTCACGGGTAAGTTCTAGTTAGATAATATTTTCAAGTGTTATAAATAAAATTTTAGAACTTTGATAACATTTTTATCAATTAAAATTTTAGTTGAAGGCACGAAAGAACTCGAGATGTACATTTCAAGTCTTCAAAGAATATTTGTTTTAAATTTGATAATTCTTCTTCAAGTGATCTAGCCTGTAATACGATGGCTGAAAAAATGCAACATTAAACATCTTTTAGTAAATACGTTTACATATCAAAGGATTTAATTTCATAAAAGGTATTAAAGTTTGATTCTTTCTATTTATAAAAGTTATTCGAAATCTGTGAATAATTTTTTTAATTGCTTAGAAAATTTCATTTATTGCAATCTAAATCATTAAAAAAAGAGTTTAAGTAAGAGATTCAATCAGTTGTTTCTATAAAAATTTTATGTGTTAGAAAAATGTGAAACATACAGTGGGTATAAAAAGTATTTGCCTACCTACATTTTTGTTTGCAACTCATAAAAAGAAGCATTAAGAAATAAAAAAAAATTGTATTACCAAATCAGAATAAGTTTAATCATCCAAAACAAACAGAAAAATTACAATAATATAAATAACAATTCTTTTTTTATAACAAAATTAAAATATTTAGTATCAAAAAGTATTTGCACACCTGCATGAATAAATACAAAAGAAATAAAAAATTGTTACGTTTTTAGCGTAGCGGGTTCGGATTGAATGGACTTTATTTGAGGACAGCACAAACAAATTTATTTACAGCTATTTACGGGTATATACAGGATGACTTGAAAAGGTAAAACTTCAGAAACACAATTCAGCAATAATCAGTCACTTACAGCGTAAATGCAAGTCTTACGCACAATAAACACAGTTTGCAAAACAGCTATAGTATAGCACCGCAACAGTAAAGCACAGCGAGCTCAATAACACAGCGTTAACAGCAAACGCAAACACAGCTCATTAATAACGAGCATAACTCCGTGAGTAAAGCGAAACGCTTCTCTTTGAGAGATTGACTGCCAGGAAGAGGCAACCCGCCTCTTATATACGCGGGAGAAAGCGCCGGGAGAAAACACGGTTCAACCAGAATTGACTCGGGGTTACCAGAACATTCTTCCCGCCAAGTCAACCCGGCTGGCGCGGAGTATCCCGTGAAGCGCTGCCAACGTTTTCACCTTTGGCGTGCGTTTTGCTCGCTCGTAACAATATATAAGCTAATTTCAAATAATTAATATTTAGTATGCATTCCTTTAGCATCTATTTCTGTTTGTAATCTTGCTGGCATTGATTTAATTAAATTTTCTGTTACAGTAGGGTCAGTATTCGACCACTCTTCAATAAGGGCTTGTTTAAGGGCAGACTTGCTTGAAATCTTCCCTTTTCTTATTTTTAAATCCAAAGAATTCCACAAATTTTCCAAAGGATTTAAGTCTGGTGATTGTGGTGGAGTGGCAAGTTTTCTGGGTACATGATAAAGCAACCACATACGTGTTATACCGGCAATGTGCTTGGGATCATTGTCTTGCTGAAAATAGTACGAATTACTGATACCCAATTTTATTGCACTTTGTGGTAAGTTATCTCGGTTCAAGCTTTCATAATCCCATCAATGAAACACAAATTACCAGCTCCTTTGCTAGCCATGCACCCCTAAATCATAACAGAACCTCCTCCATGTTTAACTGTAGGTAACATATTTTTGGTATGAAAAGCAGTACTAGGTTTTCTCCAAACTAATTTCCTGCCATCTGATTTAAAGAAATTGAACTTACTCTCGTCGGAGAATATGACATTTTTCCGGAAATCAATTGGCTTATTGACATATTCCTTAGCGAATTCAAGTCTCTTCAGTCTATTTCGTTCAGTTAATAGAGGTTTTTTCTTTGGAAATTTTCCATAAATGTGTGCATCGTGCAAGACATTTCGAACACTTTGGGCATAGATTTGAACTCCAGATGTTGAAGCGACATCATTGGCTAATGTAATTGCACTAACAAATGGATTTTTAGATGCTTCTCTTATGATTTGTCGCTTCATTCGAAGGAAACTTTCTTTGGTCGTCCAGAGCGCAAGTTATTTGATGTAGATCCTCTTTCTTTATGACGTTTTACAAAATACCGATCAGTAGAGAAGTAAACATTTACTTTTTTTTTAACCTATTTCTCGATAACTTAGGCCATTTTCACGTAGAGAAACAATTCTTTCTCGCAACGAAAACAGCAATTTAGATTTCTTAGGTGCCATTACAATTTCAAACCGACAATCAACTGATAACGTTTCGACAACACCTCCTTTTATAGTCGTCTTACGTATGTTCTTTACTGCTAGATGACTGTCAAATAATTTGCATAAAAATGCAAATTTGCTAAAATTGAGTTGAGTGTGCAAATACTTTTTTGACTTAAGATATTTTAATATTGTTGCAATGTTTTTTATTAATAATATTGTATTTTTTGTAATTAATTTAAATGAATAAGCTTATTCTATTTTTAAAATGCCAATTTTTGTATTTTTTAATGCATTTTCTTATAAATTGGGAACAAAAATGCATTGTGAGTAAATACTTTTTGTACCCACTGTATATGCATTTCATTGATCCCGCACTTAAAAAAATTTGGAATCAAATGCACAAATGAAGTTTAAAAATTATTTTTTAATAAGGGGATAATGAAGGAAAAAAATCGTACACACGTTATTTCCTTTAATACTTCATGATTTAACACTTTATATCGTCATATACACTGTAAAAAAGCATATGAAGTTATTTGGGTGGTCATTAATATTGTTACAGAAGCTTAGTTTGTTTTGGTTAATAAATCTATTTAAAATTTCTATTTGTTTTTTTGTGTGTGTTTTGGCCCATGATAGCTCAGTTTTTTAGAAAACTTAATCACATATAAATAAAACACAATCTCTTGGACTGTATCACCATTGCTTTATTTTCAACATCCGTACAACACTCTCAGGAACGTTTCAATCATTTGACCACTTGGTAAAGCTACAAAATTAGTATAAACAGCGTTCTACTGACTTATTGGCTCCAAAAGTCCGCGCCCACCTTTGAAATATCATTTCAAAATCTCAGAACATTTCAGAAATAAAAATTTCGCACATTACTTCATTACATAATGCAAACATTCCAAAATTATCTTGGATAAAATACAAAAAATAATACTCACTTAAAATTGAAGATGGTGTATAAAACATTTCCGAAAAGGAAAGTGTAAGATATTTTAATACGTACGATGAACAACTTGAATAACTTAAATGTTCTTTTTTGAGGCCTATAGATGCCATGATGAGGCATATAATATGTCACTTCATGTTGAACACTTTGGTCTTGTATCTCGCTAATGTGGCCCAACTCCTCGTTTTTCTTCAGAAAGTTAGAATACAATTTCAGATATTTTTGGTCACTAGACAAGCGAATCCACAGCAATTCGAATCGTTTTAGAGCAATATTCCTTTGATTTCCCTAGACATGACCAGTGCTCTTTAAATGGCATAGCCACAGTATATTTTCCTGTCTCATCTCTTCTATGTGTTCGCGCATTATGTTCCTCACAACTAACATTCTCTTTTCTTTTAGGTAATTCGTTACCTATTTCCTCAATCTCCCAAAATTTTCTTAAGTTTGAATTCAATTCTTCTGCTTCACGTATTAAACCACAATAATTAGAATTTAATCCATCTGAACTCGAAATGTTAATTTTTACAATATACCCAAATACAGCCCTGCAACGTCAAATTCCCATTTTTAGCATTTAATATTCTGGCTTTATTACATCATAAAAATATTCAACACCAATTAAAAGTATCCGTTTTCCTCGGAATATTAAAATCAGGATTCGCAAGGGCAATTGATTCTGGAATCTTTACACGAATATCGAAAATCTTATTTGGTTTTAAATCTTATTTTTGATACCACTAATATTAAAATATTTCTTTCGAAACTTTTATTTTTATTAGTCACAGTTGCTGTAACTCTTCGGTTAAATACCAACGAGGCAGCTTAATTAATGTAGGAAATAGATTGATTTATTTTTTCACTTTTGAGCTGTAGCCTCTGCATGCAATTCTGACTCGTGAAAAAACACTGTGAGCCGTCATCTAAAAGGGATCTCACTTCCTGCATTGGGAATATCCATCTTTTATTAAACATCTTACAGTAGACATAACTACAATTTGACTTACGATTAGATTAGTTACAACGAAAGGCGTACTCCACTTATTGGGAGAAATAGAACTTTGATCAGAATCCCCCCCTCTTCCATTGCTAATTGTTGATGACTTCAGTGGTTTCTACATTCGTAGACGAAACATTTTTTTTCTTCTTTCGAAAAGTATATTAATTTATTCTGAGCTTTTCCACAGAAACAATTCCTGTATGAACACTTTTTGATTCTGAAACTAGGCAATAAACCTTTGAAGTCTGCGTTTTTATTTTTTATTACTGCTACGCGTTCAAGAACCGTATGTCTCTTAAATTGAGGTCAAGCATACAACGGATGAGTCCTCCTCTATAGACGTAAATCACAATTTTTATTTTTCACTTCTTTAAGTAATGCTTTTAATGCCGGTTTAAATTTATTGTTGTATTTCTGCCCTTTTCTCGTCTCATTTTTTTATTTTACCTTTGGAAGCAAAATACAGAACAAATTATTTTCGTAATTCGAGAAATGTAAATCACTTTTGATTCCGTCTAATATTGATATGAGTTGCTGTTCCTTTGTCCAGCATTTGGAATAATATATCCGAAGCCAACAATTGTTTTATGATCTCGAAATCTGTTGCATCTCTGAATTTTAAATAATGATCAAAACTCGTAATTAAGCGTGACTCGAATTGCATATGACTTTTGTTATCTCTAGAAGCGTTTCTAAAATTCTCTCAAAAAACTAATAATCTAAATTCAATTGCTCTTCTTGAAATTTTATATTGATTTCGATTGGAGTTCCTCGACTTGTTGACTCCTTATGTAACCAATTATACTTTTACTATTACAAAATGTCTGCGACAAGCACATAGTTTTAACAAAAAAAGAATTGTATAAGAACATTTGAATCAACGAGTACATTGAAATGTCTCCGCAAAGCCGTTTCTAATAAATATAATTGAATTTCCAAGTGTTTTAAATCTATAGTACGGGAATGTTTAAGTCGATAGACCAAAGTTGTTATTCAAACCATTCTAATGAAAATGGAATTAAGAGTCAATTTATTAAAGAGACAAAGTTAGCAATTGCCAAGACGTCCCTGAGCTCTGAAATTTTTTTAATTCGCAATTTGCAAGTTATTTAATTTTATAATAATAACATTTAATTATAGAAGCCGAGCAATCGAAATTCAAATCAAAATCAAGTATTGTGTAAACTAATGTTGAATGTTTATCTTAGTGATATCCCTAATTACCACATGCAAATAGTTTAATACGCCTTTTTTTAACTCTAAAAAATTAGGTGCCTTGTAGTTCCTATTAGGATTGACTTAGAAAATAAATGTAGGCAGTTTTGTTGATTGATGACAACGCAGAAGAAACAAACAATAACATATATTTAAACCAAAACAGCACAACACAAAACATTCAACGCCTCATCTTCGCCATATTTTCAAAAATCTCTTTCACTTCTTGTTGCCACTTCCGAAAAAAGAAACTTACCTCTCACGGAGTTTGATCGTGACGCAACATTCTCCCCACCTTGAGTTTGGGGGTACAAAACTCAAAACAGTAAATATAAAGATAATACTCGCATAGAATTTGAGATAACAAAGAGGTACGAAAAGCAACATAAATATTTCAAAACAATAGAATGTAAATTTTAAAGCAATATTTTAGAGTTCAAATATAGAAAGTTCAAAAGTTTGTTTAGAAGTTTACAAATCTAGTCTTTTAACTGGTTTTGTTTCTCTTCCGGAGCGAGTCACGGGAACTGTTTTATTAGAGTCTGTATTAGGCTCAGGATATTTAGTTACCTCTTCCGGAACCTTCAGAGTTTCTGATGTTACCTGCTCATGATTTGGTGTCAATTCCAAAGGGTACAATCGTTGGATTGGTCTTAGTACGTCTCCTTTTTCGGTTCGCAGTCTTACAAGTCTGATGATTCCATCTTTTCCTGGAAAAAGTTCCAGCACTCTTCCTAGTAGCCAATGCAGCCTTTTTTTATCATTAGTGCCAATTAAGACTATGTCACCGACATTTATTTTATCTTCTCTTTTGGTAACTGAAAAACGAAGGAAACCCAGATACTCCCTTTTAAATCTTTGTTTTAGATTTTCACGAACCTTCTGAATATATCTCCATCTCAAAACAATATTAGTTTTTTCAATTTGATCTAAATCGGGAACATCATTTAATGGAAGATCTTAAAGAAACATTGAGGGGGTCAATGTTTTCAGTTCTTGTTCCTCGGATACATAAGTTAATGGTCTGCTGTTCATGACAGAATCGCACTCACAAAGAGTCTGCAATTCCTCATAAGACAAACAAGAGCGGCCAAGATTTTTCCTCAAAAGATCTTTTAAAATTCCAATCAGGCGTTCCCAGAAGCCTCCCCACCATGGAGAGGAAGGTGGGTTAAACTTCCAACGAATTTCGTTGACTCTAAATTCATTTTCAATTGTAGGCCAATTAAATTGTTTCAAAGCTTTGTTTAGCCCTGTAAAATTTGTTCCATTGTCTGAGTACATCACAGAAATTCGTCCTCTTCTGGCAGTAAACCTACGCATAGCTTGAATGAAGTCATTTGTACTAAGCGATGGTATTAGTTCCAAATGGACGGCTCTAAAAACGGCACAAGTAAAAAGTACAATCCAAACCTTTTGTTTAGATTTAGTCAACAGAGGTCCAGCTAAGTCAACACCCGATACTTGAAAAACTGCTGCCAACTCTGTTCGATCTTTTGGAAGAGGCGGAAAAGGTGCCTTAAGATGTTTCACCATTTGCCTTTTACATGTTAAGCATTCTTTGATAACACTTCGGACAGTCTTTTTCCCTTTCACGATCCAAAATCTTTCACGTAAAATAGTCAGAAGAGTCAATGTTCCAGCATGTTTGTTAGCAAGATGTTCTTGGGCTATAAATCGTCTTACTATTAAGTGTTTCGATGGTAGAATTATTGGAGAAATAAATTCTTTCGATTCTTCCTCGTTCATCAATCTGGACTTTAATCTTAAAATTCCTTGTTCATCTTCAAATATTTGAAGACTTTTCAAATTTTTTCTTGTTTCTTCGTTAGAGTAACATTCCTTTTGTACTACACGAAAAATAATCTTCTGTGCGTTCAACAATTCTTCATTTTGAAGTTCTATACATTTTCTTAAGTTTTTTGCCTTTGGTTGAAAACGTTGTACCCAAGCCATGACTCTAACAATTTTTGAAAATTTAGAAAATCTTCTGGCCAACTGTAATGAAATTGACTCTAACTCTGTGTTTTTAGCAGAGATGACTGATTTTCGCTTCTCCATCTCTACTTCTTTCTCATTAATATTTACAGCTGACTTTGGCCACTGCTCCATCGAATTCTTTAACCAGGCTGGTCCTTCCCACCATTTGCGTTGCTGGAGTTGTCTAGGTCCACAACCTCTTGATAAAATGTCTGCTGGATTCTGGTCAGTTGAAATATGGAACCAATCTTCCGAATCTGTCAATTTTCTAATTTCACTTATTCTGTTGGCAACGAATACCGACCACTGTTCTCGACGAGTTATCCACGTAAGAACTGTTGAAGAATCAGTCCAAAAGTAAGTCTTGATGTTGGTAAGTTTCAGAGCTTGTTTTACAGAACTAAACAGCCTAGCACCGATGGTAGCGGCCATTAATTCAAGACATGGTATAGTAATAGTCTTCATGGGAGTTATTCGGGATCTGGCTTGAAGTAACTGAACAGTCACTGAGCCCATACTGGATTCACTTCTGAAGAAAATGCATGCTGCATAAGCTGTCTTACTGGCATCGACAAAAGTATGGATACTTAAAGCAGATTCCTCCATCACACCTAACCATCTTGGAATTTTTATATTTTCGAAGTATTTCAGTTGCTTTCTCCATTTCAAATATTTCTTCTTTATTTCCTCATTTACTTCGTCATCCCATGATTCTTTAGTTTTCCAAGTGGTTTGCAGCAAAATCTTAGGTTGAATCATAACTGGGGCAAGGAAACCTATTGGATCAAACATTCGACTAACTATTGAAAGTATTTTCCTTTTAGTTATTCTTTCTCTCTCATCAAATTTCAAGGATTCTGAGTCTATTTCTAATGTATCTAAATTTTTGTCCCAAATTAATCCTAACACTGATGACGTAGTACTTTCTGAAGATGCAGGAATGACAGAACTTTCCCATCCTCTGAGATCAAACATTCCTTCTTTCATTACATTAGTTGCCGATTCGATGAATGTTTCTAGTTCAACATTACTTTGTACGCTAGTCACGCAGTTATCAACATAGAAACTATCTTTCAATTTTTTAAGAAATTCTTCAGAGTAACGTTCTTTTATTGCTTCTTTTGATAAATGGTAATTAATAACCGCCATTAACAGAAAAGGACTGCTAGTGATTCCAAAGACAACTCGAGCATGCCGGAAAGATCGTATATTACCCTCATCGTCATACCAAAGAAAACGGACAAAGTCTCGATCTTTCTCATGTAAAGATATTTGTAGAAAAGCCCTTCTGATATCTGAAATTACACCAATTGCTTTCAGTCTGAATCTTGTCAAAATAGAAGGAATCGTTTCAATTAAATTACTTCCAGTCTCCAAACAATCGTTTAGCGACGGATGATTATGGATGTTAGCAGAGGCATCGAACACCGGTCTTATCTTCATCGAAGATTTTGTGGATGTTTCTTTGATGACGGGTCGGTGTGGAAGGTAATGCGTTCCAATAGGTAACTCTTTACCAGGAACTTCCTCAATAACTCCTTCTTCAAACCATTCTCTAAAGACTTCATGGTACTTTTCTCTAAAACTGATCTTTTCCAACTTTTTGGTAGTATATTCAAGTCTTTTCAGGCATAACTCATAGTTGTCTGTTAGAAAGGCATGGTCCACCTTCCAAGGCATATGGACTACGTATCTTCCATCTTCTTTTTGTCGAATTGTTTCTTGAAAATGAACCATAACAGCCTTCTCCTTTTCTTCTCTTGAATTTTGCTCAATAGGATCCCGTATGCCAAGTAGTTCCAATTCCCAAAGTGAAGAAACAGGAACATCCGATTGAGATAACATGTTTACGATGTTCATACACGCACCTCTTTTGTCATTATAATTGGGTATTTTACCCATTAGAGTCCAACCTAACTTGGTTTCCAAAGCAACTAAGTCGGTTTCTAACTGTTCTCGTCGACCAGTAATTAATTTACCGGCAACGTCTGCACCTAAAAGGATCTCAACGGGACTTGAGTTTTCTTGAATATCTGTTAAGAATATCTTTTTAGTTTTCAATTCATGTATCCAAGAACCATATTTTATACAAGGAATGTCATTACAAATGACATCATGATCTAAAGCATCAAATTTACAAGTAAAATTACCATCATGACTACTCAAGTAAATTTTATAACAATTGTGTTTATACATCCTTGTTTTAGTGCCGCCAAATAAGGAATGGCAAAATTCTTCTTCTCTTTGCAAATCAAAACCTAGATCTTCAGCAGTCGATCTCAAAATATAGGATTTTTGAGATCCTGTATCTATAATAGCTCTAGCCTGACGTTGTTTTTTGAGGCCATGCACATTTACAACAAGAGTTTGTAAAATAACTTCATTTGTTGCTTGAGAATGTAAAGAATCAACTATTTTTTCATTAATTTTTTTGTCATTTACATTTTGCTTTGACAAATCAGATTTATTACATCCAACATTCGGGCACATGAACTTTAAATGTTTTTTAGAGCACAATTGACACGTTATTAAGGATCGACATTTGGAAGCAAGATGACCCTTAGTCAAGCAGACTCGGCACAATCCTTTATTTTTTATTATTGCGATCTTTTTTTCTAATGGAATGAAAAACGCCTTTTTACAAAATCGAGTTGCATGATCCTTTAAACAAAACTCACATGCTCCGTTTGATTCTTGAATGAATAATTCAGCAGCAGATGGGAGCGAGCGTCGGTCCTCTGCTAAGTGTTTACATTCCCGCTCAGAGGGAAATATTTCCGATCTACCTAATTTTATTTTTTCTTCTGATTGCACTTCGCTCTTCAGAAACGAAACTATAGCATCAAGTGTTGACACACCCTGTTCTGATTCATTATTTTTTCTTTGCCTTTGAAATGATCGCAGTATATGAGCCGGTAACGAACTTTCGACTAGCGGATATAATATTATACCGCACTGATCCGTAGTTACGCCTAAACTACTTAGAGCTCGAAGTTGAGTAGAAAGCTTATTATACAAACCACTTAAAGAATCTTGTTTCTTTTTAGTGGCGTTATTTAAAACCAGTTTTAATAATTCTCGTACATAAAAATCAATTAATAATTCTTTTCTTCCATATCTTTCAGTTAAGCTTTCTATCGCCAAAGGATAGTTTTCATTAGTAATAGGAAAAGATTCAACAAGCTCTCTAGCTTCTGACTTAATTTTTGTCGACTGAATTAAGTAATGAAATTTATCGCAATCAGTTAAATTTTTGTTTTCGTGTATATTTTTAAACTGATTCCAGAAGGTTAGCCAATCTCTCAGTTCACCGCCAAATTTATACAGTTCAATTTCAGGAAGTCGTGGGGAAACCGTTTTATACGAATTCTCGCCAGAATTACTACTTTCGTCATTATTTATTTCTTCTTAATAATCTCTAATACTCGTTTAGACTTTAATTCTATTCTCAAGGCCTTTTCTCTATAATCTTCTACAATATTAAATTCAGTTTCAAATTCTGTTTCATCAGTTAAAGCATCTAAGTAATGATTATGCGTTAACTCTAAAGAGTCCGTTTTTTGCTTTAGCAAATGTAAACATATTTCAATTTCTTCGGCGTTAGCATTTTCATTAATCAGCATATTCTCTAACTTAGTATATGCTCTCGTAAAAGAAGCACGCTGTGCTGTTTTATTTCGTTTAATAATTTCCATCTTTACTATCTGACTTAATTAGTGAATTTAATGATAAATGCCTATATTCAAGGTATCAACAACTTCAAAATGGAAATTCAAATTTCTTACCGTTATCAATCTTCAAAACGAAACCTGCCCACCCGGGGGCGCCAGAAGTGTAGTTCCTATTAGGATTGACTTAGAAAATAAATGTAGGCAGTTTTGTTGATTGATGACAACGCAGAAGAAACAAACAATAACATATATTTAAACCAAAACAGCACAACACAAAACATTCAACGCCTCATCTTCGCCATATTTTCAAAAATCTCTTTCACTTCTTGTTGCCACTTCCGAAAAAAGAAACTTACCTCTCACGGAGTTTGATCGTGACGCAACATGCCTCTTTAATTTTTAAAAAAAGCTCCTCTTTTTATAATATTATTTGGAGTATGTTAAAGAAAGATTTTTTAAATTTATTTTTTCATTTAACAAATTTGTTTAAAATTAACTTCAAATTTTAGTTGTGCACTTTTTTTATAATAGAAATATTGAAATCGACTTTTTAGAAAGGGTGTTACGATTGCAATTTTTTAAATATAAAAATGAGGGGTTTTAAAAATTTGGAAGGAAAAAAAGCTCTAGATATTAGCATTACCTCAGAGCTCCTGTAAATTTTATTGATCCTGAATTCTTTTGAAATTAGAAATAATCACATGGTTTGAAATATGAAAAGCGAGTGATTAAATTCGGTGTAAATTTATCCTGAGAAAAAAGCACAATTTATGACTAAAACTTAATAATAAAAGTTTAGTTCTATAATGTTGAAGAGAGCAGTGCTAGACCTTCATTCATCACGAGTTATCAGCTCAATTTATCTGTGTGACCGATCTTCAAAAAATTTAAATTTCTGAAAAATATATGCTACATATGTATAAATCATTTTTTTAAAAAATTCTGTTGTTTTTTTTCAACAGTAGATTTCGGTTAACGTTTAATAGTGCATCTAGGAAAAAGAAATTTAATTCAGCTAACATCTTTCATAGATTTTCGCTATAGCAAATGAACAGTTAGGGAAATATTAATATATTTTTGTGGCATTAGTTTCTATCTTTTTATGCACTCTGTACTTCCAATATTTTATGTACAAAATTAAAAGTCATACAACGAACAAATCGTTTATCGTTACCAGAAAACGAATTTCAAAAAAATGTTAGAACACTGAAACAAATCTACCATGATAAGCAGAAAGGTTCAAATTAGTAATAGCACTTCTACTGTGGAAATTGATTTTCTGATTTTAATATGCTATTTCAAATAATTTCCTTCTTACTCTAAATTCTTTTTCCATTCCTTAAAGTCCTATTCCATTATAACTAGCACATATTGCGTATTTCCCTGTATCTTGAATAAACGTAAAAGGAATTTTTTCACAGATTTCAATGGTAATCCTGGAAGAGGATAGTTTTATCGTCAACAATGGAAGAGCAAATCCCAAATAAATTGGTAGCGGGACAGATTCATACGGACTTTTGCGTACGGGTCCTAAACGTCCAATAATTCATGCATAGCCCTTTGGAAAAAAAGAGGGTTAGGAATGATTAGTCTAGGTTTGCTAAAAACAAGTTATTTGTCAAAAATATTTGGCGGGATGCATTGGTATTTTAACTAAATTTTGATGCTTAAACTAAAGGAAAAAAAGCTTATGGCTGTTTTTTTCAGTGTGTATATGCTGATTTTGTACAAACCAGACCGTCTGACTTATGTCTATCAAATTTGGCAAATATATACTAGGAAGATATATTAGGAAGGTAGAAAAGTTATTTTTGGAGCTATTTTCAAAAAATTATCTTTTTAATAATACCAAATTTTTTTCCACATAATTTTTCTATCTATATTTAATAATTTTTTTTGAAATATTTTGGAAGTATTTTCCAACAATATATTTCATTGTTGAAAAAAATCTGAAAACCGATCGCACGAATATTACACCTTGTTTTTTGTCTTGTGACTAGAATAAGAAGATTATGTATAATTTTTCATAATGAGTAGGTTTCAATAATAGGAAAGCTTGCAATAATTTTTTTTTGATATTTTTTGTATTTACATATGAAATTTAACTTCAGAATGAAGCAATGTTGGAAGTTTTTTTAATGTCTCCTTTTTAAAATATTGCTGATTTAGTATTTAATTGAAAAATATTATGTGCATAAAATATAAACAGAAAAATAAAAATTGGACAAGTGCAAAACGCAATGAAGGTAAAAAACAGTGTCAGGCTATTATTCAACTATATGCTATGCAGGTTAAAATTTGTTGATATACCATATGTTTCATGAACAATCAACTTTAAATAATTAAAATAGTTAAATAATTAAAACAATTATTTTACTTTTAATAATTAAAATAACTAAATTAATTAAATGATTCTATAGTAAAAGAAATACATTGAATATTAAATAATCTTGACTTATAATTGCTACTGCATCTGCTAAAAAATTGGGTTTATTTTGCTTTACTTCATTTTGTATTTCTTCAAATTGTGTTTTTTGTTGTTGTTTGCTTTGCATTTGCTTTATCAAGTGGGATTTCTATGCGTAAATGATATTTAATATTAATTGCATATGAATTTCATTATATGTTAATTGTAAACAATGATAGGAATAATTTATGCTTTAAGTACTTTGAACATTCCTAGAGAGAGGCTATTTTGACAGTAATTTTAAAATAATAAATAAACAAAATGTGTTCTACGAAATAATTTAAATTATTTCTTGCGAATTATAAAATTAATGTTCCGTTAAATGTTCCTCCAAATTCAATACAAAATCTTCGATTATTTTGAGGGGGAAAAAAACGACAACTGTAACAAAAGTATTATGATGCAATCTTTTTTTTTAACAATATATTAATAAAAAAGGATTCCTTTCATTTTAATAACACGATTACAAATTTTTATTACGGAATATACTGAAGATGTAATCAAGGTTTCAAGTAATATTGTTAAAAGGAAATTACAGAAATAAAAGTGACTGTTCGCTCATATAAATTTGAGTTAATAAAACATCTCTTCAAAAACTTCTTTAATGTCACAGCTAGAGTTTCTCCTGAATTTATTTCTTTTAATAAAGAAATTATTCATTTGCTACTAATATTAATAAGTAATATTTAATAAATAATTTTATAAAGAAACTATTCATTTGCTCCTGAAATCTTGTATTGATCTCGACTCGATTTCTACAAACTAAGGACTCACTGGCAGATAACCAGATTTTTTTCTGTAGCAAAATGTCTGCAGTATGCACATTGTTTTCTCGAAAAAAAATTCCTTAAGAACACTCGAATCAATGAGCACATTATATATTCCATATATATATTCCGCCATCTATTTTTGCGATTTTCATTGAATAAACGTGACCAACGACCCTATGTTTTCTGGTAATTTTTCCTCTACTTAAGCCTATTATCCTTGCTCCGAATTTGTCTTTCGAGTACGATAACGCTCTTTGCGAACATCATTACTCATGTAGCAAGCATATTTTCTGGTTCCCACTTTAGTTTTTCTTGAATATCTTTAAAACTCCCCAGTTTTCACATTGCACGCTTATATCAAATTACATGAAAATTATTTACATTTTCAAGCTATTATATTTCTTTAAGTTATAATTTTTTGTAAATATGGGTTCTAAACTACACTGCTCAAAACAATTAGGGGAGCAAGCAAAAAAAATCAAGAAAACCTTGCGAGACAGCCACGTATTGGCATACAATGGGTAGTGCACGCGTATCCATGCGTAATACAGAGAAAAAAATAAAACAATGTGGGATTAAGCTTTAATTCTTTGAAAATATGGAAAAAACATGAAAAGATGATTTAGAGCAACAATTTGGTTACATGTAAGCGATAAAAAAAGGCTCTGAATAGACAAGATGCATGAGTTTTAATAGGGCGTGTGGTCTCCTCGAACAGCTAAGACTGCTGCACACCTGTTTGCCTTGGATGCGATGAGGTTATCGATCAGACTTTGGGGAATACTGTTCCATTCCTCAAGAAGTGCAACCTCCAAGTCTGGGACAGTCACAGGCGGCCTTGGCCGCGCAGCAATGCGTCGTCCGAGCATGTCCCGAACATGCTTGATTGGATTCAGGTCCGGAGAGCACGCTGGCCATTCCATACGCTGTATTGTTTCAGCTTCAAGCATGTTCTCCACCAGACGAGCTCTATGCGGTCGGGCATTATCATCCTGGAAAATAAAGGAATCGCTAATGGCTCCAGCGTAAGGGATGACATGAAATCGCAGTATCTCGTCTGCACACCTGCGGAACGTCAAAGTGCCATTCCGAATGATATGTAGGTCCGTACGTCCGCCTATGCTGATTCCACCCCATACCATCCAACCAACTCATCTGTATTGTGACCTTTCACGAACGAATGCGGGGTTATTTCAAGTGCCCCTCTCCGCCATACCAGAACACGTCGAGTATCACACTCCAGACTGAATCGGGACTCATCTGTAAACAGCACTTGGCTCCAATCGTGTTGCTGCCAATCTCGATGTTCAGCAGCCCATCTTCTTCGGGCCGCACGGTGGCGTGGGGTCAATGGAATGTAAACCATTGGCCTACGTGCATAGAGCCTTCACCCATGAAGCCTATTACGTACTGTTTGGCTGAACACCCTTCGTCCTGTTGCCAAGAACAACTGTCTTTGCAGCTGAGTAGCATTCTCTGTTCTGTTTTGACGGGCTGTTAACCGTATATACTGGTCATGAGTTGCTGTAGTGGCGCGTGGCCGACCTTGCTCTGGTCGACGTCTAACATTTCCTGTTTCTTGGAATCGATTCCACAGCCTTGCAACAACACTTCTGGCGACTCCAACAGCGTCCGCGACAATCCGTTGTGTTTGGCCTGATTCCAGTCAGCCTATGACACGCCATGCCATGGATTCCGCTAAATCACGTTGTTCAGACATTCTCAGAAGCTTGTCTCAAAAACAAAAAGACTACGCAATCAAATATTACAGTTACGGCAATAAAACAGACGTTTCTGCAACATCCCGATTTCAGGCCATATCTCCTTTTTCTGGTTTTTGACGTCATGAACTTTGATTTGCATATAAAGTTTTCTTCTTCCGTTTTCTTGCAGGCTGTAATTTATGGATGATTCTTTTTATGTTACTTATTGGTAGACATCTTTGAGTGATTCTGTTAACTCCATGCGCTCCCCTAATTGTTTTGGGCAGTGTACTTTTTTGTTTTCAGTAATTAACGACCTCCTATGTCAACAAATCCGCAGGTTACTAACATGAAAATAATAATAATTAAGAATGTTCTTTCATTTAAAATTCATAGTTGAAGCACTATTTGTTATTTTTTTGTTGTTAATTTTATATAGTTTCCAACAGTTCTCCAACTCTCTATATTTTTGTTATTCTCATGTACTTAAATGTCGTTTGGGACCCCATGTTATGAGGGCTCTTGAGGCCTACTGTCACCCCTCTGAATTCGTCGGTCGAATTCGGCAATACCCTGTATATATGTATGTATGTATATACAGAGGGAGAACGAAAAACAAAAACTTCGGTTGGGACAGCGTGTATAGAGGCTAGTTTAAATATTAATCGACCATATCTGGAATGTTTTGCAATGTGGTATCCGTAGGAGATCACCACCTACCACTCCCATAGAATATTTGGGACGTTTTTGGATTCTTTGTAATTGTCATGTCGAATTATAATATCTTAGATTTAATTTTAGTTTCTCAGGGTTTTTTTTTAAACCTTCGACATATGGATTTGGCAGTCGAGCAGCGTTTGAAATGAGAACTAGAAAATGTGAAAATGAAGTTACTTTAATCAATGCAATCGTATAAGAAATGCATGATGTACCCTAATTAATTATTATTATTGTACTTCAACATTAGAGCTCTAATTTTATTGTTTTTAAGCAATGTCTCAAACAGTATTTTGAAATACACCGTTTTCCCGAAATAATTTCAATTAATAATATGAGTGTAACTAAAGTAGTGATTGACATAATAATAGGATCTAAATAACGTAAGTTCAAGACACATATAGAGAGATTAAAAAGTGTTAGGGTCTTAATTCTTGTTTAACAGTGTGAAAATAAGATAAGTTGAGGCACGCATAGTAAATAGATTATTAATTTGGTGGCTATCAGAACAGTTTTTTCCTATTTCTCTGTATAAATACTACACAATGGTAGGCATGCGCGAGTTGTATAGAAGGTTTCTACGTTATTAAATCACAGAAATTTTATAATTAAATGTTTGAAAATGGTTTTTGCTGAAAATAAATTTATGGAATAATATCAATGTTGCCGACATTTTTTATATGTATGGACAGTATGTATGTGTTGGAAATTATTAATCAAGTTTTCAACCTTTTACTCAGTGTATACTATTTTCTCGTCTCAAGAAAAAGGTAATTCTATGACAGTTTAATTGAATAAACTGGTCAAAAATACGTGTGCATTGATTTAAATTGTGCGTATATTGATTATTTTTTATAAATTACCTTTTCAGAACCTTTTGAATTTCGTACCTGAAAATTCGAGGCTCGTCTTTTCTGACAGTGCGCCACCCCACCCCTAAATGATGGAAAAAGAGAAAGAAAAATCCGAAAGTGAACCGGATTCTGATTTACCGTTGCTACAAAGGAAAAAAGACGTACTAGAAAATCATCAGTCTTCTTCTGAACAAGGTAGGGAAAGAAATAACGGAGCAGCACCGACAAAGCAGGTGGAAATATTGGAGAACAATTCCAAGTTCAAAGAAAAAAAAATAGTACTGTCAAAACATCTTCATGTCTTGCTTGAAAGGTTACCGAAATATATGCTACCGAAGCACCGTAAGCCTTCTTCTTTAAAACAAGGTAGAAGAAAAAATAACGCAGTAGCATCGACGCAGCTAAGATGGCCAAAATTTATGTTTCCATTGCTGCTGAAAAAACCGACAAATAAACATCAAAGAAAAAAAGAGGATTCAGAGCGCCGGCAGCTTTCTTCTTCAAAAAGTGGTAGAAAAAAAATTAACGAAGCAGCACCAACAAAGCAGGTGGAAATAGTGAAGAATAAAATGGAGTCAAAAGAAATGGTACTTACAAGACAACCTTATGTATTGCTTGAAAGATTACCGGAATATATGTTACCTAAGGTAGGAAGAAACACCACTAAAGAGAAAGAGGAAAAAGACCAAACCAAACCACACCATAAACTAAAACCAAAAAAGACAGAATTCTATCAAACGGACAGAGTGCCTACAACGAAGGACAGACGCAAATATAGAAAAATCATGAAAAAGGGACCATTTTTTATAAGCTTTTCAAAAGAACAAACTAAACCAGCTGAAAGTAAAGATTCCTCAAAATCTATCCTCTGTGGATATGAGTTTTATTTAAAGGTATTTATAAAATACCTTGAAGAATTAAGAGGAAGCGAAAGCAGTAATATTTTAGATGAGCTTCTGCAAAGAAATCTGAAAAAAGAACTAATTTCTATGAATGAAAACGAACATGTTATTAATAAAGAATTAGTACAATGGATTATCAAAAGATATTTAAAAGCAGATGTTCGTCTGGAAGATCAATGGCAACAAATAACAACTGCTGCATTTGAAGCCGAAACAATTGTAAGGCAGGCTGGGGAATCAGAATATAAAAATAGGATGTTAAGTAATCTAACGGTTGAGGAGCTCAGAAGTGTGAATATAAAAAAATCTGAAGTTTCCGCCAGTGAAAAAGAACAAGAAAATTTTAATAACGTACAATCCAACGTGTTAGACACCACTACAAATCGTTTAGAGGAACACACTAATTCTGATGATTTCTGGGAATTATTCAAATGTAACAAAACTGAGACAACTACGGAGAACATTAAAATGTCGAGTGAATATGATGTTGATTTAAAAACTAATGAAAAGCGAGAAATTTTGCCTCTCAGTGGAAGGTGCATTGAGAATTGTGATGAAGTACAAGAAATAACTTTTGGTGAGCATGGCGAGATTAAACAAAAGACAGTTCTTGAAACCGATTCAGTCACTGAACATTTAATAAGTAACGATAGATGTGACAACCTTTACATCGAAAATGAAATTCCTTCGACTAGTAACGAAAATCATATTTCAAAAGTTGAGAAGGCTATCGACGCAAAGCGTAGTCATATTCCTTGTGAAAACGATGCGATTAAAATACTTTTGGAAGAGATTATTCAAATTGTGAATCAAGATGCTCCTCCACATGATACTGAATCAAGTCAAGAAAATGTGTCTCCTGTGGCAGAAGCAAAAACAAGTTACGAAACCCAAGCCAATTTAAACTCTGCCGTGAATTCAGTTCAAGACACTCCAGATGAAGGTGGCGATGCATTGGATGGAGAAAGCGTTACACATGTGGATTCTTCAAGTGTTGGTAGTTTTATTGATGGCAATAAATTATCTGAATTGAATAACGATACAAGGGAGACCGTGGTTTGTGCTGACATTGTATTGCCTAATTTAACACCTTTCCTTGGACCCGACAATGAACCTGTACAAGAAACAAATAATTCTTCACCTGATGCTGTGAACATGTCTGATGGAAGAACTAATGATAAAATCGGAGAGGAAGACGATCTTGAGGAATCCGAAGAATACTGTGATGAGAAAAACAGTCAGCCATTTAAACTTTCCTTACGTCTCCAGATAAATGAAGAGGAAAAAATTGTGTCTTTTCAACCTATTCCCTTGTCCGATATACCTGAATCTAGGGAATCAGATTCAAAAGGTCCTTCTTATTTACAAAGATTGGTGGGAGTTCGTCAAAGATCAGAAGGTAAGAAAAAAAAATCTATACGACATCTTATTGATGAGGTAAGTCAAGGATTATTTGAAGAGGATTTCGACATGTTCTTTCCATTGCAAAAAGACAGAGGAATAAATGTTGAGGTAAACCCACCAGAGAATCAAGAGGTAAATGAGGGAATAAATGTTCAGGAATTAGAAGAAATAAACTTACAAGACATACAAGAAATCAATGAAAATGGTGTAATCTTCTAAAAAGTCAGACTCCAAAGAACAAAAATTCTTTTCGACGTTTTTAAAACTATTTTCAAGTCTTTTTTATGCAGTTATTTATCATTTTATAAAAATTCTAAATCATTGTCTCTAAAGTGTAAATATTTATTTAAAGAGAAATTTCAAAAAATCATAAATTGATTGAACATAATTGTTCAATCGAATCAATCAGTTGTATCATTTTATATTTATAAAATGATATACTAGTATCGCATATTATTTTATTGGGATTCTCAAAATACCATGTATTTTATGTCTATTGACATAAAATTCTTTGTTATTTTAAAGGAATCTGAAAATTTTGAGCTTGAAAGAAATTTTCTATCAAAATACATCAGCACTGAAATAGAAAAATTAGGCATTTTCTTACGTAGACCCATTTTTATCAAATAAATATAAGTATTTACTAACCAGAACCTTGCAGTGCTGATATTTATAAAGAATAGCTGGGTTTAGAGAAAAACTATATATATTTTTAAATGCTAAATTTTGATATTTAATTACATATTTTTTTTAATCTGCTTAAATTTTAGTAAATTTTCTTATTCGTAAAATAATTTTTAATCTAAAATGTGATATGAAGCTGGGTGCGTGCGTATTAAAGTCAATAAATGACTTATAGCTGTAACATTAATGTAGTGACTATAGATTTCTTTTGTTTGGTCCACCTATAATTATGTGTTGCGTTTATATTCCTTTGAAAGTTTGTGCAAATGCATGCAGTTTTATGTTCTGCATACATACATACATAATTAAGGATATCCATTATAGTAAGTATTGATTACTAATTTGTGTGGCATATACTTTTACAATTTATACAAATTCCTTGAATTCTAATGTAATAATTTTTCAGATTTCATATTATTGAAAAATGTTTATTTATAATTCATCTCTTAATCGAATTATTATTCATACCTTTATTAAAATGTAAACAATAGTAAAATTAAAAGTTTTGTTTCTTTACTTTATCTTCTTTATCCATAATATTCAATACACTCAAATAAAAAACAACGTCTAAAATTGATTTGAAATAAATAGTAATTCTCCAAGAGAAATAAATAAACTATGATTATATATTAAGATAATTATGATGAGTATTAACTAATATTTTGTTATTTATATATTTCTGAAATTCATACAAGTTTTTTGGATTATAAAAAATAATTTTTCAGATATTTTTTTCTACATTTCATGTCATTGCAAGTTATCTGTAATTATGTATTGTGGTTACACTTCGTTGAAAGTTTTTACAAATGCACTCCGTTTTATGTTTTGTATACGTACATACATCATTAAGAAAATTTGATATGATGAATAGTAATTAATATTTAGTGTCTTTTATATATTAGCACTTTATATAAGTTCCTTGAATTAAAATGCAATAATTTTTTACATTTTTTTTCATTTCATGTTATTGAATGTTATCTGTAATTTTTTGTTGTGTTTGCATTTCTTTGAAAGTCTGTAAAATTGCATGCAGTTGTACGCTCTGTATATATACATACTTTATCATGAAGATTTAATATTATTTATATTAATTAATATTTTGTGATGTACACTGCTCAAAACAATTAGGGCAGCAAGCAAAAAAATCTAGAAAACCGTGCGAGACAGCCACGTATTGGATACAATGGGTGGTCTCCTCGAACAGCTAAGACTGCTGCACACCTGTTTGCCTCGGATGCGATGAGGTTATCGATCAGACTTTGGGGAATACTGTTCCATTCCTCAAGAAGTGCAACTTCCAAGTCTGGGACAGTCACAGGCGGCCTTGGCCGCGCAGCAAAGCGTCGTACGAGCATGTCCCGAACATGCTTGATTGGATTCAGGTCCGGAGAGCACGCTGGCCATTCCATACGCTATATTGTTTCAGCTTCAAGCATGTTCTACACCAGACGAGCTCTATGCGGTCGGGCATTATCATCCTGGAAAATAAAGGAATCGCAAATGGTTCCAGCGTAATGGATGTCATGAGATCGCAGCATCACCTCTGCATACCTGCGGCAAATGATATGCAGATCCGTACGTCCCCCTATGCTGATTCCACCCCATACCATCCAACCAGCTCGTCTGTATTGTGACCTTTCACGAACGAATGTGGGGTTATTTCGAGTGCCCCTCTCCCGCCATACCAGAACACGTCAAGAGTCACACTCCAGACTGAATCGGGACTCGTCTGTAAACAGCACTTGGCTCCAATCATGTTGCTGCCAATCTCGATGCTCAGTAGTCCATCTTCTTCGGGCCGCACGGTGGCGTAGTGTCGACGGAATGCAGACCATTGGCCTACGTGCATAGAGCCTTCACCCATGAAGCCTATTACGTACTGTTTGGCTGGACACCCTTCGTCCTGTTGCCAAGAACAACTGTCTTTGAAGCTGAGTAGCATTCTCTGTTCTATTTCGACGGGTTGTTAACCGTATATACCGGCCATCAGTTGCTGTAGTTGCGCGTGGCCGACCTTGCTCTGGTCGACGTCTAACATTTCCTGTTTCTTGGAATCGATTTCACAGCCTTGCAACAACACTTCTGGCGACTCCAACAGCGTCCGCGACACTCCGCTGTGTTTGGCCTGATTCCAGTCGGTCTTAGCCATGTTAAAACCATGTGCTCCCCTAATTGTTTTGAGCAGTGTATATACTTTTGCAATTTATACAAGTTTCTTGAATTGAAATGTAGTAATTTTTAAGATTCTTTCTTCTACATTTCTGGTAATTGAAAAATGTTATTGTTTATTTATAATTCTTTTGTTAACTGGAATTATTATTAGTACCGTACTTAAGATGTAAATAATAGAAAAATCAAAAGTTTTTTTTTCTTTGCAGTTTTTTCTCTATTCATAATATTCAATTCAATTATATCACAAGCTATCCATAATTATGTGTAGTGTTTACATTTCTTTGAAAGTTTGTGTAAATGCACACAATTATGTTCTGCATACATGAATACTTTATTAAGGACATTTATTATGATAAGTTTTAATTAATATTTTGTGTGGTATATACTTTTGCAATTTATATAGTTTCTTGAATTATAATGTAATAATTTTTCATTTTTTTTCTACATTTCATGTAATTGAAACTTATCTGTAATTATGTGCTGTGCTTACACTTTGAAAGTTTGTACAAATGCACACTGTTTTATGTTCTGCATACGTACATACATCATTAAGGAAATTTATATGATCAGTAGTAATTAATATTTTGTGTAGTGTATATTTTTGCATTTATATAAGTTCCTTGAATTATGTGATAATTTTTCATATATATACATACATATTTCATTTTATGTTATTTAATGTTATCTGTAATTATATGTTGTATTTGCATTTCTTCGTAAGTTTGTACAGTTGCATGAAGTTTTATGCTCTGCATAAAACTTCATGCAAGAACTCTGCATAAAACTTTATACTATATTAAGAAAATTTATTATTAATGAATATTTTGTGATGTAAATACTTACTATATTAAGAAAATTTATTATTAATTAATATTTTGTGATGTACATACTTTTGCAATTTATACAAGTTTCTTGAATTATAATGTAATAATTTTTGATATTTCCCCCCTACATTTTATGTAATCGGAAAATATTATGGTTTATTTAAAATTCTTCTGTTAAGAGCAATTATTATTAGTACCGTATTTAAGATATAAATAATAATAAAATTAAAAGTTTTTTTTTCTTTGCAGTTTTTTCTCAATCAAAACTATTCAATTCAATTATGTCACAAGTTATCTGTAATTATGTGTTGTGTTTACATTTCTTGGAAAGTTTGTACAAATGAATACAGTTTTACGTACATACAAACATACATAAATCATTAAGAAAATTGTGTATGATATTAATTGTTATTTTGTGTGGTCTATACTTTTGCAATTTATATAAGTGTCTTGAATATATATGTATTACATTTCCTGTAATTGAAATTTATCCGTAACTTACGTGTATGTGTATATTTCTTAACAAATGCTTGTACAAATGCGTAGTGTTATATTCTGCATACATGCATACTTTATTAGAAAAATTTATTAGATAACTATCAATTACTTTTTTTGTGGTATGTATTTCTGAAATTTATAAAATTTTCTTAAATTATAATGTAATAATTTTTCAAATTTTTTTCTGCATTTCACATTGTAATATTTTACTAATTATTTAATTTTTCTAATAATTGGAATTATTATTTATTTTCTACTTAAGATGTAAATAATAGTAGTATGAAAAGTATGTTATATTGAGAATTAATTAATATTTTCTGTGGTCTATCCTTTTGCAATTTATATAAGTTCCTTGAATTATAATGGGATATTTGACATTTCCCCCCTTCATTTCATGTTCTTGAATATTATCTGTAATTATGTGCTGTATTTGCATTTCGTTGAAAGTTTGTACAAATGCATGCATTTTTTTTTTTTAATTTTGTGCGCTTACATGCATAAAATATTAAGAAAATTTACTATGATAAATATTAATTAGTATTTTGTGTTGCATATACTTTTACAATTTATTAAGTTTCTTGAATTATAATATAATAATTTTTCAATTTTTTTCTACATTT
This sequence comes from Argiope argentata, assembly GCA_026289955.1. Taxonomy (NCBI): domain Eukaryota; kingdom Metazoa; phylum Arthropoda; class Arachnida; order Araneae; family Araneidae; genus Argiope; species Argiope argentata. The sequence continues at coordinate 125,536 of JAOUZG010012130.1, read as the reverse complement.
CATGTTATTGAAAGTTATCTGTAATTATTTTATGTGTTTACATTTCTCTGAAGGTTTGTACAAGTTCATAGTTTTATGTTCTGTATACATGCCTACTTTATTAAGAAAATTTATTATTATAAATATTAATTAATATATTGTGATGCATATACTTCTGCAATTTATACAAGTTTCTTGAATTATAATTTAATAATTTTTAAGATTCTTTTTTCTACATTTCATGTAACTGGAAAATATTATTGTTTATCTATAATTCTTCTGTTAACTGGAATTATTATTAGTACCGAAGATGTAAATAATAGTAAAATTAAAAGTTTTTTTCTTTGCAGTTTTTTCTCTATCCATAATATTCAATTCAATTATTTTACAAGTTATCTGTAATTTTGTATTGTCCTTACACTTCATTGAAATTTTTTACAAATGCACATTTTTATGTTCTGCATAAATAATGTAATGTGATTGATTATATATTATGCTCACATTTCTTTGAAAATTTGTTCAAATGCATAGTTTTATGTTCTGCAAACATACATTCTTTAATAAGAGAATTTATTCTGATAAATATTAATTAATGTTTTATGATGTATATGCTTTTGCAATTTCTACAAGTTTCTTGAATTATGAGGTAATAACTTTTCAGATTTTTTCTTACATTCCTTATTATTGAAAAATGTCACTATTTATTTATAATTCTTCTATTAACTGGAATTATTATTTGATCCCAACTTAAGATTTAAATAATAGTAATATTAAAAGTTCTTTTTGTGGGCATTATCTTCGCTATCCTTAATATTCAATACACTTAAATAAATAAAAAAAAAACAATAACTAAAATTGGTTTGAAATAAATAGTGGTCCTCTAAGAGAAAGAAATAAAGCAACATTATAATTTAAAATAATTAATTATTTTAAGTATTAATTAATTAATATTTTGTGTGGCATATACTTATACAATTTATTTAATTTTCTTGAATTATGATGTAATAATTTCAGTTTTTTTCTGCATTTCATGTTTTTGGAAAATGTTAATTATTTATAATTTTGTAATAATTGGAATTATTATTTGCTTCCTACTTAAGATGTAAATAATAGTAACATTAAAAGTTTTGTGTCTTTGCAGTTTCTTCTCTATCCATAATATTCAAATAATTCACTATTTAGTAACATTTAATAACATACAATAATATATCTATAATATTTAAATAAAACAGAATTACTAAAATTGATTTGAAATAAATAGCGATACTCTTACAGAAAGGGATCAGGCATAACACTGATTTGGACCAAAAAGCTGAGCTTCATGAAATTATATTGTCTGCCAAACATAGACCACAGGATTTAATAATTATTAAAATAAATATATTTATACAAAAAAGGCTGGAGTTACTAAAAATTTTGTAGTATCATTACATAAAAAATTAATAGATTTTAAGAATTATATAATGCGTTTCCAGAAAAGCTGAAATCGAGTTTAACACTGCAGTTTTCTCGTTTAGCCAATAAATTGTTAGGATAACATTTAAAATAATATTTGCAGTATTTTGTGAACCCGAAAAGTTAGTAGCTTGTTTTAATATGACAAAAAAATAGTATCGCTAATGTAAAGATGTATCGAAGTTTCTTTTAATGACAATTTACGCAGATCATTAAAAACACTTTATTTCACATCGATTGATACATATAAGGAATTTATTTCTTAAAACTCTTCTCCAGTAAGTAGGAAAATTAATTTCCTGATATCTAACAGAAATACAGTGTTAGTTAATATTATAGGGAAGCTTTTATATGTTTTTGTAGTTGCACACTATTATCGGCGCATTTATACTGCCGTAACTGAAATCGGAGTTTTTTTAAACTTTTAAAAAGCATTGGAAAAAAAAATGTATAACAGATGTATATGTTACATTTCACCATGACATATGACTTCTTATTCTGTTATTTCAAACTAAATAGAAGACAACTTTGAATTTAAAACTTCTAAACCAATAAATGAATTCTAAAGGATAACAATTATTCTTTAATATGATTGCAAAGAATAGCAATCAGATATTTTCGTTGCTATTCAGATTATTTGATGCCCTATTCTGCATGAATATTTTAATACAAGTATGCTTTTGTTTGAGGGATTTTAAAAATTTAAATAAAATAAAGTAATATAAAATTTCATTACACTAGCCAAGTAAGTATTACAATAAAAATTACTATTTTAATTACAGGGTTCGCAGCGTCATAAAAGTGCCTAAATTTTCAAAATCATTTTTTAACACCTTAAAAAATGCTTAATTTTCCGGAAGTGTCCTTAAAAAGCTTTTCGTTTTGTTTTGTTTCTCAAGTTGAATATGATAATTCGAAATCATGATCGTGAAGGCTTGTTTACCGGATGAATCGAAAAAGAAAACTGACAAAAAGGATGAATTCAAAGGAGTATACCAGGTATTCCGGCACATATTAAGATAACATTTAATGATTCTACCCCCTTTTTCTTTTTAAAACTTTTTTTCTTTTTCCTTCCCCCCTTTTCCCCTGTTCCATTGGCTACATGAAACATTTAGCTACAATGTTGCAAAAAGTGAACCAACAGAGGTTGCGAATGCTGCTTTTTTATTAAATTCACTTTAACTATTAACCAGAGTTTAATCAATAAATCACCATAATGAAATAAAGCATAGCAAATCAGAAGACTGGAAATTTATAGCTGTGAAAGAAATATGTGGCTGAATAAAATGCCAGTAAAAGGATTCTTAAGGATAACAATTCATAATATGATTGCAAAGTATAGCAATCAGATATTTTCGTTGCTATTCAGATTATTTGATGCCCTATTCTGCATGAATATTTTAATACAAGTATGCTTTTGTTTGAGGAATTTTAAAAATTTAAATAAAATAAAGTAATATAAAATTTTATAACACTAGCCAAGTAAGTATTACAATAAAAATTACTATTTTAATTACAGGGTTGCAAAAAGTGTACCAACAGAGGTTACGAATGTTGCTTTTTTATTAAATTCACTTTAACTATTAATTAGAGTTTAATCAATAAATCACCATAATAAAATAAAGTATAGCAAATCAGAAGACAGAAAATTTATAGCTGTGAAAGAAATATGTGGCTGAATAAAATGCCACTTCTTTTCTGAATTATTCAGTAAAATCTGATTTCGGCCAAACAACCTTACTGTCTTATTCAGGAATAATATAGATGCAAATAGGATTGAGTGTGCGGATCGAATATAGAGCTCTCAACATAAGGATTTGTAGCCGAGTAACATAGCCACTAGACAAAGGTAATTACTTGTGTACAGAGGATCTTATCTGGATTATAAAGATTTCATTCAATGCTCTTATTTTCTGAATAAATTCATCGTCCAGTGATTGAAAAAGTGAATAAAAATAAAAATTAAATTTTCATGACTCCTGATACCTCTTGGCTGAAAGGCAAATGCTACATCTTATATACTTGTCATCTAATCGGCTCTTCTGCCAAATATAAACTGAATATGCGACAGTTTCATCATATGTCTGAAAATTTGTCGACAATCACTAACATCTATTACACAAATAACTTAGTCGACCAAAGAATAGTGGGAAAAATGACATCTTATACAATTGCCACCCTGTCAGTTATTCTGACAAATGTAATGCAAGAATAGTCGTCAAATCGATTATGTACCATAACAACCATAAACGCTGGCAAATGCGATATCTTATTCACTAATCATCTAGTCGGCTATTCCGCTAAATGTGATACAAACTATAGGCTGAATTGGCGATATTTGAAAATCTGGTTAAATGTCTAATTAAATTGTCTTATCACCTCTCAATTTCACTTCGCTAGCATCCGTTTCTTTGATTTCTTAGTGGGCCGACAAAGAATAGAGGTGAAATACAACCTCTTATTCCCTTACCAGCCCGTCGGTCCTTCTGAAAAATGTAGTAAAAATTACAGGTTGAATGGTCGACAAGTGAATCATGTCTGACATTAACGCTACATTAATTTATTAGTCGATCTACCAAAAATAATCGAAAGATACGACACTGTATTCACCTGTTGCTTTGTTGACTTTTTAACAACTAAAATCATTATTTGGATATTCCGATTGTTTATATTTCCTACAAAATGCGTTTAAAATTATAATCGCTAATTCTCAATTCACTCTACTATTCAGAAGCAATAAAGACTTTTGTCAACGAATTTAATGGTGACAGGGATGGGGAATCCCCCCTGCTACTGTCGCCGCTTCTGAATAAAAAATACTTACATCGGCATCTTTTATTTTCAATTAAATTGATTTTATGTCTTGTTTTATTATAATTTATTTTAAATAAATATTTTCTTCAAACAAAATAACTATTATTTTGCTTACACTTATGATTTTGCTCTTTTCTAATAACTATGATATTTAAGTCCTGTAATTTATACCAGGGTATGTGTCTTAAGTGTCAATTTCTATAAGTATCTTATTTTGTGTTTGAAATTTCAGGAATATTTGTATCAGTTCTCAAACTACTCTTTTCATTGATGCTTCTAACCCACGTATTATTTTTTTTTTATTTCCTTTCCAAACAAAATATTACATAATCTTTCCTCTTAAAAGATGTGACGGGTTTTTTTTTTTTTTCATTTCATTTTTTTAGTGCTCAACTACTCAATAAAATTACAATTCGATTATTTATGGGCAGTAATTTGTTTGAAATTTTGCGTTTTCCTCATATTGAAGTGGTCAAACAGAGATATTCTAAATCTTTAAATCATTAAAATTAATGAATTTACTTAAATTTTCCATGCAGGTCATTAATTCTTCCTTTATTTGATGCAGTATATTCTATAATTGTAGAATACTTAATGAATTGTATGCATTACTTTTTCTATAAACTTTCGACGAGTGATGGTTCTTCTTTTAATTGAGCAAAACTAATATCTAGTTAACAATATTTCATTAACAATTCCATACTTTTCATTACAGAACACTCACCATAGAACGCCAATCATGAAACGAAACACGAACAAGAATAATAAAGAACAAAAATTAGAATCCATATAGAAGAAAGATTGCCATAATTGGCGAACTATCATTTGATATGGCGATAATAGCAATATTTTTGTTTGATATTTAACAATAATCATGAAAAGCTTTCTTTTACTCCTTGACCTGGTTTTGTAGTACATTCATTGACTCGAACAATTTGAAATCATATATTTTTTAAATGTCATTCAAAGCATTTTCGTATTTGATTTATCGAGCAGTCTTTGCCGGTTTAGAAATAATATGTTGGTCAATAAATAAAGAGCTTTATGGATATGCAGCATGTGACACAGCACTAACCGTCTATGTGAGTTGGAGCTCCAATAACTAATCCTAAACTTGAAAACTCATGTACATAATATAGCTAACGGCTGGAAAACAACTGAAAGGGATATGAATTAAAAACTAACGGATCCTAAAACTAACAGATTCGTTGTCTGGAAGACATTAAAAATGCCCAAAGAACTGCTCTCTACGACCCATAGTTTTCGAAAAAAAATGGAGATAAAATGCAAAACGCAGTATCCGGTTTACGAAAAAAAAAACTTTATTTGGCTTCTGGATTGGGAATCGGGGTCCTGTTTCTTAGCCACCATGATCTCTAGATCTGACTCCTTTAGACTTCTTCCTAAGGAGCCACGTAAAGGAATTAGTTTATCGAGACTCAATTACTTCAGAAATGGACTTAGTCGATTCGTCTCCACAATGCGTTTACTTTTGTGGACTCTACGATGCTAGAATGTGTACCGTCAACCAACGCACGACGCGCGTTCGCATGCCTCCATATGCACGGAGGAGGGGGGCATTTCGAGAATTTTCCTAATTAAAGCTATGCAAATACTGATGTTCATGCTTCGAATAAAGGTTTTTAGTAAACCGGATATGTCAAACATTTTCTCTCGCCTTTTACTCGAAAAATATGGATTACAGAGATACAGTTCTTTGGGACTTTTTTTATTTATTTCAAAAAACGAATCTGTCTGTTCAGAATTTATCCAGTCTTGCTGGGATACCCTGCTTATAAAAGTATTGAAACTTAGAGAATAATTTATAAAACATTTCCGAGCTATTATTATTTACGTGTTCCGTCCCCCCCCCTTCGATTACATGTTTTGCAACCAGGAAATTAATTTCAAAAACATTAATTTAGTTAAAGCAGAGATTTAATTTTTGATACTTTCAAAGATTAAATATGACAAACGACAATAAACAAATTAGAAAACACACACAAAAACTGCATACAAAAAAAACAACATAAAAATCTTATAACTATATTTTGAAATATAAGCAAAATGAAAATGTGCTAATTGTTTTGTGGATTATGAGTTAATGATTTAGACTGTGACACTTAAGTTTTTATAAAGATTTACTAGAATGATCTTTTTAAAAAATAAGAATATGCCGGCTTGCTGGCACAGAGGTAGCGCGTCTTCCTCATGTTCTGGAAGTCCCGGGTTCGAGTCCCGGTTCGGGCATGGTTGTTATTCTGTGTGCTATCTGTGAGATGTGAATGTGCCCCCCTGTAAAAAGGGGATGTGCAAGCGAATGTGGTGAGTGTGTAGCAAAGTCGTACTCTTGGCCCTAGTTGACGCTACTCAAATACAAGAGACGCTTCATTCGGCTTAAATCTGCTGCTGGGCTCAGCAGCGGGCTTGTCCATAGACGAGTGCCATTTGACACAACAACAACACAACAACAAAAAATAAGAATATAATTACAATAACTGAAGTAGAGTAGTCTAACATAAGTCTAAGTAGTCTAATTCGTAGTAGTCTATAAGGGGACGTTATTTGGATGAAAACAAATTCCCTGCAGTTTTGTTTATGTGATACATGCCAAATAAATAAAGTTGCTGCTTTTGTTTTTATTCTTTTTTTATAATATAAAATACCCAGATTCCACTAACCGCATATCTTATCAGATAGAATTACAACGAATTTCTAGTCACCACAAGATGAATTTCTAGTACTTACAAGATTCAGAAGTCTGACTGTTGAAAATACTTTAGGAAATAAAATTGTGAGTCGACGTACGAAATAATTTTATATAGTTCAGAGACATTAGAATTCATTTAGCACTAATACGAATCAATAATATCATTTCCCATGGTATTGATAAGCATTTCCATTTTCGATTCCGTTTCCAGTCATGGAAGGAGACCAGAGATTCCATAGATTTGTCTAACGATCAAGCCAACACTCCAAGTTCTTTGATCAAGACTCGTCCTTATCAGGATTTATTGTGGAAGGGAATTGATGAATATAAAGAAACACTTGCTAAAAAGCAATGCACTCAACCCGATCCTAGATTCAACTTCAAATGATGAGGTAAGCAACATAGAAAGATGCCAATGCCAGAACTGTAAACGAAGGGAAGTGATAGAAAGAGACGGATCAAAATCGCCTCGTAATTAAAATCATCCTACGCCAACTTGAAGAAAACAAAGAAAAATATGACATAATTGGAAGGGATAAATTTAAGCAATACCTATTTAGCACCACACAGCTGGATTTACACCAGAAAGAATTCTAGAACAGAATGGATGAGATTAAAACTCTTGACTGTTTTTATCCCCATGGTTGCCCTGAAAATGAGTAGAGTGAGGAATTTAAACCGTCCCCCAAAAGAAAAACTGCCAAAGCTATGAACAATACCCATGTCAAGGAAAATATAAATATTAGCAACATATTTGAGCATCTAGTAAACGAACAAATGGAAAAGAAAGAAATTGTTGAAAATAATAGCGAAGAGAAAGTCATCCCACTTATGCTGAAATATACAAAGGATTTCAACAAAATTTTAGAAAACCTTAATAATAATTTTGGAATTAAAAATAACATCCTAGGAAACGGTTTTATTTAAGTTTCCCCGAAAATATTGATAACCATAGCAAGATTCAGGAATATTCTAGAGAACAAGGACTTGAATTTTATGCTATCCGACTTAAAATACAAATACCAATTAAAGTTGTATTCAAAGGTCTTCCCGTTTACTATAAGAACAATGCTCTCGAAAAGCAACTTTAAAAAACTCGGTTTCTCAGTTAATAAAGTAGTCAGATTGACCCAATTTAAAACGCGAAGACCCCTCCGATTCCTCTTAGTTGAACTCAATCAATAAAAATTACATTGTCGGCGAAATCTGTTAAGTAAAGTCAATAGAATACTTAAAGTGAAGTAAAATACTTACTGTGGAACAATTTCGTGGAAGAACCACCATATCCCAATGTTACAATTGTAACAACTTCGGACTTAGAGCGGAAAACTGCCCGATGAAACCAAAATACATTAAATGTAAACAGGAGCATCAAACATGAAACTGTCTTCAAAAGGAAAAATTAGATAATCCGCAATGCATCAACTGTGAGCAATTTAGCCACACTGCAGCATATAGAGGATGACCAAAATTTTCCAAGCCCCATAGCCCCCAAATGAATAGAAATGACTACTGTAATGCTAATCATGGCAAACACAACTTATCTTTTGCGCAATCACTCAAATTAAACATCCCCCACTCTACATAACCAATAAATAATAGCTCCAAAACTAATGTAAACACTAACAACCCAGCAGAGAAATTTGCTGATTTCGTTGAAATGATAAAAGAAATTAAAAAAACTGTTTACAGACTTCTCCCAACTTATTAATGTAATGAAAGAAATGATAAAAGCCACTGATCCAATGACCAAACTTTTTATTTTCATAAATGCTATTTCGCAATCGGCTATCTTTCCGTAAATCCCACTCAAGAACGCAACCCTTATATAGCAATAGTCGACAACGGAGAGTAGCCGATAGCAAAGAAGCCTTTCGCAACCTCACTCACCTACCCATCGATACCACCATGATGAGAAAAAGTCCAGGCCAGTCTACTCACAGCAGCGCTTCAATCACCAACCCGCAAAGATCGGAGGTAGCTCATCAGGGGCGGGTACTCCGTTAATTCTACAATTTCGGTATTGATAAACATACATTTTGTCCTCAATATATATTATGTATGTATCCAATGAGGTTAATATGGTACTCCTTTCTGTTTGGTTAGAATGGTATTCAAATATCAGGATTTTGCTAAACGATTTAAGTACCTTAGTCACAAGGAATTATGTCGCATTCTATGGGGGGGGAGGTGAATGTGACACAAGAAAGTTAATGGGGCGAGAATTGGCTCTTGGAGAACAACAGCATTTATTTCCCTTGAGGAAAAATCTGTGTTTGTATGTAAGTGAAATGAAACAACCTCTATAATAAAATAAAAGTTCTATATAAATTTACCGCTCCATAGGTTCGTAAGTTGAATGTGTTATTTCAGGACCGCTATTCAATAAAGCAGCGAGTATAACAAAAAAAAAGTTTCTAAGGTGTATCAATTGAAAGCGGAATGAGCAATAACGTTAATATTATTAGAACTCGATTGCAATGTTTTAAAATCACTACCGACTGCCATGTTCTGTAAATACTACGGTGCCTTTCCGCTTTCAATTGATACACCTTAGAAACTTTTTTTTCTGATACTCGCTGCTTTATAGAGCGGTCCTGAAATAACACATTCAACTTACGAACCTATGAATAGGTAAATTTATATAGAACTTTTACTTTATTATAGAGGTTGTTTCATTTCACTTACATACAAACACAGATTTCTCCTCAAGGGAAATAAATTCCGGTGTTCTTCAAGAACTAATTCTCGCCCCAGTAACTTACTTGAGTCAGAGGAAGGACTCAAAATCACAATAAATTATAAATAAGGAATATATGAAATAAATGCTAAATTTATTGTTAATGTACTGACTAATTAATCTCTGAATGCTGATGCTATTAAGGCAGGTGAGACGTTTGCAAGTTGGAAAAATTAGATTCTTCAACGAGGCGGTTTTTTCCACCGAAGGCAGGAAGTTCCAGAAGAGATTGTGATGATTTGTATGAAATGATAGAGAAAGAATGTTAAATGAAAAAAGAAAAGAAAACAATAAAATTATATATAACAAGTAAAATTGGCCATACATCTAAAAACAAACAGAAAAGTTTTATGTACAGTTTCTCAGCAAGCCTACATTAGCTGCACATAGTATTCTACTTTAATATATCAAAAAAGCGTCAAATTTGAAGGAAGCTGATAGCTCACCGCAGTTTTTCAACGTGACACCATCATATATGTGTATTGCAGCGTTTTGTGAATGTAAAACACTGAGTACAGGTTTTATTAGGATGTTGCTCAGTGATAAATTAGAATTTGGAATTAATGCTATACATCATATTTTCTGTTATCCTTGTATATTGTGCAAAAACAAACGTGGGTTCTTGTTGAAATTCCATTTTTATAATAAAAACTCCTCGAATCTAAAAAATATCTGTTATGGTGTTATCTGCCGGTCGGTCAAAAACTTCAGTTGTAACTTTCATTTACGCTGCACACTAGTAATTCATTTCATCGATTTGAGAAATATGTTCTGAGAAAGTTTTTGTGTTACAGTAGTTTGAGATGAGTAAAATTTATTTATTATTATTCAAAGCTCAAATAAATAAATTAAAAAAAAACAGAAGTTTAACTATAAAAATTGGTAAGTAAGCGCAGCGGCACCTTTCGAACTGGAACGAACAGAATCAGCGTACTTTCTCCCAAGACTGAATGGTATTTTCGATTCAATTTCTTATTTATATGTTAATTATTTAATAAAAAGGAATTTTAAAATAAATTCGCAAGATTACCTTAACTACTTTTAAATTTAAGTTACGAAATTTATTTATAAAAATAATTAAAAAATTCTTTAATATACTAAATTAATTATTCAAATATTGTTGACCTACTTAAATGTTTCTCAATAAGAGTTTTTATTTAAAATATTTTTTTCTTTTAAACAAACAAGAGATAAATAAAGCCAAGATATTTTAACTGAATTTGATACACTTTAATCATAGAACTGGATATTTTTAAAATCAGAAAAATAGTATTATGTTTAAAAAAAGTTATAAAACAAATCAGATTTTATGTTTGTATCTTAAATAATTATATAAAGTACAATCTCATTTTTTTCTCACCTTATTTTATATAAATTTTATTAAACTATCTTTGAAATTCATTTGTTTTTAATACATCCTGTTCACTGGCAATAATGGCCACAAAAAATGCAGGTATTCTTGATTTGTTGGCAGTTTGTAATAGTTTTCCAGTACCTTCAGTTGTGTGAAAATTTGATCCCAGCCACCGCAGCCCTGGAATATTTTAAGATCTTCAACACTGAAGATCCAGAAAAACTGGTATAGCAGGTCGTATGCAAATAATGAAAGTGTTCAACCAATCAGCGTAACGTGATGCGGTCGACAGTGCGTATGTAAGACAATAAGAGGCTATTTCATCTCCAGGAGAGTCCAGTATCAACTGCCTGCCCTGTGTGGGAGTATGCTCCGATCTAAAATATTTCTGCCCTGGAAAGGCTCCAAAATAGAATTATACGTAATATATGTAAAATGCGGTGGTTTATGCCAAGTGCACTAATGTACGAAGCGTTAAAATACCCTACTCCTCTAAAACACATCAAAAAATTAGCTGAAAACTTTTTCAAAAATATGGAATCTAACGAAAATTCTGCGGTCAAAAATATTCCTACCTATATACCAAATAGTAAATCTAGAAGACCCAGAAGAATTCTACTCTAAAATCTTTTATTACCGCATCTTAATTCACATAGTAACAATGCTAAAATTAAATAAAACAACTGTAAAATCAGACTTCTAAAGTAAAATCTTAACTTAACTCCCAAGGATGCAACCCCACACTCCCCCCCTCCAAGCTAGCAACCAATCAGAAAGAGTCCTGGCACTCGCCACCTCACCTACCCCTCTGACAACATCGAACTACAAAAGCTGTTTCTCCTGCCCTGCAACCTCAGTTGGCCATCTCAGAGAACCAAGAACTCTAGACTAGGCTATGCAGTTAAGCAGTTTCCACGATCGGGGATAAGTTCCTTCCGGGTCTAAGCGCCCCGTCAATCACCACTTTTCATCTCCAGGAAAGGACCCCAGTGAGCCCAGCAGTCGCTGTATCATCTCACTACTTCCCGCTGTTAGTAAAATAGCCTAGCATATTATTCTGAACAGATTAAATTCCCACCTCGAAGCTAACAATATCCTCATTGCAGAACAATTTCGTTTCCGAAAAGAACTATCTACAACCCACCAACTTGTCAGAGCCGTCGAATTTATCGAGGAAGGACTAGCAAACAAACAAAAAACTGCAACTGCATTCTTAGATATCCAGAAAGCTTTTGATAGAATTTGGCTAGATGGCCTTATTTATCAGCTCATTACCTTAGCCTCCCCACACACCAAGTCAAAATTATTATCTCGTACCTCAGCAACAGATTCTTTAAGATCAAACTTAACAATGTTTTCTCGGATACCAAATCAATGCTTGTAGGATTCCTGCAAAGATCCAAGCTGTGGCGGTACTATTCTCTATTTTTATTAATGGCATTCCCAAACAGTTCAGTACCAGATTATGCATCTAAGCAGATGATACCGCAATACTAATGAGAGACAACAACCCAAATTACATCTCCATAGCTCTAAATCGGTATATAAATCTTGAGAACTGGTTTTTAAAAGGGAAAATTGAGATAAACGCCACTAAAACCGAAGCCATATACTTTTCTAGAAATAACTGCAAAATGAAATGCCCTCCTCTCAAATCTAAAAATCAAACGATCCCGTGGTCTAAGGAATGTAAATACTTAGGAGTCATCTTAGACAGAAAATTAACATGGGAATCTCATTTTATCTACATAGTTAAGCAGTTGCGAGACCTAAATCGTAAATTATTCTTCCAAATCTCCCGAGAATCCAAAATGCCAGGGAAAAATAAAATAATTATTTATATTGCCTATTTGCGACCAGTAAGTAATTACTTATGCTTGCCCAGTGTTGGGCTATGCTCCAAAAACTAACTTTAGAATTATTGAAAAGCTACAAAATAAATTGATATAAAACATTTGCAAAATGAATTGGTACATGCCCAATACACACATTTACAAGGCATTAGGTTATCCCCCATTAAAGAAACATATAAAAAATAGACCAAAACTTCTATAACAAAAGTAGCATTTTGTTATATGGAAAATGTACAACGATGCAGTGAGAAACATATCCAAATACCCCCTAACTGTAAAATTAGACGACCCAAAAATATTCTGCTTGCTTAAAATGTACCTATTCCTTAATTATCTTATCTTCTTATAGCTTGCAATAGTCTAAAATTCATATTCTCACTCGCGTTAAAACTTCACCCAAACCTAAAGGATGCACACCTCCACACCCCACAGTAACCAATCAAAACGAGTCTTGACACTCACCGCCTCACCTTCCTTTCAGTTTGACTGATACCTTATATACAGCTTCTACAGGCCCTTGTTCAATTCAAGTTTCAATCGAAGAGGGCAACGTTGGTATATCGACTGCAAATCCGCTTCTAAATTACCATTACCGGGGATGAGCCTTTGCCACCCTAGGCTCCCCGTCAACCCAACAACTAGAACGCTATTACATCGATTCTTGCTGTTATATTGACAGGTTGTAAAGATTTAAGTGATATTTAGTGGGGACAAATCGTCGGAGCGCGGGAGACGGAGCACAACATTTCCGAAGGAGAGATGAAATTTGAATTTTCGCGCCCGACCATTTTTAGAGTGTAGCGAGAATACCAGGTTTTCGGTAAAACTTCACATTTTCGACAGCGGTGCGGCTTGAAAAAAGCCTTGATAAAACGGGATCATCGACGCCTGAAAAGAATCGTTACAGGAGATAGACGTTCAACATTTCCAAAAATTGCTGCGAATTTGAATACAGTCCCCTCAACAACTGTCAGTGTACGCACTATGCAACGTTACCTAACTGATATGGGATTTCGCAGCCGCAAATCATCTCGTGTACCATTAGTGACACAGCGACATAAAGATCTGCACCTTCCTGGGCTAGCCAAAGCTGACATTGGGCTCTTAATGATTGAGAAAATGTTGTCAGATCTGACGAATCACGTTTCCAAATGTATCAGGTGGATAGCCGTGTACGGGTATGGAGAAACTCAATGAAACCATGGATCCCTCATCCCTACAAGGAACTATTCAAGATGGTGGAGGCTGTGTGATGGCATGGGGTGTGTGCAGTTGCCACGAAATGCAACCGTTAATACTTCTAGATGCGTCCATGACAAGTCAGTGGCAGTTTAACATCCTTTTTGACCACTTGCATTCATTCATACCCTGTATGTATTCCGACGAATGCGGATAATTTCAACAGGATAATGCGTAACTCTACAGATTTGTAATAGCTACCGAGTGGTTTGAGGACACTTCTGAATTCCGTTCCTTCACTTATCCACCTAATTCTCTTGACATGAACATTATCGACTATATCTGGAATGTTTTGCAATGTGGTGTCCGTAGATCACCACCTAGCACTCCCATGGCTTTGTATACTGCCCTGCAGAAATCATGGTATGAACTGTGTTCAGAATATCTTCAGAAATTAGTAGAATCCGTACCACGCTCTACTGCGTCCTCGTGGGAGTTCTACACGATATTAGATAGGTGCACCAGTTTTGGCACCTCAGTGTGTTAAGTTTCAGTTAGTTGATATATATATATATATAATAATAGAGAGAGATAAATAACACTAACACAATGAGAAATTCATTCTTCAGTAACTGCGAAGTACAATCAATACCAGCAATATGAACTGAAAACTGTGCAAATGTGATGCGTGAGTAGCTGTTCTGTATGTGATGACTTTATGAAATGTGTTGTCTACTTCTGTAAGCCTCGTGTGATACTTTGTAGTGCACATGAATTTCTAAATGTTCCAAAAAAAATCATGCAAATGTTATAACATCTTCCTTGTGAGTGTGTGTGTGTCCTCCTCATATGAGCTAGAAGTCAGACTTCTGCCCTCGGGTGCTCAGTAGTTCATACCCTCAGAAGCTACTGCACATATCTTTCCGTTGTAAAGCGGACACGTCACCATCAGTATTGAAAAATTGTTGTCAAAATATTTCACAAAAATGTATTTCCTTTACAAAAATAAAATAAATTCGTTTCTTTTAAAAATTTATTTCCAAGGGGGGGGGGAAATACAGTCTTTCATTATGTACTAACTTAGAGCATAAATGGGCATTTTCCTTTATATAAATATTATTCAGCATCAAAAGGAATTTACATTCTACTATATATATCAGTTTAAAATCGAATAATAAGTTGCCTTCGTGGTGATAAATTATGTTACGAAGAATATAAGAAATTATTCAAATATCAGGATAAATATTTCAACATACATCATCACAGAAAAGAATAATGAATACTTTATACACTGAAATATAAATGAGTTTCAGTGGGAAGCAAAATTAAATTTTTTCACGAATTTTCTCTATATATTCATATGACTTAATGCATACAGCTTAGTAACAAAAGAATATAATCAGGCAGGCAAAATATTATTTAAAATATATAAAAACATATTCAAGAGCAATTTTTCCAAAACAAATTTTGTGACTTTTCAGAGAAGGCAAGAATCCTTTCAAATATAGAATGACTATGAGGGTGATGATCTAAATAATTTTTAAATGGTTTAAGTCTTATGAAAGACATTCACCATGTCTCTTTTGAGTTGGAATAAAAATACAAAGTATGCCAATAGTAAAAAACGGAAAGATAATTTTAAAAATCATAACATTACACAAATTAATAAAAGAATTCACACTAATTATATATGACCTCTTATTTAGAAATGCCACACACATCAATAATTCAAAATAAAAGTTTAAAATAGTAAGTCAAGAATTATGAAATTATAATTTATTTACAAAAGTGTTATTTTTGTTTACATTATGTAACACAAGGCTCCTTTAATCGATGGTCTTATTTGGTCATCATATTCAATGAATAAATATTTATAAGAGAAACAACTTTATAGGTAGTTTTGGTGAGTCGAAAGCCTTAATGTCTATAAAAGAACAAGAAGCAATTAGGAAAATAAAAAAATAGTACCCAGGTAGCAAGCACATCCTGTAGCACAATGTTGTGTGATATTATATGAAATGAAACAATATTGTACAATATTTATGTGCTACTAGGGTAAGTGTAAGAAATATACCAGAACAAGATACCATAATTGCTCTAACTAGCACAGTAGTTCAGAAATGTTGGTGTTGTAAATACATTTATTATTGTTAACAATAAGAAAATTGAAAACTATTCCATGATAAGCAAATATTTTGTCAGCATCATCCTGATTGTTATATCTTTAAAGTTAATACTTGTGTTCAGTATGAATTTTATCTTTGAAATGTGACTTTTATAAAGGTGAGATACAATGAACCCCAAAAAGTATTTCAATCCTACTGTTTGTTGAAGGACTCATTATAGTACTTTGGAACAAATAACATGTTCTTTAAGATATTCCTAAATACAACAGTGTTTGTATGAAAGGTAGCATTTTGTTATAAAATAAATAAGTTTATTCACTTCATTCCATGAAGGGAGATAGATATATCTATTCTTAAATAATTTTGTTTAGAGAAGAAAAAGGCAACAGGAAAAAAGTTAAGGTTCTTAAAATTGGCAAAAATGCAGATAATAATTAATAATACATTTAGTTATCAATGAAGTGTTTGTTTAATCTCTCTCCTCAGCAGCAAGATATAAGGTATTCTGCTGGGTTACACTTCCAAACATATAAATAAATAATTTTTAAAAAACCCTACATTTTATAATGTCCCTGAATTATAACGATGCATTACTGTTATGATTACATTTAATATAGCTTAGAAAGCAAAACTTTAAAGCATAGCTAAGTTAATAAAAATATATAAATAAATAACTATCTCAAAGCACATCTTCCTTTATTTGGTCTACATTTTGATGCATTATTTTATTGACATGCACTCTCTCTGATAATCAAAACAAATTAAATATTTAAATAACTTCAATGTAAGTTAACTAACATTCATCAAATTAATATATCCTGCAATTTAAATATAATCACAATGATTAAGAATGCATCAGAAATAGCATCAGACTAATACTTAAAAATAAAAATATTGATAAAATATTAATATCAGTCTTCACTAGTACATGGTTAGTTTTCTAATTGGAAATTAAAATTTTGATTCCCTGAATGTTGTCAGAATCAACTCTTTACACACAAAAAAGTAATGAGGTGCATAATTATGCCTGTGTGTGTGTCTGTAAGAATTAATTTTAGTGTTTTGGACATTGAAAAATGTAGTTATAGGTTTGTTATGATTCCAAAAAAGTAATGTCAGGTTTTTTTTCTCTAAACCACTTAACTGTTTTGTCCATATGCCAAGCCTATATTTTACCGAGTTGTGATAGTTGTAAGCAAAAAATAAAACCATACATAATGATTATAAATCAATATTAAAATTACTTCAAATAATAAGTCAAGTATTCTATGTATTTTCATTTTTTCATTTCAAAATATGAAAATATTCCCAAAATAGAAGGAGTCATCTTATTAGATAGTAAAGAAAATAAAACAGTTTAGCAGTTAATGACTCATATAATAATCATTAACTAAGAAGAATGTGAAAATGACTTATTTTTCAGAATTTGGTAAATTATAATCGAGTGCAAAGGACTAATTTAAAAAAACATAAGCAATATATACATGAGAAGTTTCTTTCTGATTCCTATTTGGGAAATATTTTTCATGTTAAGAATGCCATTTTGCATTATTAATTTTAAAAGTTGGTGAGAGATTTATTAAGCATATATGTTAAAAATATTATATTAAGACATATTTATCACTTATATGAAATTGATTTTCTTGTTTGTATTTGTCAAAAATGCTTTCAAATTTATCATCATGTACATTTTTAAGAACAACACAAATTGGCCATATCAGGAATACCAATAACTTTGACACTACAATTTATACATGCACTGTCTAACAAAAAATATAAATTTTGATTATTTTTCCATGTGCCATTAAATTCACTTAATTTTATTCCAAGCAAGTATTAGAGAAATAATTTATGTGTGTGGTGGGGGTGTTCGGGGGTTCTAATAAAGTATGTTTAGTGTAACAATTATTTATTAGGAAAAAAGGTAAGTCACACACAACACAAGATAATTTTAACAAATTACACAAACACATAGAAAAGTTTGAGATGCGTCCATGCCCGTTGCTTGAGCTTTACTGATGTTTTAGAGGTTTGCGCTCATTAGTCTAGGTGGCGCAGCAGTTCCGGTTACAGTCAATAGTGGCTGCTACA
>JAOUZG010012130.1:52778-107222 GCA_026289955.1 Argiope argentata | reverse complement strand
TCTAGGTGGCGCAGCAGTTCCGGTTACAGTCAATAGTGGCTGCTACATGTGTAGTATTTAAAATATGACAGAATGAAGAAAAATATTTAAGAATTAAAAAAGCAAAAATTTATATACACTCTTTGGATTTCCCCAAATATAAAGAAAAAACACATTTAATGCAAGCCACCAACTAACTTTTCAGAAAAAATTTAATTTATTACTTATCTCATCTCCAGTATTAAGAATACATAAAAAAATTTCTTGAGTTGCATCCAAAAGTACAATCTGAAATAGAAACATTTTACAATATATTTAGTTTCATAAATATACAGGTCAAAATTATACTTAGAAATATGAAGAGGCACCTTCACACCTACTAAGTAAAGGACATTGAGACACTTCTAGGCATAGTGGAATAAAACTGGCTGATATTATATTTCTTTTTTTTTTCTTCTTTTTTCTGGATTATGAAGACTTTTAATGATGTAATATGAATTTCAAAAATTAGTGATGAGTTATAAAATGTATGTTAAAATACATGCAAAAAGTGGAAGCATAATAAAAGACATTCTTCTAAATTCAAAAAGTTCTGGAATATAAAAATTACTTTCCAAATATAACTAAGACATATCTGACATATAAAGCAAACAGCATGGTGAATTGGCTACTCAGGGTAGGTCTCATTTAGTAAACACAAACATAATTAATGCATATGCCTTGCAATTCCTGTAGCAATAGTAACAAAGTAATGAGTGCTCCTTAATAATATTTCAGTTCACAGGCTCATCCTGAAAAACTAATTAACAGTTAAAATGCCATATTCCAATACTTCATCGATTTATTCATTCTATTGATCTAATCTCATAAAACTTTTCCCTGCATGAAGAATAGCTCTAGAGAAAATAATTCTCAACTTCCAAAATAAATAAAAAAAATAAGACAAACTATCTCAAGAAAGTGGCAAAAATAGGCTTATAATCCTTTTTTAAATCTTTATAAGGACAATTCTGAAAGATATTTATTTCCTAAAAACAAAGAACAAATCTACAAGGTTTAAAATTTAACAAAATTTAATTTAATACAATTTTTAAAAATCATCAGTTGAAATTAAAGGATTTTAATAGGATTCATAAAGCATCAGCAATGGCTTTCTAACTGGAGCATTACCTTACTATGAAAGCTGAAGCAACAAATTAAGCAGCCATGGTTTATTCTAAATCTCCCAGTCTAAATTTTCCACTGCAAATATTTATAGATTAGTAAAAGGTCTTCAATAATAGTAGTGCTTTTTAACTATTAGCAACAATGCAAATTATTATGTAATATGTAAAAATTTGGAAAGGTAAACACTTTGATAGTAGTTTCTATGTTAAATAGAGTTATAAAAGAATATTAAATTTATTGTTTTGGGAAAATGGCATTGAGAACATGAGTTGATGCAGCCCCCAAATTAGACATGGCATTTGTATGACATTATTAATAGTTATATAAGTAGAAAGATAGGAAGAAACAGATTTTGGATTCAAGAACCGCTGATGCACTTTAAGCAAACATAAAAGTTTCTTGTTATTGCCTAGTTCTTTGCATGAATTCAAATTACTTAATAAAATAATATAATCAGCAAAGTTAAAGATACTGAAAAATTTTACGAAATGTAACATAAAATGAATCCTATGGTTGAATGGACATTGGTTAGATATAATTATGGCTTTGGATGTCACAAAAATTTTACTGTAATGCATGATAAATCTGACATCTAAGTCAGCCCATTCTAGTTTGATTTAATAAGTGTATTTATTAATGCCAATAATAAAATTTAATAAAGAGAGAATTAATTATTTGCATTTTTAAATATATCTCATTGTTCACTTATACCTATTCACTATACAAATAGTTTTAATCTGGAAAATTGTGAATTTGCTGAAATCATATTAACAGTTAAGTAACAAGCAGTAAAAATTAAGAGTCTTGGAATTCTATTTTTCCTACTTTTATTTTTAGAAAATTACAGCATAAAATGCTTTGAAAAAAGGCAATTATAGGTATCCAAACCTGTTGGATAAAAGTTAAAGTTATTCATATAACAAAATCAATAAATAAAGTTGAATCTTATAATATACTTACTAAATTTTACTGTTACTGAATATCAGCATTACTTGAATAGCCAAGTTAATTACAAATTGACTAAATAAGAAGAAAAAACTTTTGCAGAATATAAAATATACTGCATTTATAAAGTGATGAAAAAAATCAGTGAAATGTATTTACAATTAAAAAAAAATTCTAAATGTAACTATTGAATGAGATTTATTATGAATCCCTAAGACCAACTTTTTATAAATAAGTACAACAACCTAATAAACCCTAGGAAGTACAACAACCCTTCAAATAATCATACAACCTAAACTCAATGTCAATGAGTCAATCTAATTCCATTTTTAAAGGATAACTGAATAAGAAAATATTCAACAGATAAATTTTATAATAATTTCACATTCAGACAACTATCATCTTGAAAAATAATTTTCAGGTGGGCAAACAAAGCAGTTTCTGCAGCTCATTTTCTATTACTTGCAGGCATCTCATTCAATGAAAAAGGAAGAAATTAGAACATAAAGGATAAACTTTAAAAATTATTAATGAACAATAAATTAATCATTTTGCTTCATATTTCCTAAAATTCACATGGTAACTATAGATAGCTTTCATTTTCAAAAATCAGAAAACAATTTACTTAATTCCATTTACAGAGTAGAGAACAATATTCATATAAAAATCAATAAATAAGATTAAATCATACAATAATACACTTAATAAATTTAACTGACTTTAAAATTGAACATGACTTGATTAATCATAATTAATCACAAGTTAATTAAGCAAGAAGAGACAGTTTCTGCCGAAAACAAAATACACTGCATTTAAAAAATGATGTGAAATAACAGCAGTATGCATTTAAAATTTAACAGTTGAATGAGATTTGATATGCCTAGGTTAAGGTTAAGGTTTAAAAAAATTAAATCAATGTCTTTAAATTATTAAATCCAATTACATTTATAATGGATATAATTCAAAATATTAAAAAGTTCATTAAAATTTCATATTTGGACAGCTATTAAGAATTAGAAAACCATTTATTTAATTTCATTATGAAAAAAAGAGGAAAATATAGTTTCTTGTTATAAAATTTCAGTCAAGATCAACAGTAATAAGTCAGTCAACAATAATAAGATTATTAACAGTAGCTATTTTTGCAATCAACAAAGGAAGAATTAAATAATAGTAAAATATGAAAATATTTCAGAAAGAAAGCAATATAATTAATTTATTTTGCTATTACTAATACAAGAAGTGAAATGGTCACCAAAAAATACCACATGATTAAAATAATTTTAAAAATCTCACTACTGGAAGATTTTTCATTTTCAGATTAACTTTAGAATTTTCATTTCAGTTTATAAAAGAAATAGAAATTTTCTTACCATAAACTCAAGGAAATAAAGTTAATGTGACCAACTTTTTTGTGGAACAGAAATTTAAAATGACGAACACAAAAATAGATTTTTAAAATGTTAAATTATTCGATATAGAAAATTCTAACAACAAATTTCAGATAATAAGCTTTTGAAAATTTAAAACCTTTGAATATAAACATTGTATGAAGATGAGAGACAAATATTAGATCAAATTAAAAAAAAAAGAAATTTCATAAAAAAATATAAAATATGTTGTTTAAAATAATACACAGGAACTCAATAATAGGTATAAAAATTTCAGCAAATTCAACAGTTTACATTACAACTTTGCCATTCTGTGATCATTATTTAAATATGAATAAATTCTCAGAAACCAACGTGAAAAACAGATTATAAGTAGATCCAATTTTCTTTCTCCAAGAACTGTTAAGAGGGAATAGAAGAATTAAAATATTACAATTATTTTGAAAAAACAACTAAAATTTCAGATTTAAAGAACTTTGCTCAAAAAAGGGGAGAAGGGATCCAAGCAAGGAAAGAGAATACTGATTGAATGCAGTTTTCTTTATTCGAGCAAGAATAATCTGCGTTCTTCTTACCTTCATTATAAAAACAAAGCTAAGCCTTTTAATTTGTAATGTTTTCTTTAGTAAAAAAGCATCATATGATTTTTATTTTTATTCTCTATATTAAAAATAAATCTTTATAAAGTAATTTAATATTAACACAGGCAGAAATGCACGGTTGGTATGCGTAATTATAGAGTAAACTAATTTTAACATTTTGATATTACCGCAAAAATTTTATTTAAACTTTCTTTTTCTTTTCTTTCTTTCTTCTTTTTTTAGCTTTGAAAACTGATTAAAAATTAGAGAAAATTCGAGTGATGGTAGAATTGTTGTCCCTATGAAACTACTTTTTTTAAAAATTTTAAATTGGTATAGACATTTATTTTTATGTGGCGATACATTCAAAAATAGAAAGTTTAGAAATGAAAATTTGTAATGGTAAAATGCAGAAATGGAAGTTTGCTCAATGCAGAAAAATTGTTACATGAAAATGTTTGTCTAATATTATATCCTCCAATAATCATTACTTCAAAGAATGGATAAAAGGCGTTAGTCACAATGAAATAATTTTATTCAAAATAAATTTTTTTGTGTTATCAAACTGCATACTTTGCAGCTGTTGATTTTCAAAATTGAGCTTAAATTCTTTAAAAAAATATTTATCGATGATCTTCATAATAATTAGTGTATTTGGAATAATTTTTGTAGCTACTTTAATATTTATAAGGTTTATCAAACTCTTTACAGAGAGTAATTTCAATAAAAATAATACATTAGAAACTATAAATATAATAGTAGGATTAAAATAACAACTATTCTGTCAAAAAATAAATCAGCAATAGTTCTTTGAAAACAATTTTATTGAAATTCTGAGATCCTCAGTTTTTAACTTTTATCTCTTCTACTAATAAATGATTTTTGTGTGGTTAGACAACAATCTATACGCCAGATCATATGAGCTAGAGCTATTTAACATGGTATGTATGTATTTTGGAGTAGGAGAAATGCAATCTTCACAGATTTTTTTCCATGATTTGATTAGAATTTAATGAATTATAAATGCAAAATTTTAGCATTTCTCCCCTATAACTGCAAAATATTTGGACAAAATGACAATTTTTACATTAACATAAAAAATAATGTAAAATTCAAAACATGATGCTTTCAATAAAGTGATTTTTTTTCTATTCTAAATTAATTTTAAAAAATTATTTCTGAACAAAATAGGATTTTGTTTTTTTTTTCCCATGTAGAGTAGTTTTCAGTATAAAATATGGTTTTGATAAAATTTTGCTCTCTTACAATTAAGGTTTTAATTTCAGAATCAAATAATGGCACCATTCCTGTCATATAACTGAATGTATAAGCCCAAGGGCAGAAAATTAAGGAAATGCATAGCACAATGAACTGAGTTATGTAAGGCTTCTAAAATAGTATGAGTTATATAAATAAAACAATGTTTGAAGATTTTTTCTCAGGAAGCATGGCAAGACATAAGAACAAAAATAATAATAATAAGCAAATTTTTTTATAATTATTGATTATCAAGAAACAAATGGTCAACAAAAAATGGTTAGTATTTCATAAAAAGAGAAGGAATTGCAAATTATTTCAATCTCAAGTAGTTTCATTTGTAATTTATATATAATAGGAAGAAATCATTAATAATTAATTACCTATATAGTAAAAATTGATTTAAAATAGAATTTGAAACATCTTATTGATTGTCTCAAATCAGAATGTTTACAAGGAATCTTTCTTCACAACATTTAAAGCAGGAAATAGGGTCATAAACCTTCGTCTCCCTTTCTTCTATTGAGAGGGAGAGTTTGCCCTTTTTTTTCCCAATGGATACCCAAAGGTATCAGTAAATGCCATTCATTATTTGGTCAGAAAATTGTAGAGAACCAGCTTCTTGTTAACAGATTGGCATGAGACAATAAAATTTGTGGTTGTGCCTTTACGCCTACATTAAATTTTTTTTTTAAAAAAAAAGGAATTAAATACCATTTTTTAAATGTAAAATGAAAATTCATAGAGAAAATATTAGATTTAAAAAAAAGAATCTGAAAATTCTACTTCCCAACCTCTGCTACAAAGAATATAATGTTTGATTCGATTGGGCAAAAAACGATAATTTCTTCATCTGATCAATTCATTACAATTATTCTCTGAATCGAAAGAAAGTATTTTAAATACTGTATGATGTTCTCGTACAACAGAAGTGGAAAGAGAAAAAGTTATAAATTTATCAATCATACAGTGTATTTTAAGCACTGTTTATCATTCTTTTAAATACATTGTATACCGCATTATCTTCTGCTAAAAATCTTTCCAAAATCTATTGATGCAAATGGAATGAAACAATATTTTAAGGTTTTCATCATTTGTCAATACAGAATTATGAGCTGATTTACTTTAAAGAAAGGGACAAATTGTCTTATGGAATATTTTTTTCACTAGTAATAATGATAATTTCACTAGTAATAATGAATATACCAACAAATATTTTTTAGATGAATAATAATGTTAGTAAAACTATTCAGTAACATAGAATTACTAAAGTCTTTTTAATTACTAAGTTCACAATGTTGAGTTCAAAGAAGCATAGAATTATATCAATTATTTCACAAGTCTATGATTAAAAATAGCGGGTCAAAGAAATAAATTTGTAATTAAACATTAATAAATGAGAATAAAGAGTAAGTAATATATATTTTTTATTTCTTACTATCAATTTGATATCTTTTAATCAATATTTTAATTAATAATTAATATAATTCCATATATAAGATTTTTTATATTTTTCAATAATCAATTTATTTTTATTATTCAATCCATGATTTCAAATTTTTACTCTAAATTGCATGAAAAGAAAGAATTTAAGTTACAAGTAAAATAAGCATGAGAAATGTCCCTCCTTCTTGGATTATTTTAATTAATTAATTTATATTTGCCATACATTATTTCTTGTTCTTAGATTTTTCTTCAGGCAGTTTTTACTGCCAGAGTAAAATTTTAGAAACAGAAACAAATCAGACTTAAAATTCCGTCAAATTGTTCGTACTGTGTAGTGATACTTCCATAACAAATGCATGTATCAATACCATACCAGCTCTATGATCAGTACGCTTTAACACTAGATTTACCAGACCAGTCATTTTGACTGGTTGTGCAACTTCAATTCAAAATTCCTGCTACAATAAATATTTGCTTTCCAAAATGATGTTATGACTTTTGTAGCTATAAATAGAGAATACATTTTATGAACTTAATTTTACTTTATATATGTTAGAAACAAATGTATTTTTTGCTATAACTATTTATACCAGTACCAGTCAAAATGACTGGTGAATGTTTCTATGAAGGAATCATGAGATCGTGGAAATAAAAATAGTGCTCATATGTCTTTTGTTCAATACTTTATCCTTATCGAGCCGATTTAGGTGATTACAGTGTCTTTAGGATTTTTTTACAAGTACTTAGTCCAAGTGATCTCCAAACGTAATCATTCATCTTTACCCATACAGGTAAGAAACATTTATGTGTATTTGAATATATTCAAAAATATATTCTTCAGCAAGTAGCCTGCCTGCATATCATCAGCCTCTGAAAATGTCAAAACGAATAAAAATTTCTACATATTTAGAAAATGCAACCAGCATACCTCAGGATTGTTCAGATGTGGAAAGTGAATTATATGATAGCGACGGTGAATTATTAGATACACAAATTGATCCACATGGCAATGATGAAAACAGTGCTATTATCTTGAGTAGTGATGAGGAAGTTCCTGATGAAGACAATATAGATCAGTCAAGTGACAGCGATTGCGAAAATATTCCAAATAAACGTACGATACAATACGGTGAAGTCTGGTTCCAGGAGGTGACCACTTTAAGTGTTTTTCAATATTTTAGATTTAGCCAGAATAAATAGCTGGATATTATACAAAAACACAACAGGAGAAAATATTTCACATAAAGACTTTCTGTTTCGATTAGCAGAAGAACTTGCTTCAGAATATCAGACTTCAAGGACTAAACCATACGAAGCTGATATACCAACTACAGGTGGCACGGTTTCGGTACGCAAATGGTGCCAAATAGGATACTGCAATAACAACAAGACTACAAATATTTGCAATACATGCAAAAAAAGTCTATGTGGAAAGTGTACAAGTAACAAAATCTTCATATGTAGAAATTGTGAGCCTATAAAACATTAAATGTTTTGTTATTTGAAGATGTCCATAAATCCATTTTTGTATAAAAATTAATATTGTTAAACCCTTTTTTAAGAATGAATAAAGACTGGAAATCACGATGAGCCTTTTTTCTAATACACCAGTCATATTGACTGGTTATGGTAGAAATAGATATATTTAAATGGCTGGTAAATCTAATGTTAAAAAATACGTTACTATGCCTACCGCTTTACTCAGGGTTAATCAGGGAGAACCGTGCGGAAATTAGCATTGGTTACATGTGGCGATACGAAAGATAAACAAATTGGCGACATACGGACCATCCACAGTAATCTTTTAGTTCATTTATAAACCACTTAACTCTTTTGACCGTATGTCGTACGTGCATCTATTTACCGGGAGTACTTACTTTACCGTGGATAGTCCGGATGTCTAAGAGTAGGGTTCACGGGGCACATAGCTCCGCAGGAGATTATCCCCGGTCATGAAAGTTCTTAAGCGGCATGGCAAGACTTATTTAAATTGGCACTCTGCGTCGCAGTCTGGATCTAAGGTGAGGCTAATGACATGATTAACGGAGTACCTAGCTCTAGTTATGGATCTTTAAACTCCGGCAGATGACGAGAAATGTTCTTTCATCTTTACTTTCAGTAATTTGCCGTGATCTTCTTAGCAAAAGGTATTTGTAAACAACTTTAGCATTCGAGTACTGTAAACAGGTGTTGGTTGCATACTATTGGTTGGGAGTTAGGATCCGGATTCTTTTTGCTGTTTTGTGTCGTTCAGTAACGTTTTTATTTAGTGCAGGAAGGGTTGAGGTTGCATCGCGGTTGCAGTTGTTTAGTGAGTAAAGGGTTGATCTTTTGTGCGGTTGTAGTTTTCGAGTGAGGGAAGGGTTGAACTGAACGGGTTGTGGTTTCGTATTGTTTCTAGAGGTGTTAAGTTTATTTGGGAGTTAGTTTGACAATTTTAAATCATTTTATGGTGGAGCAACAAGGTCTGGAGAGATGCTGTGTTACATTTGCATTAGTAAATATTTATCTAAAGGGAAGAAATTAATTAAAAACATTTCAAGTTTAAGAAGGAGAAAAAAAATTAATAGGAATCAACATGATAATGAATGGAAATTAAAGTAGAATGTTACGAGGTCTTCTGATTTTTAAATTAGGTTCATATTTAGTTATTTCAAATATTGCTTCGTTGTCGTGGGAGCCAATATTTTTAAAGAATTTAATAGTAAGTTTTCAAATATTTTTTTTAAGGGAGGGATAGTCAAGTGCTTTATACATGTTGGTATTAGACATGAACTATTGGCAGTTACAGAATCTTCTAATTAGTTTATTTTGTTCTATTTCTAAAATTCTATGGTTAGATTTGACAGCATGTCCCCAGACCGGACATGCGTATGTTAAAACTGGAAGCAAATAGGCTGTGTAAATAAGCATTTTGTTTTCCCTAGACAATTTAGAGTTTCGAGAAATTAAGGGATAAAATTTACGAGTTAGGTCTCGAAACTTATTTTTAATGTAAATAAAATGGGGACGCCAGGAAAGTTTGTTGTCCAATATGACACCTAAATATTTGCATTCTTAAGACCACGGGATGTTTTAATCTTTAATTTTGATGGGGCGGAATTCTTTAAATACATGATTTTTAGTAAACATTATTGCTTAAGTTTAAGTTGGATCAATTGATATTTTCCACTTGATAAACCAGTCTTCAAGAGTTTTGAGATGTCGTGTTAGAGCTATAGTGATGAAATTTGGATTTTTGTTTCTGGCTAATATTGCGGTGTCATCAGCATAAATGCTAAGCATGGTATTGAACTGTTTGGGAATGTCGTTAATGAAAAGTGAAAACAGAATTGGACTTACTTTGGACCCTTGTGCCACGCCAGCCTTAATTTTTTTAATGTCCGAGAGTTTATTGTTTACTTTAACTCGAAAAGATCTGTTGTTAAGATATGAGATTAATACTTTAATAATGTATTGAGGGATATTGTAGGTGATAAGCTTGTAAATTACGCCATCTTGCCAAACTCTGTCAAAGGCCTTTTGAATATCAAGGAAAACAGCAGCGGATTTTTGGTTATTAGCAAAACCTTCCTCGACGTATTCAACTACCCTGACTAGTTGATGTCTCATCGAAAAGTTATTCCTAAAACAAAATTGCTCAGGACACAAAGTATTGTTTACTTCTAAGAAGGAATTTTGACGATTAAGGATGATATGTTCAGAAATTTTGCTGATTGAGGATAGTAGTGATATGGATCTATAACTGGTCGGTTCAGTGGGGTCTTTAACAGGTTTAAGTATGGGGACTACAACTGCTGTTTTCCTTCTAGTAGGGAAGTGACCGATGGCCATAATTTTGAATTTAATAATTTTAAGTACAGAAATGATGTTAGAAAGGATATTTTTAATAAGTTTATTATTAATTCCATCTAGACCCGGGGCTTTTTTAATATTTAGTTTTTTAATACTATCATTAATTTCATTAATCGAGGGGGTAAAACGTCTTGAAAATATCTAGGGAGATTATTCTTAAAGTCTTCGACAATGTTATTTACAAGCGTTTCTGTTTCTGAGTGTCTAAGTTCATTCAGTTGGAACTGGGTCTCAAGACTATCAGCCAAGCAGTTTGCCTTGTCAATGTCAATGTTTGCAATATTAGCCGGGCCTTTAAGTGCGGATACTTTGAGTTTTTTTTCCTTTTGAAGGAAGATACTAGATTCCAGAAGGAGCCATCGTCAGCATTTAAATTAATTAACTATCAACAAATTCATTATTATTAGTTCTGTCGTTTAATTTAGAGATCTGTTTGTTTATATTATTCATGATATTCTTGAAGACCGGTTTTTTAGTGTTTTGAAAAATTCTTCTGGCATAATTTCTTTCTTTCCTTCCTGAGTCTTCGAATTTTAGGATCAATGTAATTTTGGTTATGTTTTTGCAATCCGGGGGGCAGCGACCTTAGCTTCAGTTAAGACGTTTTCACAATGCTCAACCAGTTTATCAAGTTGATCAGAAGTTTGAGGGTTAAGATTGAATTCTATATTAGAATTAGAAAGTATTAAATTGAATTTATCCCAGTTAGTTAAAGTTTACATTTATTATCAGGCATAGTGTACTTAAAATAGAAGTTGAGCAGGATAGGATTGTGATCAGAGCTAAAGTCAGTTATGGAGTGGATTACATATGGGAAAAGAAAGTCTTTAATAATTGCAAGAGCAATGGTACTGGCCAAAAAATCACCATATCTAGTAGGGAAGCTGGGAGCTAAAATTTCTAGATCTGCATGAGTAGAGAAGGAATGAAGGGTGTTGCCTTGTACATTAATATTTTTACAACCCCAACTGATATGGTGGGCGTTAAAATCGCCAAAAATAATTTGATTAGGATTAACTTGTATGAGGTTTTCCAAGTCAAATGTGAAGCGGTAATTGTCAGAGCTAGGGGGAATATAGAAGTAAGCGTGACCGGCTCGTTTGGAAAATCAAGGGTTACCACCGTGGCTTCGACATAATATAGCTTGGGTGGGATAATTTCGTGATTTGGAATGCCGTTATGATAAGATAAGAATTGAGGTACCACCACCTTCATCGTTCGTTCTATAACTGTAATAAGCATGGAAATTAGCCAGAAAAATTTTTCTTTGCGGTCTAAGGAGAGTTTCTTGCAAGATAATAATATCTGGGTTATATTTATTTACAAATAAACGAAAGTCATGAATTTTATTGGAGATGTCATTTGCATTCCAGGAAACAATACGCATGCTGTTGCAGTTGAGTGCTAATCAAGAAGGTTAGATAAGTTGAACATAATATTTGTGAGGACTAGGAATTTATCATGATCAGTTTTTGCATTTTTCATTTTACGAAATCTGTTTAAAATATTTGGGCATGATGCTAAGACTTTTTGGATGAAGTTCATGCAGTCAGATAGTTCTAAGCTACTACTGCTATTTGAGGGTTCAAAGGGTTTATTTATGTTTTGATTAGTTTCTGAATTGTCTCTTGGCACAGACTGTTGCTTTTCAGTGGATTTAAAATGGTCTGCATATGATACATTTTCCCTAGTATAGTTCTGAGAGAAGTTAAGTTTGTTGTTTTTAAAATTGAATAGGTTTCGGTTTTGTTGTGGGCTGTTTACCTTGGGGAATTTTTCACAACCGCGGTAGGAGGCAATATTACCTTCCTTACCGCAGTTGATGCATACAGGGGTAACAACTTTTTCTGTGATGGTACAGGCATTAGTCTGATGATCATTGCTCTATTTCAGACACCTAGTTTTAATGTTACAGCAGTCGGCGCTTTGGTGGAAATAATTGTATTTATAGCACTGCCTTGTTATATTCCTAGCCCTGTAAGGTTCGATATTGACTCTGATGAAGTTTATGTTGGTAACATCATAAATTATGTTTCCCTCTTCGCATCTCTCAATTTTCACCAAATAGAAAGGGAGAACCCTTTTACTTCTTGTTTGCGTTAGTTGTACGACTTTAGTTATTGGCATGTTTAGGTTTTCCTTAATTAAGTTAAATATCTCTACTGTGCAGTGATCTATGGGAAGGCCTTTGATTATGGGAAGCCTTTTATTTTTCGGCTTAATGATATAGTAATCATAGCCTTGCGTTGCTGAGTAGCTTTGCATATTCTGATGTTGTTCTATGGTGGTGGGAAATTTTTTTATATACCCGTAATTGAATTTGTTCTCAGTGGTTCCACATACTTTGCTGATATCAGCTAGAATTTTTTGGTAATCATTTACGTAGCGAAACATGATGGGTGGGATATTAGGGGGAAGAGCTGACTTCCTAGTTGTTTTCTAGTTGTGAGAATTTGTTTTGAAATGTGCAGCTTGTTTTATAGTCGAAGCAGTTCTGAGGGGTGGGTGAGCAGGTGAGTGTCAGGTGAGCAGGTGAGTGTGATATGATTGGTTATTGAGAGGGTGAGGGTTTGCACCTAAGCAGGAGTTAAAATTACTTTTAGAGATTACAGAAATTTAAAGTTTAAATTGGCGAAAAATTTATTTATTATAAGTGAATATTATTTGGAATAGAAAAGATTAGAGAAGAATTCTCCGGGGCTTTCTGGAATTAGGTTTAGGGGTGTAAATCGGTATGCTTTTGATAGCTGTGTTGTTGGATGGTCCGGATGTCGCCAACTTGTTTACCTTTTGTTTCGCCAAACGAGTTACTGCTAATCTCCACACAGCTCTCTCTGGTAAACCTTGCGTGATGATGTAAGCGCAGTAAGGTATTCTTTGGAGCGCATTGATGTATGGATTTACAAAGGATGTATCTCTGCGCTTGTCTAGTAAACACAGGAAGGCGTATTTATACAAACATTCGCAAAGAGTACTACTACTAGGACAAGTCAGGACGAAGAGTTAAAATCCCCC
This sequence comes from Argiope argentata, assembly GCA_026289955.1. Classification (NCBI taxonomy): domain Eukaryota; kingdom Metazoa; phylum Arthropoda; class Arachnida; order Araneae; family Araneidae; genus Argiope; species Argiope argentata. The sequence goes on along the minus strand of JAOUZG010012130.1, from coordinate 93,586 downwards.
GTTTGCTTTCGGCAGCATACTCCCTTACCCTCACACAAACAATAGCCAATAGAAAGCCTCAATTACAAAGCTCACCCGCTCTTGACGAATCAGAAACCTAGCTTCACCAAAAATTCTTTCATCTAAACTAAACTCACTCTGAAATATTCTCAGTCATGGAAGTGCACTAAAAGCAATAGAATTTAACAGCCGCATCACTAAGGAGATTGACCTTTTTTCTAAAGGTCGGGTGCTCCGATAAATGTACAATTGAAGTTGAAGAAATTGAAGTATCACTACTAGGAGAGTACAGAGGAAAGCAAATAATTTTTACCTTTTGAAATATCCCTTTTGTTTAAAATTAGTTTCACAATTTTCCTAGTACAAATCTTTTAAGCACCGGGACAGATAACTGTTTTCTTTCTTCGTATGTACATAATTGAACTGCAAAAAATAAAATTAATAATAAATAAATAATACATATTTAAAAACTTCTTAAGATTAAAAAAATAATATACTTATATATTAACTACATAAAAACGTATATAAATGGATAAAATTATATTTTAAAAAATAGGTTGTTAGTATTATCGAACGAATTCTGTTGAAAATTAATCATATTCCTAAAATGCTGTAGAAGCTTCATTTCCATATCAATTTCTTGGGTTATTTCACATTCATATTCATATAGAAACTTTTTGTTATTACAGCACAAAAATGAAATCTTTTTAGACTTAGTTGAAAAGTTAAATCCATATTTATTAACTTTTCTGAAGAAAAAGGTAATTGTTTTTTAGGTGTCGTTCTATTGCAGTTAGCAAGGTTCGGGCTGAACTGGCTGTGTAGTTAAAAACATAAAAGTTTTGCATGTAAAAATCGAAGCTTTTTAAGTGAAATGATGATGTTTAAATTACAAAGCTATAAGAACCTATATTTTTCTTAAACATTATGTCCACGGTAAAGTAAGTACCCCGTTATTTTTTAGTAAATTGATAACTACTAATTACTTGGATCCAGTAAAGTTAACAAAAAATAAAAAGTAAATGATTATATTATTACGAATTTTGCATATTTCTTTGTTTTTATTATTCAGTTTGAGGAATGTTTTTTAAACATAATTCTGAATGGAACTTCAGTCCTTAAGTAGAAATGCTTTGTCATCTAATTTCAAAGAAAAAGAAATAAAGGAATATCTGAGAACGAAGATTCAAATATCGAATCAACATATAATAAATCTATTACCAAAAGTATATTTTGTATATGTAAATCTGAAAGAATATACCTCATCAATTTGAATACCTTCACAGGTTTTCCAAAATGTTTCATTTTTTTTTTATCATAAAAGTTTTCAAATAATGCAAATTTCTGTACAGTTTATCCAATCATCATTTGAAATAGCATGACATTAAATATTGTATGATAATTGTTTAAATGCAACATTTGTTTCTACTAGGATTTTATGAATATTTTTGTGGGAAATTGTGTATTACGTTTTGTGAATAAGAACGCATTTATTTCTAATTAATTTTTTGTATTTTTGTTCCATAAGGCAAGTTTATGGTTTCTCAATGGTGATAATTATGAAAATATAGATAGTATATTTCTGATTGGGCATTTATTTTTTAAAGTTATTTGTTTTCTAAATTTTCTAAAGGCCGTTTTGAATTGTCTGTTGTTATTTAATGAGTGAAATAATACAAAATTACAACAAGAAATCAATGATTTTAAATATCATCCAGATCCAGAGATCATTTTTTGAATACAATAGTTGTCAGTCAAAAATTGTAAATTTTGTAATGACTTTTGATATTTCTTTGCACATTTTGCAACAAGGCTGTTTATTAAAAATATAACTTGATTTATTTATGAGCATGCATTGATTTTACTTTGTTAGTTTATTCATGTTGAACTGATCTCAGGGAAGCATTATAAATATTCTTCCGTCATTAAAACACCTAAGTTTTATATGTGTGCGTCTGATTTCCTGCCCAATTTTTCAATGCAATGCATTTTTTTCATCAATTCTCTTCATATTTGACCCTTATTTGTTCAAATATCATTTATATTAAGAATCAGTGAAATTTATTATTCATATGATAATGTATATACTACCTGTTAATAGATTTTTTTTGTTAAAAGATTTAAACTTTGTTAAAAACATTTTTGTATTTTGTTGTTGTTCCTGATAATTTTATTTTTCTATTAGACCAAAGATATTTTTGTCTACAACATTGATTTTAGTACTAATTATATTGCAGTTATTTTATGAGCAATTATAACCTGGAATTATGTTTTTGTATACATTTTTATTCTAAATCAGTCAAGAAATGTTAATATATAAAAACTTTTTTAGAAATGATTTTTCCAAATTCATTATTATGCAATTTTTTTATTATATAGCTTATAATTTAAAAAGAATATCTAAGGCTGAAACATACTTTTTTAAATATAATTATGGTGTGAACATTGAAGAAAACTTTATAATCATTTGCAAAACAGGAAATAATTTTTCTAAAACTCTTTTACACACCATAATGAAAACCTTTGTAAAAATATTCTACATTAAAGACAACAAATTCTTCTATGATTTCATTTAAAATAATATTTATGACTTAGAAAAATATTTATTATATTGAAATTGAAATAAAATTTTTGAAAAAAATTCTGGAATTAAAAGGGAAAAGGAGAAACGACAACAGAATTGCCCAATAATGCAATTCTAGTGATCCAAGTATTTATCGGTAAGGCTTAAAACAATTGTTTGGGAGAAACAGAGAAGATTCCATTTATTTGTTGCGGATATTTTCATTAAAAGAAAAAATGGAATGGCATTTCAATTTTTTTTAATTTTGTTCTTATTGCAATTATATTTTATTAATCACATTACTTAATAATATTATTTTATAACTATCAGAAACTGCATTAAAAGTTTGAATTATGTGCATTAATTTATTCTTTTAAATTTGCTCAATGTGTATTTGAATTAAAATTTATCGAAATTCAATTGGCATGCACTTTAGTTAATAGAAATAGACACACCAAAATTCTTATTATTTATTTGTCATTTGCAACAGTAGAAGGGAATCCAATAAATAACCTCACTTTTCTAAGCATTAAAAAAAGAAAGAAGCTTATAAAACAGTTTCAAATAACAAATTATTGTTTTAAAGTTAATAAAATGCATTTTGAAATACAAATCATCAATACAGTTTGGAATACTTTCATATTAACAGATTCCTGTAATTATGATTACATCTGATAATCATAGTTGAAATAGTTATAAATGAAGTCATATCTATAATATATATTATTACAAATATTTTATGACCTGCTTACGAATCGGCAAATATAATAAAAAAGAATTTGAAAAAAAAAAAAAACCGTGTCCATTTTATGAGTATCATTTCTTTATCCTAAACATCGAATACAACCTGTGGTAAAAAGTACTTCAATTCTTTCTCTTGTGGAACTAGACAGGGGTCTCAACCAAACCACAACCCCAAATAGACAAGGTTCCCCGAGGAATTACATGTGGGGGTGTAAATCTGGGGGAAGAAGGAAATAATTTGTGATCAAATTTCCTGATAAGAAAAAAACTCTCCCCTTTCCAAGTCATTCTTTAGCCAGTGCTCTTTCTGTGTGTGAGTAGACAGGTATTCTGCTGCTTTCTTACAAGACATTGATAAGTCAAAGTGTTGCAGCGCAATATAGTCGCTTAGGAAGGAAGAAAGGAGGAAAAATATTTTGAAGTTGCTAAAGAAATATACAGTATAATTCTCGCTAAGTTTTTTTTAAATATAAATAATCTGTATTTCGATATATAGATTAAAGAAACTTTATTTACATGATGATTGGTTCCTTTTTGCAAAATGATAGATAATTACTTTTTTATATAATGGAATAAGAATTGCACAGCCATTTATTGAAATCACCAATACAGTTTTAAAATGCCAAAAGTTACAATAATTATTCGTATTTCAGGAAATTACAGTCCTATTCTTCCTTTAGTTGTGATGATGAAATTGTATGGTATTAATATATCAAAACCCTGGCCATAAAAAAATTAGTCTATTACATTCAAGATGCTAGGATTCTTTATTTATTCTCTTTATTAGTAATTTATTAAATAAGGATTGAATTGTTTTTCTTTCAAACAAAAATTCTCTATTTTAAATGGTATATGAGCACAAAAAAAGTTTTTAAAATATTATATCTTATTATTTGGATAGATTTGCAATATACAAAACTCACTTTCAATATCTGACAAAGTCCCCATGGAAAAAAGAAAGAGAATTCCTAACTTAACCCTTTAAAGGGCCATTTTTTTCTAGTCATGGTTAAATCATTTTTAAGATTAAGTTAGGAAATGTGATTAATTTAACTTATTAAATAAATTTAATTTGATGAATTAATCAATTTGACTAATTAATAACTAAGCAAAAAATCAAAACACGGCATTTTGTGCGAGATAAGGAACAGAAGTTTCTGTCTTATTGAAAAATACGACAGAACTTATCCCAATCTATATAACTTCATTCGAATATTGATACATTTAGTGGGAAGCATATTTCCAATCACCCTGAAAGAGTTAAAGGAGACTAATTAGAGACTCCTAAATAGCGGAACAAACTATGACAAGTAAAATTATTCTTATACCAGAATTATTAGAAATAAAAATAAATGTATTTTTATTTTATAGTATTTTTCTACTTATGTCCTTTTTCTTTTTACAGCTGCAGCAGCCCTAAAATACCCAGATTCCAGCCAAGAAACTTGACCGTGGGTTGGCATCAGCTTATGACCGGGACGGTTTTAGAGTAATGAAAAAAGTCATAAGACCAGGATTGTAAAAAATAATTTTATGCTTTAAAAAATTGTGAAGAATAAATGTACTTTATATCGACACATGCTTTATTCAGTTTACCCCTCATATATTTAAGATTTAAAAAAAAAAGCTTTAAACGTACAAGTTTATGAACTAATTCATATTCACCAATCAAAAGATAAGAACTGAATTTTTCTTTAAAAGATAAGATTTTTAGGTCTTTTTTCTATTTTTGCAGTATAATTGTATTTTTTAAAGTAATAATGCCTGTTCTGTACTCACTTGGTAATACTCTTCAATTTTTTATTGAAATTATATATATATACACTGAAGTGACAAAAGTCATGGGATAGCAATATGCAAATACACAGATGGCAGTAGTATCGCAGCGAAAAAGTATAAATGCGCAGTTCGTTTTCCAGAGCTTTCATTTGTGTTCAAGTTATTCATGGGAACAGGTTTTTCGTGATTTAAGGCTGCACGACGAGAATTAACAGACTTTGAACGTGGAATTTTAGTTGGAGCCAGACGCATGGGTCATTCCATTGCGGATATCGTTAGTGAATTCAACATTCCGAGATCCACAGTATCAAGAGTGTGCCGAGAGTATGACATTTCAGGCATCCCATCCCATCATGGACAGCGCAGTGGGCGACCACCTGCACTTAACGACCGAGACCGCCGACGTCTGTGTAGAATGGTCAATGTTAATAGACACGCAACACTTCGTCAAATAACTGCAGGAATCAATGTGGGACGTACGAGGGACGTGTCCGATAGGACTGTGCGGCGAAATTTGTCTTCCTTGGGCTATGATAACGAGTGCCTTTACTGACAGCACGACATCGCCTGCAGCGACTCTCCTGGGCTCGTGAGCATATCGACTGGTCCCTAGGCCAGTGGAAAACCGTGGCGTGGTCAGATGAGTCACGATTTCAGTTGTTACGAGCTGATGGTAGAGTTCGAGTGTGGCGCAGACCCCACGAAGCCATGGACCCAAACTGTCAGCAAGGCACTGTTCAAGCTGCTGGTGGCTGCATAATGGTGTGGGCTGTTTTTACATGGCATGGACTCGGTCCTCTGGTGCAACTGAACCGATCATTGACTGGAAATGGTTATGTTCAGCTGCTTGCAGATCACTTTCAGCCATTCATGGACTTCACGTACCCACTCAACGATGGGATTTTTATGGATGACAATGCGCCATGTCACCAGGACAGAACTGTTCGCGATTGGTTTGAAGAACATTCCGGACAATTCAAGCGCATGATCTGGCCACACTAGATCGCCCGATATGAATCCCATCGAGCATTTATGGGACATCATCGAAAGGTTCGTTCGTGCCCAAACTCCTGCACCATCCACACTTTCACAATTATGGACGTCTATACAGACAGCATGACTCAATATTCCTGCAGAGGACTTCCAACGACTTGTGGACTCCATGACACGATGAGTGTTTGCACTTCACCGGGCAAAAGGAGGACCGACATGATATTAACAGTCATCAAATGACTTTTGTCACTTCAGTGTATAATGTTTTGAATTCAAATCTTTGATGTGGAATCATTATAAAGCTTTTCATTTTTTTTATATAAGACAAATTATTGCAAGTACACTTTAAATCAAAACAATACAAAAAAAGAAAGAAAAGAAAAGAAAGAAACAGCCTATTAAAACAGAAGTACATTAATGTTTTGCTAACTAATCAATTGCATCTAAAAATCTATAGAAGATGTTAGCTGAATTAAAATTTAATTTTCTTTTAGATGCATTATATATTAAACCGTAACCCATATCTGCTGTTGAAAGATAAAAGCAGAATAAAACATGATTTTTACATTACTATACGCATTATATTTTCTTCAGAAATTTTAATTTTTTTTAAGATCGTTCTTATATGTAATAAAAACCATTAAAAATCGAGATGCATAAAGTAATATGCTCTTCAATAATATCCATCTACACTTCTAATGTAAATTTTTACTATTTAACTATGCTTTTATTTCATATTTCAAGCAATGTAATTATTTCCAATTTCAGAAAAATTCAGGATTTTTTGAGGATTCCGGAGACAGATATAATGAAAATCTCAAAGGGCCTTTTTCCCTTCAAATTTTTTTATCGGTTTTAATTCAATTTTTATTTAGTTTTAAGTAGCAAATTTTGAAAAACAGCAGGAGAAAATCCCTTTGTAAAAAGTCAATTTCAATATTTTACATATAAAAAAAAGTGCACATTTAAAATAAAAATTTACTTTAAGTAAAATATTCAAAACAAAAGATAACTCCTTTAATACACTCTAAATAATATTGTAAAACGAAGAGATATTTTTTTAAAACTGAGACTCAATATTTCTTAGAATTATAAAATAGCATAATAAATAACTTGTAAATGTTAGGAATATTTCAAGAATTTAATTTCAAAAATAAATTAAATCAGTACTTGATTTTGACTTGAATAAATTTGATTGCATGGCTCTCTGTCATTAAATGAATGCTCCATTAAAATATCTCGAATTTCAATTTTAATTCATAAAATAAAAACTGTTTTAGGAACTGAAATAATGAGCTTCCAGATAACGCACATGTACACAAAAAAAGAGAAAGGAATGGATTTTTAATATGTGAGCATATGCTTTAAATTTAATACGTGTCTTCAAATTTTTTGTTTAAAATTATTAAGAAATTAAAGTGTTGAGTATTTTGACTTTAATCTAAAAATCTTAATTCACAAAATAAAGACTTTCTTGCAAAAATAAAAGTGAATAGTATATATAAGCAGCTATCTGTCTATTTAAAACATGGACCAATGCACGTAGAGATAATAAATTTAATACAAATATATTTATGAGAAAGTGCAATTAATATTTGGAGAAAATGCAGTTCAGTACAATTAAAAATACTGATACAAAATTCATATTATCTCTAACGTAAATCATATTAAATTTTTTTAAAAATTCATTAATTTTATTGGTTTATCTAGCTTGTTGCGCGTTTTTACTCTGCAAAAAAAAAAGAAAAAGATTGCATATACGTTTTATAATCAAGTTCTTCATTTTTTATTTATATATGTAAAGTTTTCCTGTAAAAATAAATACTAGATTTTTAATTATAAAATAAGAACCCAAATCTACTGCTGAAAAATAAACAGAATAAAAAATAAAAGATGTATTATTATAGCTGTATAAGGCTTAGTATTTATTTCATATACACATGAATTATTTATTTGATTACCAGAAGCTCAAAAGCTATGAACAGAATTAATTTCTAGTAAGAAGTTTACAACTGTTAAATTATCTTATTGACCTACGTGCCTATTAATCATCTGAAATGTACATTTAAGTGATCCACTTATCTTAAAACAATTTAAATCGTCTGTGACGGTAAATTCAGTTGTAATTTTTTAGATCTGCATTTTTTTATTTTAGATTTTTAAAAAAGTTTATTGATTTTTATTTGAGAACTGGGTTTAGCATAGTTTGACTCTGAATGAATAATGCTGATAATTGATACGATTTAGAAGCGTTTTTGATATATTTAGTCGTATATTTTAAACTTGCCACCTTTGGCGGCCTGTAGGTAAACTATGATTAGTGAAAATTTCAATTGTCCGCACCACAAAGCGTTATTAAACTTTAAATTTTGATATAAATATTAAGTATGAAAAAAATAATAAGGTAAAAAATTTGGTATTAAATTTTTTAAAAAATTCTAAAATGTTGTAAAAATTATTGTTATTGTATATTTTTAGGAAGGTATCACGGAAAAAAGTCAGTATTTCTGTAAATATTTCGTTAATTAAAATTTCAAATATATATATATATATATATATATATATATATTTATCTGGATCGATTCGTACAGAGTCATTACATGCACACAAATACAAAAGTTTTTTCTTTATGTTTGAGTATCAAAATTTAGTTAAAAGGCCAATACTTTTTCTCGCCAAATACTCTTGCCAACAAATAACATATGTTTTAGCAAACCTAAACTAATTACTCCCTTCCCCCTTTTTTTCAAAGAGCTACGCAAGATTTATTGGACTTTTACGACCTGTACGGTTATGACTGAACGGATCTGTCATACAACCTATGCATACAACCCATAAAAGAGAGGGAGAGGGCATTACAACAGTAATTCGGAAAATAGTTCCACTTCGGAAAATAGTTTCATTGAAGGGGATGTTCGTTTCCGACACTCCTTTCAAGGTAGAAGAAGGAGAGTTATATGTCCTTGACCTTATGTCGAGAGAGGGGTTTACAATGTACTGTAGATTTCGGTTTATTCCCGTTTTCTGCCTGCACTCTTTTATTAAGCTACTAGTTTATACATTATACGTTAATCGCAATCAAAATACTTCGTTAGCGATAGTTTTAAAATAATAAAAAATCATTCTTTATAAAATTTTATAATATACATTTTGCTTTACATACTTTTAGCGTTTCAACCTTTTAATTAAAATCAGAATGTCAATTGAGCCAGACTATATCACTTGTTGACCTGCTATATTATAGCATGCACTGCTAAATGTTCAAGCGTCATCGATGTCCGTCGGTGATTTTTTAGCCCAAAAAATAAATAAATAAACAAATAAATAAATGCAAACGTGATATTTTATTCACTTAACGTTTCGTCGACTTTTCTGTCAAATGTGATGCAAGTTATAGGCTGTATATCCGACTATTAAATTAGATGTCTAATTAGCTCTCATTTTCACATCCACCGCTTCGATATCTTAGTCGACCGATAAAGATGAGTCGGAAAAATGCGCCACTTTTCACTTCGTCGGGTATTATGCCAAATGTCGAGCAAACTATGGGTTGAATATATGGCGGTTTCCTTTTATGTTCGACTCTCTGTCGACTCATGTCGTCGCCTCTGCTTCTGATTCTTTCTTTTCCTGAACTTGCATTATCCTTAATTTATGGACACGAGCGTATATATTTTATGGTGGGTTATTACCCACAATTAAAGAATTATTCCAAAACATTCTAAAATTATTGAAGGAATTCAGTTCTCTTTCCCAACTTAGAGTTTCAACTACTGGCTTCAAAAGAGAAAGTACATAGCTTACGAATGAGTAATTCAAATTAGATGTTACATGAAGAAGATGCTAATTAGAACTCTAGACAAAGCTAGATACCTGTAAATTCAGATGAACTGAAAAAAGCAGCTTCAAAATACTATCCCATGTCATTGTGTTTAAAGAAAAGAATGTTATTTGTGGCAGATTTCAACCATTCTGTCATAAATAACATTCTTTCAGGTCAGTTTACATTCTAATTGACTTATAGATACCTATCTCTTCTGATTGAATTATTTGGGGATTTTCTCTATTTTACTTCTCTATCTTTCGTTTCTCTAGTGAGCTTTATATAACTTCTTTCAGTTTTGGCTACAATTTCTTGCTCATAGCAAGGAACAAAAAATGCATTACTTATGAAAATTCAGCCTCAATAATATAAGAAAATTTATCAATCGTAACGCATGTGATAAAGGTACTGAATACTGTCAGAACAGAAATATTGATCCATGTTCTGCATTCTTCAGAATCTTTCTCACAATTTTCAGAATAGTCATTAAATGGCCAAGAGAATCTAAGGCATTTATTTATAATTAACACCGAAAGTTTCTTTATTCAAATATTAGAAGAATCCTTATAATTACGTCGCATTTCAGAATCTGTAGAGAAAAATGAGCAGACAATTATGGAGTGTTATTCAGAACACAGACACATGAATGGTACAAAAAGTCCCAAAAAATGAGAGTTTCGTGGTACAGACATCTTGTTCTATGAATCATAATTGTGAACAAATGAATCAAAATTAAGAACAAATCAATCATACTTGTGAAAAGATGCATCATAATTACACAATTATGATTAATATTCAAATGAATCACATTGTGATACATATTTAAAGTGAATTTCAAGTTGTATAGAATTACAATAAGTACATATTATAAAATTCTAAATGTCAATTTAATTAAAGCATATAAAACAAAGAGTATTAAGTTAAAATTTGACCATTAATTTCTTTCTTCCTTTCCTTCGAACACTTTGCTCACCTACATTCTGAAATGCATACTATCGATATTCAGAACATATCATCGATGCCCCTCCCCCTCCTTACCTTACAGTCATCTAGATAAAGATATTTTAATTTTAAGCATTTTGAACTTTTCTATATATTTCTAAAAGCTTTTTATATACTTTCACTAGTTCAGAAAAAGAATCAAAGCAAATGCCTCACATGTGTAGTCATATCAGACTCTCCGACCTGCCACGAAAGCACAATGATTTAAACCATAAAACTGAATGACCGGCCAGTCGCAACAGCAACAATGGCGGGAACTGTGGTTGATGATGTCTAGTAATTGATGGCTTACGTCTGGAAGAAGTAAGTCCTTCATGCAGATGCGTTTTACTCATCATTTGGTTTTCCAGGTAAAAGAAGAACCTGCATCTCTGAGTCCTCGTTGTTACTAATCAACAATGTCTCTAACCATGCAACAATATGCTTTTCTCGTTAAATGTTATAATGAATGCGATAACATGCATTTGCGCGCTTTGCAACGATATCATTCAGCAAGACAAAACGCCGAGAGATATGCTAAGAGCTCTTGATGAGAATGCAGTCAGAGCCTGACTAAGGCATTGGCATATGGGGCAGTTGCCCTGGGCCCCCACATCAGATGAAGCCCCCAAATCAAATTGAAAGTATGTTTTATGTTTCCTTTTTTAAAGAATGTTCTTCATTACTAAAGTAGTGAAGCAGAAGGGGGCCTCTGAGAAGTTTTTACTCCGGGCCCCGATTAGGCTAAGTCGGACCCTGAATACAGTAATACGACTTTTGCTTCAAGAAAATGGTAAACGCCACATTAAACATGTTTCATAACACAATTCTGAAACGATTAAATAACGTCTCCATGTCCTATTTTGTTCAATAATATTCCATACAGCTCCATTTCCTTTCCTGGTGGTAAATTTCTGATTTTTTTTTTTAATTTTGATGAAAAAGAAATTTTTATGATCTTTAAACAATTACAAAGTTTGATAACATTTGGTCCATTGGTTTTCCTTTTTTAAACATTTCAAAGCGGAATTTTAATAATAACCACCTGATACATTATTGTAAAATACGCCTAATGAAATAAAAATGATACAAATTTTTAAAAATTACTAAGTAAAAAATTAGTATCATTATCGGCCTACTCTATAAAGGGGCCTTGGTTCAAAAAATTGCTTGGGGCCCTAAAAATTTTGTTAAGTAAAAAAAAAAGTACTCACACGAATATATGTTACTAAAAATTTATTTTTGCTGTTAATTATTTCGGAAAAATTAATTTTTTCAGATTTCATTAAAAAAAAATTTCCTATCCTATACCTAATATAGCATTTGCATTTAAACCTTCTGCGACCAATGCTTGACCGAATACAATTTCTTATTAACTTTTAATTTGTTGGAAGCACTCCCTCTAATGACTGAAATGATTAATTTTGAAAAATATGAATTTATTTGAAATACTCTTATATCTATCTTCTATTTGTGCAATAACGGTATCAATTATACTGTTAAAAATATCATATAAATTACTGTATTGGGTTTTCTAACTTTATCTTGCTATTTTAGAATATAGTTTCTTCTTCTTTTTTTCTGAATTATTCAAATTAAACAGTATCATTTTCGCTACGTTTAAAAATGTATTAAATTTCTAATTTCAAATTTAATTTTGTTGACTAAAATTAAATCAATCAAGATTATTTGCTTTTGATTGAAATAATTTATTGATATTGATAAATTTTGAACAATATTGCAAACCATACTATCAAACATAAAATAAATGGCACTTCTGGCATTGAATCCTCCAGACTTTTAGCTTCGAGAGTGGTATTTGCAGCAATAAATTCTTTTAAGGCAATACAAATATCTCACACTCTGTATTCACTGTTTTTATCAAATTTGTCTTGGCTTCCCAACGAGTTTCACAAAATATTTTAAGAGTAATATTTTTGTATATGCAGAAAATAAACAATATAAACGGTGCAATGCTCATTAAAAAAATTGCAATATGCATTAATGGAAGTGGTATAACAAATTAATAAACCAAAAGAGTATAATTTTGGAGGCATATAAATTTCATTAAGGCTCAGAGTAATTATTTTAACTTGTTCACCTTTATATTTCCCTTTTATGTTGCTACTCTTGTCGTATGCCTGTCAACTACTATTCATAATATCTAAATCACGCATACTTAATATTTTCAAAAGAATTCTTTTAGTCCATCTGTCATATCAGTTATTTCTAAAAAGAATTTGTAAATGACTCATTTATATACGAATATATACGTATACGAATTTTGATCTTTTTCATCGAAATTCGTATACCTAATAAAGACGGAAATTTGTCCCTTATAGGAAATATCAATACATTTAGATACTACAGTATGTGGATGCTTTTATTCCGTCTTTGATTTTATAAAAGCTTTCATTTCCAAGGCAGAAATTATTAAACAAGGCTTTTTTTTTTGGAATTTCGTATTCAGTTTATATGATCTATAGGCACACAATCGTATTTACATTATTAGTGCTTCCTGTTATTTCTTGGGTTCCTCGAAACGGAAGATTATTACATGCTCAAAGTAGAATCAACCATATTCTTTGAAAGTCGTCATTTAAATCGTCCCTTATATTTATTTACAGTAACTTGATTTGTTTTACCAATAGTCGAACATAAATTTAGTCGTTTTAGTAATTTTTTTCAAACCGATAAGCGAATTAAGGCGGCCATGGTCTTTAATTTCATTTGACAGCTATCTTCAGATATTATAATCTCTAATAAATGGCGGAGATTGCTCGTTTCCACATCTTTTCGAAAACAGTAAGCAATAAAAACAAAATTCCGAGGTTTTCGTTTTTGAATACATTAACCAGCTGCGAAGCTAAGTTTCGCTGTTTGGCATTTTTTTTTAAATTATACGTAATGGAAAATGATTAATCTTCAGAAATCTTTACAAAACAGTCCTTATTTTATATAGGTCTGATTTTAGAACAACATTCTAAACTTATTCTTTATAATAGTACTTGGCCATTAATATGGTTCATTAATATTCACTAGATAAAATATGTTATCGTCATTTTCATCGTTCTTTTTCTGATTCGATCGTATTCGTATAAATATGTAGTTCTTTAACGACTTTCAGTTCCGGCATTTCCTTTACAAGATGTGCAGTGTGTACAGATCTTTTTTCTCCAGTTGAATTGTAACTTTTGAAATCGAAACAATTTTAATTCCAGAAAAACTTTGTCGACAAGAAAACACCTTTTCTTGTGATTTCTTGAAGTTAAGCGTTTCTTCTTTTTTTCCTACTAATTATCATTTTTGACAACCAAAAGGACATGTTCTTGCTATGAGCATGATAAGATCTATAAATATTTTAATGTGTGAATTTCCAAACACTATATAGAGTCTTACCTAATAGGTGAGGTAAATTATTGCCTTATGCTTGTAATATGTTGCATATCTGCATTAGACAATAAATAAAAAGATTAAAATTAAATCTGTTATGCATATTTCAATGTATCATATCAGAACATAATTTCTTGAACGTCCAAACATCACGTGATCGCGCAAGTTAAATTTTATTTTTATTCATTTTAATTGTTTCATTGAATTAGAAACTTTAGCATTGCAAACGATCGAAAAAACTTTGTCTTGCACTTATTGTTTAAAAATATATAACATTTCCTATTTATTTCCTTTCATATAATCACGTGCTCAAAATTACATTTTTCTAAGTTTTATTTGCTGTAGCAATTAACTTATGTTTTTAATCAGAAATTTTGTAAATGCAATGGCAGCACGTTATTAAAAGGTGTTTTTTTAGATGATCGTGCAGATAATAAAATTTTTATTTTTCGCCTCCGGATTTTTGTTGACGCTAAAAACCTCATCTCAAAAACAACATCGTGTTCTGATATGATAATATACCCGTATATTTCGAAACCTGTCAATTATTAAAGTTAAATTTTTTCTTCTCATCTTCCAATTTCGCTATTATAATCCAGAATATTATTTTTGCTCTTTAATCATTTTGGGGCCCCTCAATCCCAGGGCCCCAGTGCATAGCATCCGCAGCACCCCCTAGAAGGCCGGCCCTGCAAGACCCCCCTCCTGCGAGTGATATTTTTCGAGCATTTATAATAATACACATAAAAATTAAGTACATACAACAGTACAAAAATTACATATACATACAAAAATTATCAGATTAAAAAATTAATTAAATATTTTTCGCAGAGTGTTTTAGCTTTTCTTCACTTACAACTTTGTAAGAAAATCTGCAATCAAGTATTCTGTTTGAAAATATTCTAATTTAATTACATTGTCTTCCAACAAATTTTTCACAAAATGAAAATGTAAGTTCATATGTCTTGATTTATTTAAAGATCTGGTGCACTTAATTCATTGAATTGCTGCTTGACTATATGAGTTTAAGGTTACAATATCATTTATAAATTGTTTACAATTTAACTTAATTAATAAATTTACAGTCCAAATAATGTATTTACATATTTCGGAAAGAACAAATAACTCAGCTTCAAATGTTGACAGACTGATACTTTTTTGTTTGTGACATTTCCAAGAAATTAATGAGTTACCTAATAAAATTACACCACCCGAGAATGATTCGCCACTTTCTGCATTTCGCCACCTTTTTTCTAGTTTATGATTAAATTGTGACAAATATGTTGTTCCAAATGATAAATCAAGCCGAGTTCTATTAGCTAAATATAAAAGTTCGCCAATTAACTCTTGATACATCGTAATGTCAATAAGTTCATTTGTGGAAGGGAAAATCTTATCTTCTCATTTTACAATTGGAGTTTTAACACTTTTACATTTTTCTAGATTATGTCTAACCAATAATGATACAATATATTCTAACTGACATAAACTAATACCATTTTATGTTTAATAATTTCTATGCCTAAAAACCTGCCGGTTTTGTTCTCTTGCATTTCAAATATGCTTTTGAAGCTATTTACAATCTCTTGATATATTTCATCATTATTATAAATAAAAGATAAATCTTCTACATACATACATAATAGAAAAAATATTTTTACCAACAGTTTTGATAAACACACGACTGTCAGAAGTCAGTTATATCAATCCAATTTTTTCTATTTATATTATATAGTCATATACCAATTTCTACCAGATTGTGGTAAGCCGCAGATACTCTTTCACAACTTACAAACTTCTCCATCCCCAATCAATTTTTCATAATCTGGTGGAGGTAACATATACAATTTCTTCAAATTCACTATATAAACATACCGTTTCTACATAAAAATCTTAAAAAATAAATTTAATTTGGATGCAAGTGCCATTAACAATCTGAAAGTTTCGATGAATAAGGGGTGAATAAGACTTGGTATAATCTTTATTTTTTATTTGATTAAAGCCTGCTGCTACAAGTATCGCTTTGTATTTTGTTTCACCAGAGTTATCTTGTTTTAAATATACCCATTTGCTTTTTATAAATTTTGTTTTTGCTGGCTTGCTTACTATTTCCCTAACGTCGTGTTTATTTAAGGAATTCCATTCCTTTTTCATTCCTGTTTTCCATTTCTTTTAATCAGCACTATTTTTTGACTCTTAAGTATGTATTCGGAATTTTATGAGCTACATTTGCTAACATTTGTTTAGGTTTGAGCCTTTCTGAATGTCTGGTTGGGATCTGATTTACGATATTATTACTACTTGACTCAAAATCTGGTGTTTCGTTTTCATCTCCTATAGCGGCGTCTGTCTGACGCAAAATTCCTTATACAATTAATGAGCCACTATTCTCATCCTTTGCCGATTCAGCAGGAATTTCTAAACTAGATGTTTCACTTTTTGTTTTATCACACATGTCACTGGAGAAGTTCTAAGCAGTGGATAAATATGATAAATTTCTGCTTTCGTTTTCTCTAAATAAGTACTGCCTTTTAAAGATTCATTGAATTTAACTGATATTTCTTCAATTATTTTTAGGCTTTTAATGTCATAAATAGGATAACTCTTTCTTTCTCTAGCGTATCCCAGCATTATAACACGTCTTCCCGGAACTTATAATTTATTTCTCATTACTTTCGGAACGAGAAAATAAGCAACACAGCCGAATTTTTTAAGATAGTTTAATTTCAGTTTTCTACCTGTCCAAATGTCAAGGGGTATTCGTTCTTTTCCCTTACGTTGGAGTTACATTAGACATTTGGGTGCTACAATTAATGGCTTCGGTCGAAAATTTTAATGGAAGCTCACTTTCATTAAATAAAGTTGTAGCCCTTTCTAAAAGGACACGGTTTGCTCTTTCAGCTTTACCGTTACTTACACTATAGTAAGGAATAATTTTTTCTTGAAATATCCCTCAATTAGCAAGATAAGTATCAAGTTGTTCATTTACAAGTTTTAAACCATTGTCAGTTCTAATTTTTTTAAATTCTTTTATCAGTTAAATTTTCATCTTTGGCTTTAAATTGCAAAATTAAATAAAACGCTTCATTTTTATTTTTTTATGAAAAGAGTAAAATACATACCAGAAAAATCATCCACCTATATCATGAAATATTTAGCGCCACCAACTGATTCGGATTGAATAGGACCACACAGATAAGCATGAATCAACTCAAGAATTTTAGAACTTTGATTTACGTCAACATTAGGATGATTTTTTCTGGATATTTTACTTGTATCACAAGTTTCACATCTAAAATCATCTGTATCAATAATATCAATGATATTTCATATTAAGTATATACTTAGGATTTAAATGAAATCATCTGTCATGCTAAATCTCATAATTACTAGTGGATTATTTAGAAAAGTAACTACCTGAATTTTACAATGGTTCCAAATATAAGTCTAATCTATTGTTATTTTTAAATGCTTTAGTAGCTAAATTATAATCTATATCAAAAATCAACACACAATTATTATTCGATTTAATTAAAAAACCTTTATCCATCAAACAAGTTACTGACAATAAATTATATTTTAGTTCAGGAATAGAGCTATGTAGATGAAGCAATTAAACAATATAAACGTTGTAATATCCGAAATATTTATAATAATAAATTGCAATATATATTGCTGGTAATTTAAGTCTTTCCGTTTCGTTATTTATATTAACTTGATTTATTATATCAACTGTCAAGCATAAATTAGTCGTTTTTAGTAACTCTTTCCAAGAAATAAATGAAATCGGTGATAGATAGAATACTCATGATCTTCAATTACAGTTTATAACCTATTCTAGTTATTATATTATCTATAAATTGTGTAGATTTTTTATTTTCTCTTCAAGATAATGTACAGCATAAAAAAAATACCGAATCTTGAATAAATCAATCAGTCGAGGAGCTGCGTTTCATCATTCAGCACTTTTTTTTTTAAAAAAAGTAATACGTAGTGGAAAATTATCTACCTTTAGCTTTCTAAGCAGAATCTCTTTCGTGTTCTATGTCTTTTTTTTTTAACACAAAACATTTTAAACATCAGTTTTGGCCATAAATCTGAATCTCTTACATGCACTTGATTACATTTTCTATTGTCATTTTCGTCGTTATTATTATTATTATTTTTTATTCAATCGTATTTGTATAAGCTTATGTTTCTTCAAAAATATTTACTATTTCTACGCTTTCATTGTAAGATTGTGTAGTTGGTGCGGAATATTTTTCTCCAGTTCAAGCGTGAATTGTAGTTTCTGACCTGAAGTCGAAGCTATCTCATTGCGCAATCTCACTTCGTAGACAAGAAAACAAATCTACTCGTAAATTTTTGAAATTTAATTTTTTTTTGCTAATTTTCTTCTAAGAAACCGAGTCTCGACAAGGAATAATTCCTTGGCATGGACATGATTAGGTCTAACAATATTAAACATTTTGTAGTATGAATTATCAAAGTAATATATGCAATTTAGCCTACATATAGATTAATTTTTCAAAGAAATTCTACTAAAAAAATTATGTATATTTATTTTTCATGGCAATAAACAAATCTTTGTATTAAGTGAATAATTTTGCATCTAATTATTTTTCGGAGTCCAAATGTTTAAATTCTATTAAATAAAAAATCTTACTTTCACCATGAGATGCTCTGTTTTCTGTATTTTAACAGTATTATATGAACAGCATTTGACATAAATGATATCGACTTTAATGAGGGGAATAAAATAGTATTTAAGTGAGTGTAGACATCAAGACAATTTAGCAGGCACATATAAATCGGTGGTCGCTTAATTTTTACTGTGCAGCAGAATCGGAAAAAAGTTTTACAAAAATGCTTACTTCCTGCTGTTGAGTAAAAAAAAAAATTGTATTAATCAGAAAACATGATTGATAACAAGAGAAATGAAGGAGAAAATTAAATACCATGTTTCTCTTTCGTTTGAGTATTAAAGTGAAAGGGTAGAAAAAAAGAGGGTCAGATTATACATTTTAGTTAAGGAAGAGGAGGGAGTGGAGGATGAGAATTTCCTCTTAAATTTTACTTATTCATTTAGACTATAAGTATACTGAAAGCCCCGCAGTATTGGATTAATTATGAAGTTCCTATTTTAATATCTGTTTAATTAGTTCGCATTTCCACAAGTTTTTAATTTAACCAGCTAGTTAATTTTCTATTTTAAATTAACTTTTTATTTTATTTTAGTAACTTTGTTAAAGCACACGTTTCATTTATTTTTTTACTATGTATATCATGGAAAAGACGAATAATATAATAAAATTTTTGAAAAATTAATCAAGACTATTAGTTATGATTTCTTTCATTCAAATAATAGTATTTAATTATTTTCATACATTATTCAGATATTTTTAAACTCAATCAAATATAACATTAAAAGTTATTATTTTATAGAACTGATGACAGATTAATTATATGTTAATTTCCTTAATAATGGTTTTAATTATTCAGTATATAATAAAACCAGAATGATAAAAAAATGCATGACCAAAAGCATCACCCAGATGAATGACTCTAATGACATGGTTTTGGGCACACAAGAAAGATGTAGAAATTATAAACCAATTATCATGGAAAGTCTTAATACGCGATTTTATACCGGCACAGCCCTTACACTCACATAGTTTTAAAGCAATTGCTCAAGCTCTAACAAATTATAGATTTTCGATGGAATAAACGTGTCTGTCATTACAACTTTCGTCTTCACAACCAAGAACTGGAGACCAAATACAGTTCTGGCGAAGTATGTCCTCTATCTCATCAGGTTGGCGTTTCCGATAAAATTTTCTATTTTAATTTGGTATTAAATATATTCAGGCCGGCGTTCTAGCACAAATGTAGCGTGTCTTCCTCGTGATCTGGATGTCCCGCGTTCGAGTCCCGGTTAGGGCATGGTTGTTCCTCTGTGTACTATCGGTGAGTTGCGTGAATGTGCCCTCTTGTAAAACGGGGGTTTGCAAGCGAATGTGTGTGTGTCATCCTCATATGAGCTAGAAGTCAGACTCCTGCCCTCGGGTGCTCAGGGGTCCACGCCCTCAGAAGCTACTGCACCTCCTCTTTCCGTTGTGGAGCGGACACGAGATTATCATCAACATCATTAAATATACTTATTTCGCTTTCTCTAGGAAAAATAGGTTCCCGATCTATTGTCCACTCTTTTGTTACAGTGCTCGATTTTCAAATTTTGAAGATTTGTGCTATCTTTATTACTATGAATAATTAATAGTTTCAGAACCAAATTATTAATTAATCAGTTGATTTGAGTGAATTTTGACTCCATAGTTGTGGCTCTATTCGACAATAAATTTCAAAGAAATGAATAGCTAAAATCTAAGATATTAATAAAAAATGAATTATAAGTGTTAGATTTAAAAGAAGAAAAAATAAAATAAAAATGTATATTTAAAAAAGTCTATATTAAATTATTCAGTTTTTTTAAAATCTTTTACCAGTTTTTTTTAAATGAAGTTTTGAAACAAACACCCTGTGTTAAAATACTTCGTAATTCTACACATTGATGAGTCTTGTCGCATATAGGTATCTCAGTACGAAATTTAAAAATTCAATGCAGTCTATATTTAATTGACTCGTATAATCATCTTTTTATTTCTGAGCCCCGGCCAAGATACATTAACAGTTTTAAAATTTACTAAGAAATCTGAAATCCAATTTTCCTAAATTCGTTAAGAAATCTCAAATTTATTTTAATGATTTGCTTGATTACTCTAAGGTTGCAACTGGCGTTTTTAACTAATTTAAACTCAAGACGAATTCTGTATAGATTCAAATGCTATAAATGAACTATCTTATTCAGCAAAAACTGAGTTACGTATTATAAATGAACTATCTTATTCAGCAAAAACTGAGTTACGTATTATGATGACATTCTAGAAAAATAATTTCGTATAATTTTCCATAGAAGATGAAAAATTAAAACATCCGTTTCTATAATCGTTGCGTGTAGCATTTTGTAGCAACTTCGAGCAAATATTATAAGAGGTCATAATGATAAATAAAATACGGAATTATCAAAATTAATTTAACAAAGTTATAGCAAAAAGAATTTCCATATAATCATTTTTACTGCATTTTATTAAAATTTACGAACGATTTTCACCAGAATACAATACCAAAAGAAAAAGAAAACACCTGGTATTTTAATAATTATAACGGAAATTCTGGCTCACTTCTTTTAGAATACTTATTTTTGTACGAATTTCTGCTTTTGTTTATGTTATTATTAATTTTCTTCCAGAAATTACAATTCGTATTACTTGCAGTGCATCCCCCATTTCTGAAGCGCTAATAACAGTAGAGGGGGTAACAGAACAAATAAAAAGAATACGCGAATTGCTACAACTAACGGAAATTGAAAAGTTAAAAAAAAGCGATACTGGTATAAATATATTGGCAGGCCGGAAATTATATTATTATAAGTCTGTCTACTCTCGTAAGAGGTAAGAGCTACTTATCATTTGATATATTTCTTTTAATAAACATAGTAAATCATAATTATTAATATTCATCCAGGAAATCATGGCCTGGATGAATATCAATAATTATTATGGCGTTTAGGTAATGTACATCATGTATAGCTTTTAAACAATCGCATCTTTCGATTAAATAAAAATTCCGTTTCTTTTGAATATTTGTATGGCGTTTTGAATTGTAAACTGATGACTGAAATATTTTATTTTTTGTTCCAATTTCTAATATTAATTGGAATTACTTCTCTGGTTAACTATTTTTGTTTATATGTTGGTATTGATAAAAAGCGAAAGTAGTCAATCAAGAGCTAAAATTAATATTTCATTTTCAAAAACGTTATAATGCAAGTATAATTTTATTTCAAATATTTCACGAATTCAATATTGCACCCTTCTTTCTTTCTTTTTTTCTCGCGTAAAGCAAAAGTCTATCATAATCATGTTTAGCGTTACTTATGAAACGGAAGTTCAATTTTGTTTACATAACTTTTGGAGTTGTAAACTGTGCATTGAATATTTTTTAACTTCAGTTATTGAGTATTGGAATGGTTCCGATAGTTATTTTGAAACTGAGCGTGTTGGTTATTACCCTTGTCTGGTGTCAATGCACATAAACAAATGTAAAAATGATCTTTCGTTTGAACACTTGAAGAATGTTTTTATATACTTTTTGTTAAGCGTGTTTCATGAATTCAATGATCTGCTACTTTTTCAGTGGCTTAGAATTATTTAAGAACCTTTAAGATGTACTTTATTTATTATTTTATCAGTACCATTTTGTTTATATTTTTATATTAATGGTGTGGATGTCTTTTGGAACTGTAAAATGTGAAATGATATCTGAAATTTATATAATTGTTGTTTTGTTTGAACAACCAATTCTTAGAGAATGAGTTTTATATTTAATATTCAGAAAATTAACTGAAATGGTTTTAATACAATGGAGGAATTTACTGCTGCATGCTATATACATTATAAGGGCTCTTTTTTAATAACTGCTCAGTTTCAAAATTAGATTTCACCCCTTTTTAATTTAATTAGCATGTTAAAGATTTATTATTTTAGCTTAATTTCTTTAATTTACTTATACTGTGAAAATATAAATGTTTTTACTTATTTTTTATTATGAATATGACAGAAAAAATTACTAAAGTGGTAAAATTCTTGAAAAATTAATTAAAATTATTGACTTAATTACATGAAAAAATTTCATTATTATGATAGATTATAAGTTATTAATAAACTTTAATCAAATAGAAAACCGACAAATGTTATTTACAAGATTTTTCAAGAGAAATATAGTATGATCAGTTAAGTGATTAATTAATGCTCTAATAAGTCATAACTAATTACTGAATTTTTAAAAAGCATTTTAGTAATTTATTGTAAATTTACATTGTGACTTTAATAATTTGTGATTGTGAAAATTTACATTTTTTACAAATTTGTTTGTTTGGCTTCTAAATTGATAACATTTTTAAAACAATTTGCTGGCTAGTATATCTTTCTATTCATTTCAATAATTGAATATTAATTTAATTTGCTATAATTAAAATAAATTGATTCTTTTTTATTTAGGCGCTTTTCAGCCCCATGCTGTTCATATTATGAAGCCCCTCTTTCTATAAACAATTGCACAATTTAATTTTACATTTCAACACATTTTTAACTTGATCAACATGCAAATGATATATTATTTTACTTTAATTTTTTAATTGGTTATGAAAATATCAAATTGCTTATTTACTTTCTAATATGCATATCATGGAAAAATGTTTAAAATAATAAAATATCTTGAAAAATTAACCAAAATTATTAGTTGATGTTTTCTTTACTAATAAATAAAAGTATTAAATTAAATTTCTTTATCGACCCCATAGTAATAATACTGAACAGAAAATCAAGCAAGTGGAATACACTATTTCAAGGTATTATACTATATGTAACTATTTAAATATACCTTAATTTAATTATTATTTTAATAATAAATTGTAGGCTAACATTATAATTCTGATGCAATTAAGAAAAGTTATACAAATTATTAAAAAATTTCTTTATTTGGTAGCTTGGCTTCTAATATTTTTTTATTCCATCTCTTTGCCACTTGCTTGCATGTTTGCAAAATACACTTACTTTTCAATAATTGAAAATTGCACACAATTTTCCAAAATTAAGTGAAATTATTTCTATATTGTTTAGGCATTTTTTAGTCCATTCTCACATTTCAACATATTTATTTAACTTAATCAAAATTTGTTATTTTAGCTTAATGTCTGCTATTTCAATCATTATTTAAATGATTATGTTTTTATTTATTCATTTTTTAAAATCATATCATGAGGACAATCACTGAATTAAATTGAAAAATCAATTCAATTTATTAGTTAATGATTTACTTACTTATAGTTAAAATAATTATTTTTAATGATTATAATAAAACAATTTTCAACCAAATATTATTATATAGAATCACTAACTTGAAATTTAGCATGACTAGTTAAATGATTAATTAATATTCTTATAGATAACTAAATAATCAATTATTCGCTAAATTTTTTAATTGTTTTAATAATTCATTGCAATTTACATTGAAATCCTAACAATTTGTGATTCAAAGATTTTGAAATTTTTACAAATTTATCTGGCAATTAGATTAATGACATTTTTAAAATTGTTTCGTCTTGCGAGGTGCGATGTATAAGATGTTCATAACATGGAGTTGAAATAGTGATTCTATTGAATAGTGACTATTTATATAATAGCTCTGTGGTTCATAACAAGATCTATTTTACATCCATATTACATGCATCCCTTATTATTTGCAGCGGCTAGGGGTTATACTTAGTTATTCCATTTTTTCGATCGGTTGCAAATCAATGTGTATACTTATTCTTGTTTCTAAATTTGATTTTTTTAATCCAGAAAGAAATTTTAACATAAGACGAAAAGCTATTAATTGGAACATTTGTTTTTTCGGCACTTATTTATATTTATGCGACTGGCATATTCCTAACACCAATCCTATTTCATGTGTGGCAGAAAATCGCGAAAAATCATTGATTCGCTCCTCTGGCGACATCATCTTTGTTCTCGCTGAAATTTTTGGCACAACTTAATTGCATAAACTGAATAAATTCGATTAAAATTTTTTAGAATATTACGTTAAATATCTTAATAATGCATATATTGTTGTTTTTCATCTATATTTTTTATTATAATTTACAATCTAATGATATTAGTCAATTTTCCTGCTATTTAGATAAGAAAGCATTTTACTGTGTCACAAATTTACAAAATATTATCTTAATGCAAATTAAAGTCGTGCCTATGAATCTGTGTCCCATATCCTCTTAATTTTTGAAAATACAAATATTATTTAATTAGTCATTAACTGAAAATATATCGCTTTTCAAAATTAATTCCAAAGAAAATTGTCTTACAAAAAATATTTTAATATCAAGTTAAAATTCAGAATTTTGAATTTTCAATAATTTTAAATTCATTTCTGTACTTTTTTTAAAAATTTAACGCAGACGATTCTAAAGTATGTGACAGTAAGACTGATTTACTCATCCACTTTGGGGGGGGGGATTTTCTATTTTTTAATCTTTTGGAATTATTTTATTTAATTAAAGTAGTTATTTTAATAGTCTCTAAAAGGCTGAAAGAAAGGATGTTATACATACTTTATCTTCCAGCAAACATTAATGACCAAGGGTAGTCAATCATGTGGTGTGGAGAAAAAAAAGGATTGTATGCACTATAATCTATCAAAAATTAGATTTTACATTCAAAACATTATGCATAGGCTATTTTAATTCCAAGCAACAGCAGGTTATCTGCTATTAATTTATAATTCATAAAAAATAAATTTTCTCATATCGTAAAATGTTGTTTACAGCCTTTTTATTGGGATATTTTTTCTTCTATGTTGTAAGTTTTGCTCTTCTAAGGAAATTTATGTGTAGACGAAGTGTACTGGTACATTTAAGGCATGTTTGAATTTCTCTTATATTTAGCAGGACCTATATTAGTCTTATATTAGCAGTAACAAAATCTTAAATCCTTATATTTCCATGTATTATTCATTTTAATGATGCTTTACTGAAGTATGCATTTTCTGCATCATTTATTTATAAATACAGCAGAATATAAATAGTGCTGGGAGCAATTAAAAATCAATTTAGAAATGTTAACTGAATTTCTTTACTACTAAGCATTTCTGAATTTGAACTTCTTTTCTACTCAGCATTTTCCAGTTTAAAAAAACTGCAACTTCATTAAACAGTTTAAATAATAATAATAATAATAATAATAATACAAGTATGAGTTTCTACACACTGTAATGTTGAACATCAACTTATTCCCCTAATATTCTCTTAATAGATTGAATCTTTAAATATTATAAGCATTAAAACTATCAAAAACATTTCAACAAATTGAACTATAAGGCACTTTGTTATGATTTAATATTTTTATTATGTACTTTATTAATTAGTAAAGTAATTAAATAGACCACAAAATATCACTACCTACAAGTAATTAAAAAAAAGTAAATATACATATAAAAAATAGAACAATGAGATTCAACAGAATTGAATTTCAAAATATGAAATAAACTTATTACCTATAATGGACGTCCAGTTTCCTGGGTTTATTTTATAATAATATGCTGTTTTTTAAATGGCTATTGATATAAAATTATACAAATCGGGTTTTGAACACACACACACACACAAAAACTGAGCTTCATAAATTAATGCATTATTCTAAATACCAAGGAGTAAAAAAAGAATTATTAATTGACTAAAATGATTAAATTTATAGAAAAAGCGCTTGAGATATTAAAATAATTGTAGAATTACTACACAAAAGAAAATTCACTTGTACTAGTAATGGAAAAAATTAAGATTCTGAAAGATTTGATCCAGAAATGTACCAGGTATGTAAAAATCATTAATTTCACAACTAAAAAAAATCTACCTTTTATTTTGAATTTGTACACAAAATAATATTTCATTTTTACTGAAATATTAATGAACAACCTGTTTTCTTTAAAAAACACTTAGTTTATTGATAGTGAAAAATACAAAAGTAATATTACATATATCTTAGAAATTTTCATACATAAAAATGAATATTACAAAATATGTTAACAAAATAAGCATATCAATGCAGTAATGGTAACTTTCAATTAAAGTTAAGTTGAATGAAGCTAAAATATAGCTTTTATAATTTAAAAAAAAGTGAGGAAAATGATAAGGTTTACTAAAACAATCAACATTATACAAAAAAAAAAATGTTTACCTTATTTATAACAAATTTAGAAGAAACTATAGGGTAATTATTTAAAAAGAGTATTTCTGGTAATTTTAAAACAAATATAAATTTCTGTAAATTCTAATATTTTTGTAAGATAAAAAAAAAGTATTTATTATGCTTTCAAACCTCTATATAAACAATGGTATCACATTTTAAAAAATTTCTATGAATAAAACATTTATTGAAAACAAACGCACAATTTCATAACAAACAAGAAGCAACCCTTTCAAACATATGTACATTATTAAATTTATCAGCAAAATATGTACAATCAGAATAGAAATAAAAAGCTTTTCTAGCTAGCTATTTTAAAGCAGCTCTTAAGGGTTAGCACTTTAAAAACTGCACACGAATTTTCTTGTTTCGCGTCCCACCTGTAACGGACCGCTCACGAGCTTTCTCGTGTTACGCGTCCCATCTGTTACATACCTCTCACGAGTTTTTTCGTGTTGCGCGTCCCGTATGTTGCGTAAAAGTTTGCCTCCCCCCTCCCCACAAAAAAAAACGCGCAGTCACAAATGTAAGTCTTGTAGATTTCTTGTTGATCTTTAATGTGTTTATAAATTCCAAAAATATTTGCAGCAACTTAAAAATTCTAATGTTAGAAAGCGGCTTCCAACCCTCAGCGCTTTTGCGCATGCGTTAGAGTTAGTTTAACTCATCAAACGAGATAGTTCAGAAAACCGAATAGTCATATATTTAATTAAAAAAATATAATTTTATATAAAGAATAGACATATTTTGAAGATTGTTCATCAAGATAACCGTTTTATACAGGTAATAGTGCACATTTAAAACATTCTCAGTAACTTTTATCTATCGTAAGAGGTACAAACTTTAGGTTATGGATAATCATTATATGATGTCTTAAAAATTTAAGAATTTACTTTTTGCGAAATAATAATGATATTTTTTAATGTTAATATGCTTCTTCCTTATGTTATTGAATGTTTTGATAGTATTTTAAGATTAACAGCAATGGATAAGCAAGAGTTTATTCTATTTGAATAATTTAATTTTCATTCAAGAAATTGCGGTAAATACGGAACGCCTTTAAAAAATTTTAAAATTTGATATTTTATAAGTTTTTGATATTTAAAAAACATTATTTGTGACTTTTCTACTTAAAAAAAGTATTATTTTTAAATATATTACATGAAATAATTAGCAAAATTTTACCTTTAAATATTGTTTACCTCGATTTCTACTGAAAGGGTGAATTGGTATCATTATTAAAGAACTTGGCTTCAGCTATTGAAGAACTTTAAAAGACATTTCTTCAATAATAGCATCCTTTTCCCAATATTTAATTTCAATTTTTTTAATGTGTGTACAATGAGACTTTTACCTACCACTGGACGTTTTATGTATAGCTTCTTTTCTTACTTGGAGTAATTTATTATAGGGTTGATAACTTTCATTTTTATATCTACCCAAATGTCTGATGTCACAATGATATGGTGGTAAGCAAAGATCTTGAAAGCTGTATTTTTGTAACATAATATCAAATTTATGTCCTTAATTTGGAGCATTTAAATTTATAAGTTGTAATAATTCTGTTTTTAAAAAATTGGGTGAATGAATGATAGAATTTGCAGACTGCCAATATAAAATTTCTCTTTTGAGGCTATTAGGATTTAGAGCTTTAATAACCTGTACAGTATGATATGTCGTGTTATCAATTACAATATTTTCTTGCAAATTAGGAAATTATTTTTTTACCTTCTTCTAAAATATATGCATCAGTTCTTGATAGTTTCCTTTCGTATTACTGGCTTCATAGATGCAATTCGCTTTATGCACAAAATCCCATAAAGCACAAAAATGCAACAGGAAGCACTGCCTATTTGGAGTATACTATCTACATTTTCTGACTTCCAACATTTATTAAAATTCAGGATAATAAGAACCTAAGTTTCAACAATATAAGTTACTGGCCTAGTATCTGTGCAATATCTTTCTATGTCTCTTAAAAAATGAATTCGCTTTAAAATTATGTCCACTTATTATGTCCTCAACTAATATTTTCTGTTTATTCTGAAATTTTTTTCGATTTAAAGCCAATTTTATGCAAAATTATCCCAGAAGTTCACTTACAGTTTTTTTCAAAATTGGATGCAGTTTAATCAAAGCAGGGATTTTTCCTTCCCTTGACATAAATATCATGCATAATTCGTCTTATGATGCTATTATCCAATTCATCAACTGTTGTTTTTTCAAAAAAAAAAAAAAAATCCCCTTTACTTCTTTTTTAGTGAAGCAAAATTTGGATTAAGTTCATTTCTTGCTTTCCGTAAATTTTTTTTAACCCTGTTGTTCTGTACATATTTACTTCCTGTATGTAGCTGTTGGGCCAATACCACCAATTCAGAAAATTTAACTTTCTCACCATAAATGACAAAATGCTATTAAGGAGTGGGTTTAAATAGTAATTAAGTTAAACAAATGGGTCTAATAATATAAAGTATTTAAAATATAAAAATATATATATAAAATCGAAACTTGCAACAATAATATAAAGCATATAAAAAAACAGAAAAATATTCAAAATTGAAGCTTACTTCTATTTATAATTTGGACAGTAATATTTTGCATGCAATTTGCAAATGTAATTCATACAATTATTGCATAGCATATTAGTTTTTCTGTCCTTGCTTGATCAACAGCTTCAACTAATTTTTTGAAATTTCTTCTTTCTTGACGAGTAAATTTATTATCAAAACAAATAACCCTCAATATGGTGCAAAATATTTCAAGGGATATTGTTGCACGTATATCAGTATCAAAATCGTTGTCAGAACTTTCACTCTGAATTTCATCACCTGTATGATTTTCGTATTTAGATACTTCTTCGCTGTCAGAGAAACTTAATAGTTTAGCTATATCAGCATGACTCAAATTTATGCGATTCACCATTTTTTCTTGCATTCATAGGCACATTTCTTTTACAGTATCTCTGAAAGGGAAATATAGTAGAAAAAAACAATGTTGCAATGAAAACCATTAGTTTAGCCCCCAGCCAACTGTATCAATTTTTGACTTAGCGAGCATTCTCTTGTCATGTGACCTAATGCATAAATCAATGAAACAGGTTTCAAAAATGCATAAATGAGAGAAACTACTGTTATTTTTTTTCTTTTGGATCATTCCAAATGTAATTGAACAAGCATGAGTAAAAAGTAATGATTTTTTCACTGGATCATATTGACCCAAACAATACATTAGGTATTGGTTGAAAAATATTCCTTCGAAATACAAATTCCTCTAGGAGTACATACTTATATACTTTTTCCCAAAGATGTCAAGAAATTTCATGAAAATATCCATGTACTACATTTTATTTTATTAAAGTATGAATTTTTATTTTGGGTTATCTAGACCCTAACAGAATAGCAAGGTTTATTAAACCAATAGAAACACCAACAGTTTGACCACTTTGTTTCAAAGAATGCAACATTAATAAATAATTCCCCATTATCTGCTTCTAAGTCACAATATTTAATGACATAAAATTTTCTTAGTACAACCCTTGGAAGCTTTCATGTAACCTGAATCAACCATTTTAACACACAATTTTGAGTTAAAATAAAATGTGATTAGAAACATTCATATACATGTGAAAAAAAAGTGAATGAAAAAGTATCTTATAAGGGGAATATAAGGTTAAACGAGAATTTCGAAATTGAGCTCATCATTCCATGTCTCACCCCTTAATGAGATGGGATTGTAGAGAAGTGGTTATTGACTATTCATTATTAAAGTACATAGAGATAGAAATCTACAATGCACAGATAATTATTATTTAAAATTTTTAAATCTCCTATCATAAAAATTAAAAAAAAAAGATTTCATCTTGAAAAATATATTTCATTATTAACACATAAAAGTGAAAATTCCTTTATCTAGAATAACATACTTCCAGAAAAATTGCAAAGATTTAATCTTTTAAAGTTTGTATTATGAATTTTTAGTACACTTGTTGCGATTCTCAAATTAATCAAAAAAGGCATTATCCTTATCATACAAACACAATAAAATATTCTTTTAATTTATTAACAGCTTATGTTACAGAAAAGATTTAAAATTTTAGAAGTTGTCGCTTAAACAAATACAGTTTAGAAATAAAATGTGTAACAAGAGTTTCTTACCTTGTACAGAAATATCCAATTTTTCCAAATTATTTGTAAATAATTTCATTAATTTTCCATGCAATCCTTGCTTCTGGGAATTTTTATCACTATATGAAAGAATGTTATAATTCGAAGAATAACTCGTAAAATAGAAGTGGAAGGAGGAGTTCCTTCAAGAGGTTCATCATTGGAATTTCACACACTCCCATTCGAAATGGTTAATGAAACTCAATTGATAGAGAATCTTCTCCAAGGGCCCAAAAGCTATTTGATGTTTTTCCCTTGCTTCAACTAGGAGAAAATTTTTACCACAAGCATTGTGATAATAAACAATAAACTGGTGTTTGCAAAACTTCCCTAACATACCAAAAGAGGAAAAACAGCAGGCACTTAAAACATGAACTGTTCATTACCACATAGAACAGAAAATAGACCTTCATTAGATTGCTCATTTTGAATGTGTTCTAGTTTAATGGGATTGGTTAATTCCTATGCTCTTCTCTTCGTTTTTTCAAGAAAAAGCCTAGGTGCTGCATTTCTTGAATTGGAAAATTCTTGTAATCTTCTGCTGTAATAATTTTCTAATGCAGTTGAACTAAAGTCTATTTAGATAATAATATTATATGCTATTATTTGTGATAGAAGTTCATCCTTGGATATTCTTATGGCCACTTCTGAGAAGTTATTTGGTGTTGAGACTTCCGATAGTTTCACCAAGTAAAGCAAGACAACAATTCCTTTCAATTCCAACTTTTCAGCAAGTAACGATTCAATAATGGAAACGTTAAAATTTTAAATTCAATATAGCCAATTTCATTTTTTTTTAAAAATGCCGGTCCTGAACAAGCTGATGTTTTGGCATACATTCTTTTCGAGAAATTGGGACATGAATTGTCTCTTATAATTATTTTATAGGAGACTATATTTTGAATCTCAAAGGCATCTCCAAGTGGGGTGTTCTATATGAAAAAAAAAATGGTAATGCTGACTTTCAGGTCCAATTTTCTTTAAAACAAAAACTTCAGCAACTGAATCATCAATAATGAAAGTTGTAGGACCCCTTTTATGATGGGTAGTTTTCTCTTTAAAAATGTTCAAAATTAAGGCAAAGCCTTAATTATATAAATCCTCTGTTTGCCTTTTTTATGATGAAGATTCAATAAGTATTTCTCCTACTGCAGTATAAACGTCATAGAATGACTTTCTGGATCACAGGAACTCGTAGAATCGACAAAAATGATTTGTGATGCTGATATGATGCGACATGTTTTTATAACAGGAGTCACCATCACTACAGCAAAAGGAATCTCTTCATAGAAACTTCTATATTGCTATTTTCATAAGTTGTTACTTTTTCCTTTAGTTTCTGGGGGGGGAAGTAAGCTTATTTCAATGGTTCAGAAATATGAATTTTTACATCATGACAAATAAGCAAATATCTTAAAATACTTGCAGGAGCTGCTATAAAAGGTGAAATCAGATAAGTTATTGGGAGTAATGACTTAATAATAAGAAATTGAAAAAAGTGTTAGTAAACTTCCAAAGACATATGTAACCTAAATGTTAAAAATAATATTTTCATATATTCTCTACTAACAGTAACACTTATTCCAATATAAAAGTCAGTTAACCATATTAAGCATGCATCACTTTTCTCTCCATTTTTTAACCACCTACTTAAAAATGTCCAGCATAGCTCATAAAATAATTAATCATAACCCTTATATTCATTCTATCCTAATTTTTAAATCATAGCCAATTACTGAAAGCACTATGCACTTTAGTGGTCAGGTTTTTAAGTTTTAGCAATCATGTGTATATGAAAAGGAATAATAGTGATTATTCCAGCTAATCTCCTCTGAAAGGATTCAAAGAGGAATTTTGAAATCAAGCACTTTTATAAAATAAATGACAATCTGATACAGAGAGTTTATATATGGATTAAATTTCTAAAATTATTTACTTGTAAGAAATAATTGCCCAAACGAAGTATTTATCCAATATAAAATCTGAATAAATATACTATTTATTCTTTCGAAAGTTTGGTCTACATAATTGGTTTTAATAAAAATACTGTACTTGACAATAAATTTATTTTATGCATTTTTTGATACACAAATTTTTAAACACATTAATTTTTTGATGGATAGATGAATTAACATTTCTTTCACCAGTGGCAATATTTTAGATATGAATTGCAATGAACTAATTGCAAAAATAAACTTTCTCATGCATACAGTTTCAGTTTATTTTTATTTTCACCGTAACAAAGAAAAGATAATCAGCATTTTTTTTTTTTTTTTTGAAATTCCTTCCTTATTCTTGGTAATTTGCACCTTAATGAATGAGCTATGTAGGCATAGAAAATTTTCTTGCAATGATGTCAATAAAAACAATTTATAAGAGCCCCAAAGACGAAGTGCAATATTATATATATATATATAAATTCTTTGTTAACTTTTAAAGCTAAGATGAATTTCGAAATTCAGCTTACCAGCAAACAAATCTTTTTCCTGAAGGGCATGACTCATTCGTTGATATCATCCATGGATTTTAAGTCGCACCTAATGGAAACTATTTCGAAGTTTCCGACAATTTCATTTTCTAAGCCAAATCGTTGGCTGTTATATTCATACGAATATGCTCAGACAAATCCATTTTGTCGAGAAATAAAGAGTGTGTGAGTATATATATATATATATATATATATATATATATACACAGAAAGAGAGAGAGAGAGATAGAGAGAGAGATCACTCTTCAAGGCAAGAATAGAAATCCGCCCTCCGAAAACTACGAAGTACATTCCTATCAGTACGAAACTGAAACTTCCTAAGTTCCCATCTAATGACGTCACACTCTCTTATTGGAACGCGCGGCAGTGCGAACCAATGCTGTTGCCCGATTTTCTTCCATGCATGAAATATGGTAGGGAAGTGGAATATGCCTCAGTTCTACTTGGCGATTTTCAGGTTACACTAAGATCGCCAAATTAACATTGAAGATAGTCAGAAGAAAAGGTGTCTTGTTTCTAAAGTTTTTTGAACAAATGGTATAACTAATTCATACATGCATGCGTGAACGAAGATTTAATTTTTATCAAAATGGAATTTTATGAGCAGTTAAATTTTAACAAAATAGAATTGGACCTTCAAAAGGCACTAAAAAATACAAGGTGTTACCGTTTGCCAGTAGGATTTTGGCAATTTTTTAAAAATAAATATCTTAAAATCGATGAACGTTATGTTCGGTATTATATTTTTTTAGCATTTCGACTTTACTCTTATAAAAAATATATTACTATGTTATTATTAGCATTCTTCTCACTTTTGTGTTTAATAACTAATAAAAAAATATATAATTTTTATGTATTAACTTATTTTACTAATTTGTTTTATAAATTTGTGTTGCTATTTTTTTTAAAAGCCAAAAAAATTTGAAAAATATATCATAGTTTCAGGGATATCAGCAAACGTTTTTACGATTCATTTAACACGGGAGGCGTCATTTTCCAAAACCTTATAACTTTCGATTTTTTTTAACCGCAGCTTAAAAATTAATTGTAAGCTTATTTCATAACAGCAATCGATTGAACAACAACAACAAAAAAAGTTCATATAATATGAAAATTTCCGTTAATCTCGGTTAATTCATTTGTTCACCAATTTAGTGAACATGTGATGATGAACAGTCTAGTTTTGAATGTCTCATTTTCTTCTTCTTCTTTTTTTTCAGGACTGTACTAGAAATTTGAAGTTTTATAAACTTGTGTGCCTTTGATGAAATAATTTTAATATTTTCTGATCATAATTACGAATTAATCATTAAAAAAGTTAAATTGTGATTCTGTTCTCTGGGCACCATCCCTTAACATGTTTAGAAATAATTCATCCCAATATTAAAAATTAGAAAATATTTAAAATAAAAAAAAATCGGCTGTTTTATGCTAAAGTGTGTTTAAAGTGTATTAAAAGTGTTGTTTTAAGAATGGTTTTTATTAAATTTTGTTAGAAAAAAATAATGATACTTATATCAAAATCACCTGAAAAACAAAGTTCTTCCAAAAATTAGTCGATGAATTAGGTGAGAAAACTTAGGGTTGATCCGATTTCAGAGAAATATATGCTGAAAATTAAGTGAATGAGTATATTTAACATTCCTTATATTTTATAAGGTATTATATGATAAACATTTTATTAGGCCTGATCTGAAATAGATAAAAGACAATCCAAAAAATTTAAAAGTGCATAAATTTAGTTTTAGTTTAGTTATTTTGACGCACCATCATTTAAAAGCAAACAGTAGGACTATTTTGGGACTGGTCTTATGATTTTGAACTGCGGTCAGATAACGAGGATATTCTCAGTGGTTTCCACTCTCCAGGATTTAGTGCACTACCAACACTGGGGCGTTTCGCGAGTTTTTTTTAGTGTGCTCGCTTTTCTGCCAATATCTCAAACAACGAAGCGGAGCATTTCATCAGACCACCACTACCCCTAGGCAGAGCCGACCTTCTCTATGAAGGGGTCCGAGGGCAAAAAGTCAACTGGCGCCCTACAATTTTTTTATAGTCGAAAAATATGCGAGTACAAACACAAATTACTATTCCATGTTTATTTAATACGTGATGCTATTAATTTACTTTAGGGAAATTACAATTTTTTGCAGTTTCTTTTTCGAAGTTTTTATAGCAAGTACATTTAAGCGTTACTAGCTCTTACCCATGACTTCGTACGCGTGGAAATTTTGATGTGTATATGTGAGAAGAGACAGTCTAAAATGTTATCGAAACCGTACGCATGCTTAAATTTTCAACGTCAATTGGAGCAACGCAGACGTGCATTTTAAGCGCCAGCTGGGGTAACGCAATGCAGATTAGAATTTTTTTGCTTTAATTTCATTCAAAAGCACTTCTGAAGGAATCAAAGGATCTATTAATTAACAATGTTTAATTTTAAATTCATCATACACTACAAAAATAAACGGAATCGTTTGAAATAACCGTTACGTCTAACATCATTAGCGTGGGGGGGATGTTATGTTATTAAAACCATAAGGGTAATTTTCCGTTTGTCGGGCGCAAACGAACAATCGCCAAAGAAATTTGAGAAAATTTGGCGGAATTCTAAATTATATGCTAACGGAAACATACCACTATAAGCATATATAAAAAAATATAGCTAACACAAATGCAATTGAATTACAAAAACACACAGTGGAGCAGTTTTAATATATAGCCATTTTTGCCCAAAAAAATTGTTTGCCACCAAATTT
Organism: Argiope argentata; assembly: GCA_026289955.1. Lineage (NCBI taxonomy): Eukaryota > Metazoa > Arthropoda > Arachnida > Araneae > Araneidae > Argiope > Argiope argentata. The sequence continues at coordinate 57,046 of JAOUZG010012130.1, read as the reverse complement.
GAGCGAAATGGCATTTACAGTCACAAGGTTTCGATGCTCGTTGCAGTAAATTACTGGAAAATAGAAAAAAATATCAATAAATGCAGTAATACGGAATGCACTAAAAATTTAATCGAAAATGATGAAAATAGGTAAAAGAAATAAGTACAGCAAGAAAAAAATTAAGAGAAATGAAAAGGAAATAACGAATTATATTAACACAAGAACAGCATAAGAAAAAAAGTTTAATAAACATTCCTTTATAATAGTAAGATAATGTTAAAAGAACACCGGAAATAGAAAAATAAAAACAAACGATTCAAAAATCTCAGGAAGATGTTTTCAGATTTTTTTTATTTTTGGGCGGAAAAGTATTTTTAATAAAAAATTAACCACTCAATTAACCGGAATAAAAATTAGCCTATGTTCTTCTGTAGACTATAATCTATCTGTGTGCTAAATTTCATCCAATTTCCTTCAGCCGTTCTGGCGTGATTGAACCCCATCATCCATCCAAACTTTCACATTTATAATCGTAGTATAGATGCACACTTTCTTAACGGAAGACAAAATCTTAATGAATTTTAATTTGCTGAAAGAGTGATCAGCCTCAGTTATTGGAACATTTTTCTAATTCCTATTTTTCCTAAAGTTTATATATCAGTAACTAATTTGAAATGCTTTTAAATTTATCTTCTATTTATACAATGACAGTATTAGTTGCAGAGTTTAAAAAATTGCATCTAAATTTCTCACACACATTCTCCCCTTTACATTTCTCTTTCTTGTTGCAACCGTTGTCGTATGCTTGTCCACCACAATTCATCAATCTAGATCAGGCTCACTTAATATTTCCAATAGAGCTTCTGCTAGTCCTTCTCCAGTCACATCAGTTACTTCAATAAACCTTATAAATGACTCATCTATACTTAACCATTTCTCTTCAAATTTTGCATGCCTAATAAAAACTAAAGTCTATTTTGTATGAGAAATATCAGAAGTTGAATCCAATTTGATACTGTAATACGTGACTACTTCTGTGTCGTCTTTAACTTCGCTAAGAATTTCATTTCCTAATAATTTGTTCTTTTGGCGCAAGTGCTAAAGCATATACAATCTTATTTTTGGAATTTTAATTATTATTATACGATTCATAAAAACAGAGTCGTATTTATTTAATAATTCTATAAACATTAAAAAAAAATTCCGTTACTAGGCCTTTTCATTATTCCACGGTTTTTCGAAGTGGAATACTTTTACGTTCTAAAAGTAGAATTACATCTACAGTTCATTGAAATTGTAATTTAAGTCACTCCATTTCCTTATTTATATTAACTTGATTTATTTTATAAATTAATCGAATATAAATCTTCACGTTTCAGTAACTCTTTCCAAGTAATGAATGAATTAAGTGACAGATAGAATGCTCATGATCTTGAATTATATTTGATAACTTTCTCCAATTATTATAAACATCTGTAAATCATGTAGATTTTTCATTTCCTCTAGGAAATAATATGCAACTAAAATAAAATACCGGGTCTTGCCTTTTTGAATAAATCAGTCAACTGTGAAGTTGCTTTCACCAATTGGCTCTTTTTTCTTTCTTTTCTTCCTTTTTTTTTTTTTTTTTTGAAGGAAAGTAGTAAGTGGTAGAAAATGATTTACCATCTGCCTTCTTAGCAAAAACTCCTCTGCGTTGATAGGTCTGTTCTTAACATAAAACATTTTAAATTTATGCTTGGTAATAAATCTGAATCACTTAAGTGTACTTGACTACATTTGTTATTGGCATTACTTTATGATTCAATCATATTTGTATAAAAATATGGTTCTCCAAAGATTTTCAAAGTTTCTGCACTTTCATTGCAAGATTGTTTAATTTGTGCGGAACTGCATTTGCTAGTTGAAGCTTAAATTGTAACTTCTGAAGTCGAAGTAATTTCATTGCAAGAATTACTTCGTAGACAAGAAAACAGATTCTTCTTTTTTTTTTTTCAGGTAATTTTCTTTTTGGAAAAGAGTCTTGACATCCAAAGAGGCACTTCCTTGGCATGAGCATAAATCGATTTAACAATAGTAAACATTTTAAAGTATGAACTATCTAAGTAATATATGCAATTTCATTTAGTAGGTCTAGTAAATGGCCGTACTTTATGCTTATAATATGTTACATACTTACACTAAACTGTAATATATCTGTACACTTCGTATATTTCCAATCCTTTCGATTTTTCTAGTGAAATTTCGTGATCGTTCCATCCCTCTATTACCATTCAAAACATTATTTTAGCTTTTGATCATGTTGGGGCCCCTCATTCGAGCCCCCCCTCTCGGTGCATAGCATCCACCCCACCCACCCCCTGATGGCCAGCCCTGCCCCTTGGAAACATTATAAATTTTAGGAAATGTATTAAGGTTATAAATGTCTTTAGAGACTAGCTGAAAAGGGAAATGAAAAGAGCAATTTAAAAAGGACTTCTTGCAAGTCTTAGGACTAGACTCTATAATCAATGATTATAGATGATCGTATTGGGTTAGTGAAGTGGAACGTTAAGAGTATTGATATCCAAGTTAATAGCAATATATATTTTAGTTGTAAGTTGAAGATCTAAATCAATGTTATTTAATGTATTATTTTAGGTAAGTACTTTAAATCGCCATTATTTTATTTAAGAGAAAAATTAATTGAAAAATCAAAATGGAACTGGCAGTATTAGTTATATTAGTTTAAACAGTTTTAGTTGTATAATGTCACATATGTATATGATAATACCTAAATAAAATTGTCACAAATCTAAATTTCAAAATCGGGCGTAAAATCAATATAGGAATAGCACCCTCTAAAAAAAGTTTAAAGTTAAAAGTCATTCAATGAATTCCTACTTCACTCTGATGTACCCTTTCTGAAGCTCGATTTTCAACTCTTGGAAGAGGACAAGTTGTAAATGTTATACTAAGAGCGTCTTAGATCAATTCAATGAGTTTAAACTTGGAGATCTTGGTGACAATCCTCTGCAGAATTAGCCTATTTTCAAGATAATGATATCATGAATTTTGTACAAATGAATTTTTTTTCTCATAGATGCAATTCAAGAGTTCCGTTTCGATAAGAAATTTTATTTCAATATTTTATTAATCTTCGAGATATTGGACAAAATGCGCAAACTTTTAAAAAGTTTAATCAATTATTTGGTATGGCAAAATTCATATATATATATATATATATATATATATATATATATATATATATATATTGATGCAAATTTCCATTTCTTGCAAAATATAAATTTTAAATTTATTATAATTTTTTCTTAATAAGATCATTGATTTTTTTAAACAGGTGCCTGTTCCTAAAATAGAAAATATGGAAGACGAAAGAAGAGTTGAAAATGATGCAGGTATTGTATAACGTTTATAATAGAATATAACTTTTGAAAATTATTTTATATTGATGAAAAAGAAATAAAAGCAGTTCAATTTTTATTCTTAAAGCTGAATTAAAATGAAAGAAAATGCTATTCTTAAAACTTTTTAATTTTCCAAAATATGTTTAGTCTATATTGGAAATTCTTTACTACCTTGTCTTTTATCATATTAAATAATTTTGATTAAAAATAAGATATTCATTTGTGCACAATTTGAGAATTTCTAGAAGGAATTTGATCTGTGCTTTGAATATATCTTTCATTGATAATTTTCCGAATTAATTTCATCGACATTAATTTGATATATATTAGTATGACTAACAACCACACGTATTTCTTGAACAAATCTTGTTTATCCTACTTATTTACAGAAGGATACTTTTTTTTAAATTCAAAATTTTATTTCAATAATAAGTTATCACAGCAGTCTCATATTTTCCAAAATAAGTTTTGATGATGTACTGAAAGAGGACTAAATTTTGATTTTTTTTTCTTTTCTTTTTTGATCAAAAATGTAGGTTTTCAAATCTTTTAAAAGCGTAAATAGAAAACAAGATTTTGTTTTTAAAGATAAAATTGTAAAGTTTAGATTGTTGATTAATAATACAGGTCTGCATTACAACAGTCCAGGAATAATGATGAAATAATTCTTTTCTTATTATAAGGATACGACACATATTTTTATAATTATTGAATAATTTTTGAGTTATCAACAAAGCTCTTTTTTACTTAATTTTTTTATTATTATTTCTCTTTCTTCAAAAATAAGCTGAATTGCTTAAAACAAGATAAATGAAAAACAATTTTTTAAAATCAATTCCTACTTAGATTAGCAAAGAAATTTTTTATTTTTTATAAATA
>JAOUZG010012130.1:27342-42778 GCA_026289955.1 Argiope argentata | reverse complement strand
CAAAATATGGGGAAACGGATTTCACGAAAAAAAAATTAGTTCCTGAAATCACCGACAGGTGGCGCTGCACAACTGGAACTATGATCAAAAGACACAAATAATAATAAAAATTAAAATGTTTATACGGAATGGAATGCTTCCATGCTTCCTTTTTAATTTTTCTGCCCCTTATGGAAAATAAAAATAGTAAAGAAGCTAGAACTCCCGTTGTAACTGCAATTTCATACTGTAACCAGAAAAATTTGCATAAAGCATGGTTAGAAGCCATGTTAAAAGGTGGGGAATGTCATTCTTATTAGTGATGGCTGTCACGCTGCCAGAACGCGCTTTGCTTGTGAAGTTGTTTTACGAGAATAAAGGAAATGCTCCAGCAGCACTTTGAGAGTTTCGCCGACTTAAGGATTTGCGTAAGGGACCATTGCTTCCACAAGCTCTCAGGAGAATGATCGCTCGATTCGAGGAAACTGGACATCTTGGAGTTCAGCCTGGTCGAGGACGCAAACCGGTTCGTTCAGATGTCGTTGAAGATGTTGCCACCGGTATTGTTGAACAGTCAATGGATAATGTTTTAGGCTGCAGTAGTGCACGTGCAGTGTCACGACACTTGGGTGTTCCCTATAGCACAGTGTGGAACGTACTCAGAAAAATGGTGCATTGTTTCCCGTACAAAATCCGCCCTAATCAACAATTGCTGGCCACAGACAGGGAGATGCGACTGACCTTTGCATTGACATTTCTTGCTAGAGTTGATGTGGATGCATCGTGGCCGTGGCAGATTCTGTGGAGCGATGAGGCCCATTTCCACCTCAGTGGAACAGTGAACACCCATAACTGTCGCATATGGGACACGACAAACCCCCGTACCTTCCAAGAGATTCCACTCCACTCACCGAAAGTTACAGTCTGGTGTGGATTCACAGCCACATTCATCCTTGGACCGTTCTTTTTCGAAGAGGTTACTTCCAATGGCCTTGAGACATGTACCGTGACGGCCAACAGGTACAAAAGGATGCTCGAAACATTTGTTGTACCCCATTTGCAGCAGCGCCAATGCCTTGACACCATTACTTTTATGCAAGATGGAGCACCTCCACACATTGGACTCCCTGTGCAACAGTTTCTTCGCCAACATTTCACCACTGACAGAATAATCAGTCGCGCGTTTCCGACAACTTGGCCATCTCGTTCACCGGATCTTAATCCGTGTGATTTTTGGCTTTGGGGACACTTAAAAAACCTTGTTTATCGAGAACGTCTGATAACCTTGGCAGATTTGAAAGAGAGTATCAGTCTGCATGTGAGAAGCATCTCAGATGACCAGTTACGATCCGCAGTTGAACAAGCTGTCCACAGACTTCACATTTTACATCTTCAGGAAGGGAACCATATTGAGCAGCATTCCCTGCATCGATAACGTCCTTGTTTCATGTATGCTTGGTACTTTCAAATAAAATGTGTTTAAAACGTGTTTTTGTGTCTTTTCAGCATACGTCCAGTGGTACAGCGCCACCTATCGGTGATTTCTGGAACTAAATTTTTTTTTCGTGAAATCCGTTTCCCCATTTTTTGAATAGTATGTCCACAAATTTTCAAGCCTTTACACTGAGTAGTTCGATATCCAGGGAGGTCAGAGTAGGGGTGTTTTATTTCTGGCCACCCGGTACATTTATATAAGGAATGCGTGCCTTTACAACAAATACAAGGCTTATAACTGCTTTTATTACTTGATTTTAGAACTAGAGATTTTTGTTTATATGAATTATTTATATTTATTTTTCCTGCTGAATTTTTCTTAGGAAAGGTCGCTTTCGTTGAAACTGGTAAACGCGAAACACTTTCTAAAATAGAACTTCTTCTTTCAAGAAAGGATATTAGGAAATCAAATTGTGGAACTTCGGAGGTTTTTAGAGTAAATTCAAATTGCTTTCTTGACTCTTTGTCAAGTTTTTGAAGAATTATATTAACTTACAAAATTTCTGATAAATTATTTTGCTCGTAATTTAGAACTTTAAGGCCCCGAATGTTCTTTTTAACACTATCTATTAACTGACGGAGCTCCTTAGCTGATTCTTGTGGTATTTTAACATAATTTAATATGGAAAGAACATGATGATCAATTTACAATCTTTCATTTTCAAATCTTTCCTTTAAGGCCTCAAACAGAGAATCAAATGTATCATCAGATGATTCTAACTGCTTCGCTCCTCCTTTAATAGAAGCTCTTAAATAATATAGTTTCTGGTTGTCATTTAAATTGCCATTATTCAACACTAACGTAATGAATTGAGCTTTAAAAGTAGCCCATTCACAAAAGATTCCAGAAAACGTTGGGAGCGGAATTTCTGGCAAGCGCACTTCACTTTTAATGTCTTCAACAATTGGTTCTTTTAAATTAGATGGGGATTTTAAAGAATCGAGAATAGAAGTGATTCTTACCTCCAATTCTTCAAGGCGGCCTTCCACTTGTTCAAAATCATTTGCCATTTCTTAAAGAGGACCCAAATCCAGAATCGAAAAGAATTCTTGAAGAAGTTCTTCTAATTTCTTCTGCAGTATTCCGATTTTTCTCAGTTTAATTTCCAGTTCGCATGCTGGATATTTATCATCACTTTCGAGGAATGTTTCCATTTTTGTGACATTGGCCTTAATCGCGCCTTTTGCACGATTAATTTTTTCAGTAATATCCACTGTCGTTGCCATTGTTGATATTTTTCAACTTTAAATGGACACAAACTTCAAATTTATCCAGTCATTATATTTTAATAATCCATTGGCTACGACGGACTAAATATGTATGTAGCTCAGTAAAATAAAGTAGTGGAGTTTTTTAAACAGATTATTGTGAAACTCAATAAATATGCAAATTAAATTATTTAAATATAATAATATTTAATCAGAACCTCGCTTAATAGGAGGTAAATGTAAACAGTAATAAATCTGAGCAATTCGTCTCCTGCTTAATAGAGGAGCAACTATCTCTGTGTCCAGCTCGCACGATAACTTAGTCTGAACTGAGGGGTTTCCCCTTTCGCCACCCTAGAAGGGGTTGATGTGTGGTCAACTGTCGCCAAACCCAGGAGGGGTTGGCGCGCTGCCAAGTGAGCGTAAACAACGGTGCCATTGAAATTTTAGAACTAGTTTATTGTATAATCAAGTATATTAATCGCGCATTTCTGTCAATGTTAATATTAAATTGCTTTCTAAGGTACTTGTTTTCAATACATAGAATAAAAGCAAAAATATGCTCATGCAGGATTAAACACTGTCTTTAAAATTATTACAAATTTTTCAACTGTTTCACTTATTTTGGAGTCACCTTTTCCCCTTTTGATTAAAAATACTGTGACGTGTTCCATTAGCATATCACTTCTCCGAGCAAGGCAGCGCACCATCTTTGAAAAGCCTTTGCGAACTTCTATAAAATAAATTTTTCCCCACACACCCTCCCAACTTTTTAAAATTTATTTTATTCTGTTTGCATATGCAGAATCTTCACTTCTTATAAAGTAATTTGAAGTTTCTTCTAAACAATCAAAATATTTCATGTAATTGCAGCTGTTCTATATTTTCTGTCACTTTATTAGAATCGAAGGCTAAGAACTTCCGAGTTCAAATACGATCAATCCCTGAAGTTAGCAATTATCACCTTTCTTTTTTATCGTTTTTTTCCTAGTTGAATCATAAAATAAAATTTTATTTTACTTAATAAGTTTAGCAGTTTTAATTGCATGTTATGTGCCATAAAGCAAAACTAAAATTTTCTTTCATCCTAAATCTTTAGTGTAGTTATTAACTAATTACTGCGTTTAAGAATCCTGAAGAGTCGTGTATAAGAATATCAAAAGTTGTTAAACGAAAAATGTGTGGCTTTTTTTTTTTTGCTTTTTTTCCCAAACAAATAAAACAAATTAATGATGATAGGACCCTAGTTACATCGGCTAGTATAATGTAATAAAAAATCATGTTTGTATGAAATATTAGAACACGCATGATTCTCTTATAGTCTACTGCTTTATATTTCTTAAAAGAGAATATTAGTTTTATAAAATAATTCTGAAATCTCGTAGTCGCACAAAAAAGTTACAGACTGTGCCAATGATTAATAAAAAGCAAATGCATGCTATAAAAAAACTATCAATAAAAATTTAGCTTATTAAGTATAAGCAAAAACCTAAGCAAAATTATAAGAAATTTCCGTGGTTATATGTTATTCCATAATTTAACCCCCCCCCAAAAAAAAAAACTTAATTGTTCCAATCAATAAGGAGCAGGTTTTTAGATCTTTATAGTTTAAAATCAAGTCATCCGTAGATGCTATAATACGATATTAAAAGACAAAATCTATAAACAACTCAAGAAAATCAAACTATTCAAAGAGAACATTTTATAAATTTTGACTTCAAGGAATGCAGTAACAAGTGCCCGAAACAGAAGGTGCCATGTAATTAGATTAGGAAGAAAACGTAATATCCTGTACCCGAGATATTCTGTACCGAGACCCCATTTACCAAGATAGTTTAAGTAGATAAATATCCTATTTTGAAATTACTCCAGCATGATGCCTGTTATGAAATAAACCTCGTGATTTTTAATTGCAGTCAAGTGATGAGGACGACAACTGAGTCGACACCCCTCTCGAAATTCCACACCACACTAATGAAATCATTTAACAAATCTAATTAAAAATACAATATTTATTAAAAATATATTGATTTAACTGAATTAAATGAATGTTACCCAATAAAAAATCCATTTTTGCAAAATTAACCTTTGAGAATTATAGATTTTTAAAAATAGCTTTTGATTAATTAACTTTATTTGACATTCTGTATATATTCATGTACAGTAGCTACCTCTTAATATGATCACGTCGGGACTTAAAATCTTTATAATATTGATTAGTTCATATCAGTAAAAGAATTGAATAAATTCAACTATACTTTTATTAGATCAAAAGAAAAGGAGAAATAAAGCTTCCGGAATATCGATAATATAGTATTTCAAAAATAAAAATAAAAATTCATTAATTATTTTTTATTAAGATTTGCTATTTAATGGTTCCCCCTCGTATAAAGCTTGTAATTATATTCATTTTTAAAGCTTATTTACCGGTGTTTACACCGTATTTCCAAATATCAAATGCTTGTCTCATCTTGATTTTTATGGTAGGGCTTCCTTCAATATATTTGTTTTCTTTGTAATCATTACGGTTTATTGCTTGATCTAGTTCACAAAATAAAGTACTTATTTTTCAAAATTTTAAAAACTGGCTTTGGAAATTTTTCTGTACTCTGTGTCATGTTAGGTAACTTTCATACTTGTTGAGGCTTTCATTTTTGTCTTTTAAGTTTGTCAACTCAGTCGCAGGAATAATAAACTATAGATTCAGTGTACGTCTGTTCAATAGATTTCTGCAATCCATATTGCTTTTGTTCAGACAAAAGAATGTGAATCCCCATCGGACGGGGGAAATGCATTGAGCTAATAAATCTGTATTTCAGCTCTATGCGAAATTGACTTCGGGTACAAATGTTTTCTTAGAAGAGGGCAAAGAATTCCACGAACGTCAATCTCTTGTTACTAATGACAGATCGTTCTATTCTTTACTTCAAAACTGATAATATTAAACGATGCTGTAATCACACTAAATGTAAATGGAATCTTTATGTACATTTTAACACATAATTTCGGAGGCAGATGATTTTGTCAGTATAAAGTGAATGTTAACTATATTGCATTAAGAGGTTTTCAATGTGTTCTTTTAAGAAAAGAAATGAAGCAGAAGGGTTTATTTGACTTTTATTGTCAAGTTAATGTTTTACAAATATGAAAAAGTGCAAGATAACTTTCTTTACTTCAAAAAGTAATAATTGTTCCTATAATCCTCCTTTTTCCTCTAATCAGAGAAATTTTCTTTATATATCTTAAAAATTCTCTATCCTTTACTATTAATAATTTAAAATTTATGAAAGCTTTCTCTTGAAAGAATTTTAAACTGAAATAGCTTGTGAATCCATTGAGCTAATCAAATACGACCTTATACGTTGCATTTCTTATAAATTGAGATTCAATATTTATATATGATTATTTTAAAAATTACTTCTAAACAGGGGTTTAAAAAATACTGAAAAGAAGTATCGATGCAGCGCCTATAAATCTCATAAAATTCGGAGAAATATTTTCACCCTTTTGAATTTTAAAAAATATGTTAACCATTAACGAAAATAAATTAACCAAGCAGCGGATTAAGTAAAGTAATTAGCCTTATTATTTGTCTTGTTTCGCTACATTTCTCATCTTATCGTGGAATTAACTTAGTTAATTTTCTGGAACTTTTTAAAAGAATATACTATTGTTGACTAGTTTATTATTTTTTTATTTTATTTCGAAGAACTCTTTCAATCGGATATTTCTCTACATCTTTTCAAAAACTTTAAAAATTGTTGAAAAGCTCCTTCGATTCCACGAGACGATTTTTTTAAAATTAAAAACTAAAAAATTTATAATTTTTTAAAAAAATTCAACTTACTTTTGCGTCAGTATTACATGAAATTACTTACAAATGAATTGACTGTTTAGAAGTCGCCCTGGTCTTTATAAGTTTTTTGGAAGAAAACGTTTTTATTTATTAAGTGACAGTAAAAACGATAATTTAAATGAAAACGCTTGAAAATATTGATACTTTTATAAGCTATACGAAATTTATTTTGGGACATTCACTGATCTTTTTATAACAGCACATAACAGATTTTGTTCAAATCCTTTGATTAAAAAAAAAGAAGAAGAAAAAAAAAGATTAAAATGAAATCTGCTATGCATATTTCAATTTATCATGTCAGAACATAATTTCTTGAACGGCCAAGCACCACTTGCTCGTGCAAGTTAAATGAAATTTTTTTTCATTTTAATTGCTTCATTGAATGAGCCACTTTAGTATTGTAAACGATCCAAAAAAAACTTTGTCTCGCATTGATTGTCTAAAAAAATATCACATTTCCTATTTATTTCATTTCATATTATCACGTGCTCAAAATGACATTTTTCTAGGTTTTATTTGCTGTAGTCATTAACTTACTTTTATGAATCAGAGCTTTTGTAAATACAATGCCAACACGTTATTAAAAGCTGATTTTTTTGAGATGCTCGTGCAGATAACAAATTTCAATTTTTCGTCTACGAAATTTTGTTGACACCAAAAAACTTCATCCGAAAAACAATATCATGTTCTGACATGATAAAAATAGAATGCAAGTTTTAATATCTTGAGTAAACAAAAGTTATAAATATTCTAGGCTTCAATTTCTGATTCCCCCCCCCCCCCCAAGAAAAAAAAATTCTATCAACAAATTTAAACAAACTATTATTTGTAGACGGTACTAAAATGGTCCTATTTAATACTTTTTTGTGTGTGCAGAAACTTTATAAATATGCAGAAAATAAGAATGTTATTAATTTTAATTTTTATAAAACTTTTATACAGGATTTTTTTTTTATTTTCATAAAAAATACATAATCAAAAGATTTAAAAAATTTAACTGTCACTCTCAATTTTGTACATATTTCTAATTCCCGCCTTCTATTTATCTGAGTATTTCACACTAATTTCTGAAAAGGAACACACAAAAATATTATAATAAACAAAGCAAGTATAAAGATTACATAAATAAGACTGGAACAGAATTAAGCACATTCCTATAGTTTTGTATTTTCTTCTTGTTATTTTTACAGAAATTTAATTCATATAATATTTTTTTTTAATTTTCAATTCTTTTGTCAACATTGACGTCAGTTTTATACTGAAACTTGAATTGAAAAGGAAAATAAAATATTAATTGCTTTAAAAAATGAAAATAATACGAGGAATAATCGAGCCTAAACTAACGACATAAAATAGTTAAATATAGTAAAAAAATTATTAATATCATTAAAAAAATATTAAGTTTTGAAAAAAGGATTACTATAAAAATACTTTAAGTTATATGAATAGTTATATGAATTAAGTCAGTTATATGAATAATTAGTTTACTAATTAACATATAACTAAACTTTTATTATTCATTTTTATTAATATTCTTTTTTAATAATTATCAAGTTCAATTACAAAATGGAACTTTATATCAAAGCGGTAGCACAAAACCACATTAGAGCGAAATTCTTTATTTAATAATATCAATACTGTTGTTATTTTTCAATAATTATCAGCATGGATCTTGGAGACAGGACATTTATTGGACAAAGACGAGAAACGAACACATATTATAGATACGCACACAGCAACTCGTGAGGTTGGCAGGAGGAATTGCGCTGGAATCAAGCCTAATCACCTAGATATTCTTACGCGAGAAAAATAGTCCTCTCGCTTAATTCCAACACATCCCTTCTGCAAGTGATATTTTTCGAGCATTTATAATAATACACATAAATTAAAATTCGCATAATAATACAAAAAATACATGTACTTATAGAAATTAAGAAATTAACGAAATATTTTTCACAGAATATTTTAACCTTTCATCACTTACAGCTTTTGTAAGAAAATCTGCAATCAAGCATTCTGTTTGTACATATTCTAATTTAATTACATCGTCTTCCAACAAATCTTTTACAAAATGAAAACATAAGTCTTGATTTATTAGATGACCTGGTGCATCTAATCCACTGAATTACTGCTTGACTGTCTGAATTTAAGGTTACAGCACCATTTATAAATTGTTTACAATTTAACCCGATTAATAAATTCACAGTCTAAATAATGTCTTTACATATTCCAGAAATAGGAAATAACTCAGCTTCACATGTTGACAGACGAACACTTTTTTTTGTTTATGATATTTCCTAGAAATTAATAAATTACCTAATAAAATTACACCACCTGAGAATGATTTCCCATTTTCTACATTCCCCTAACTAGCACAAGAACTTGCATTAAGAAAACCAAATTTACTGCCATAAGACAATTTTTTAACTGTTGAACCAATTAAATATCTTAGTACTCTTTTAGCCAAATTATAGAGCTTTTTTTCGGGTTTGTGATTAAATTGTGACAAATATTTTGTTACAAATGATAAATCAGGTCGTGTTCTATTAGCTAAATATAAAAGTTCTTCAATTAATTTTTCATAACCAGGTGGAGGTAACATGTAAACAGTTTCCTCAATTTCACCGTATAAATATGCATTTTTAACATCAAAGAACTTAAAAAATAAATTTAATTTCGGTGCAAGTGCCATTAACATTCTGAAAGATTCGATGTTTACAACCGGTGAATGACTCAGAACAATCTTTATTTTTTATTTGATTAAAACCTGCTCCTACAAGTCTCGCTTTATATTTTGTTTCACCTGAGTTATCTTGTTTTAAAGAATATACTCATTTGCTATCATTGTTATCAAGAAAAGGGATAATATTTGAATATATTATGAAGACGGGTTGTTTAATGTAACCTCCAGGTTATAATAGTTTTTAATACTATTAAAACCTGGAGATTATATTTAAAGTTTCTTGTGGATATATTATAATTTTGATTACATTTATAGTTTCTTGTGGATAGGTAATAAGTTTGGTAGCAAAACGTTTAATTTGACGTTTACGCAAATGATAATTTTCTTTTAAGCATCATGAATGATGGGCTAAAACCGACAAGTTTCACTGAATGAGTTCTTATCCTCATTGAGATGATTCATTTAGATTTTAAAGAAACGGAGAAAAGACTTTAAAGACTTTTATATTTATTCATTTATTTTCAAATGTGTCATCAAATTTGAGTGTTTTATTATTGAAAAGCAATTTCGAGATTTTGTCGTGTTTCCGGCGTGCGAAATTAAAATTATATAAAAAAGGATATAAACGAGAGAAAAAGTAATTCCAATATATTACTGAGATCTCAAGTTTCAAACTTCCCAAAATACAAAAAAAAATCTTTTAAAGAGCGTTAGTGGTATTAACACACAAAAAATTAATTTTGGTGTATCGTCTCTCATGCTATTTAAAGCTCTCATCAGCATTAAAAATAGATAACAATCATTGAACGAAAATCAGACAAGAGTACTCCATTTATTTCTTTATTCGACGAAGATGAACATAAAATGTGCTCTAATGAGAAAGAATTTGCGAAAAGATTTCTACTTATTAATATATATATATATGCCATTCGTAATACAAGTTGAATGTTTCAATGAACTACATGGTTTAAAATGCGACATATGAACGGAAAGATAATAAGGAATAAGCTACCGCATTTGGCTTGCAAGTATTTTAATATGTTCTTATTAAAGCAAAAAAGCTCTCCTTTATTATGTATTGTAGTGAAATCAAAAATTTCTTTTGGATAGATAATAATCGAAGCAAAATGAACAAGAGTTATTCTCCTACATAATAAAGAGTACGTAATAAAGTTCTCCTTTAGTATGCACTAGCTTTTATCTGGGACTTCGTGCGCGTGGAAATTTTGATGTGTATATTTGAGAACTGACAGTCTAATCATAAAGTAAAATTTTAGCAAACCGTATGCATGAGACTTGAATTTTAAACACCAGTTGGGGTACGAATGCAGATTAGAAATTTTTAATTTCAATTAATCTGTTTTATTTTTATTCAAAAGTACTTCTGGAGGAGTTGAAAGATCTATTACTTAACAATGATTAATTTTAAATGTATCAAACGCAACGAAAATAAACAGAATCGTTTGAAATAACAGGTTAAAAACATGTTATATCTAACCGCATTAGTATGTGTGTGTGTGTGGGGGGATTACTTAAATCTATAGAGTTTTTTTCCCGTTTGCAGGACGCAAACTAACAATCGCCAAAGAAATTTCAGAAAATTTAGCGGAATTCTAAATTATTTGCTAACAGAAATATACCACTATAAGCATATACGAAAAATATATAGCTATCGCAAATACAATTTAATTACAAAAACTCACAACAGAGCAGCTTTTATATACAGTCATTTTCGCCAAAAAAATAGTTAGTCACCAAATTTAAACGAAATGGTCGAACGTGGCTCGTATTTATTGTTAAAAAAATATCACATTTCCTATTTATTCCATTTCAGATAATCACGTGCTCAACATAACATTTTTCTAGGTTTTATTTGCTGTAGCCATGAACTATTTTTTTAAAAAATCAGAGCTTTTGTAAATGCAATGGCAACACGTTATTAAAAGCTAATTCCTTTTTAAGATGCTCGTGCAGATAATAAAATTTTTATTTTTAATCTACGGATTTATATTGACGCCAAAAACCTCCTCCCAAAAACAATATCATGTTCTGACATGATAAAAATTAAAATAAGTCTTGTTACCTTAAAAGTTGGCATGAAATTGAAACGAAGTATATTTGTTGCCCAAAGGAAGTCATTTTGAAACAGTTATTATATTTTTGTATGTTTGTAAGGAAGTGCATGGAATCCGTTTCAGTTTCTGAAACCAATGAGTACAATGGCTCTGGTAGCGAAACCAATGGCACTAATTTTACTTAGCCATTTGCGCAACACAATCCATTTGCTTCATTCTTGTATTTCAATCCCTTACAATGTGGGCAAACTAAGTTCATAGATCCTATCGCAACACATTCTTAGGAACTGTAGTCAATATAAACATCGTTGCTGAATGCTGCCCGGGAAATATTGAAAGTAGCTTGATCACGACCCATTGCACTTGATTCTAATATTCTAATCCTTTCAATTTCATGGCGTTCTTCAAGTTGCTGTGCAGTCCAAGTAGATTGAAAATTAGCTTGTTTTGTAGCATTTCGAGTTCTACGACAAAAGTTGCTACGCCCGCGTCTTATAGGTGGCATGGGTGTAAATGTAAACACACTAAACAAATAAAGGCACAGTTGGTTTTCGAGAGAAGCGAAAATTTAAAAACAGCTAGAAAAATGCCGTGCACAGAGGAAATAAAGATGACACACACCCTTCTTTTCTTTTTCTTTTTTCTATCATTTTTTTCTTCGTTACTTTTTTTTTCTACAAACCCTTTTTTCCTTTCGTTATCCTTTTTTTCTTCTTCCCTGCCCAGACTTTATTTTGAGCAGGTATAGATTAAATATGCATACAGACTAAACACTAAGAAAATTAAAAGAATCGTTTAATACATAAATCCTTTCGAGAATAAAATAAACACATTAACAGCTCTTCATGCCGCATTAATATATAAAAAAGAATTTTTACCATTAAGAACAACAACAACAACAACAAAAAACAATTTTATATCAGAACACAGTCAATAGAAACAGTAAAAAATGATGAAATAATAATGAACAAAATAATATTCAGGTCCGTTTAGAAGAATTTTTTAAATCAGTATAATGAGTCGCATAAAAGCAATTATTTTCTTTCTGTTTTAAACTTCAGGTTTTCTATAAATGAAAACCAACTGACTTTGCGTATTTCTTTCTAAACAAATTAAAATTTATAACTTCCTGCTATCTTACTCATTTGGTGTGGAGGGGAAGGAAATGAAGATTTTTTGGGGGACATTAAGAAAAGTGTCGTTTTAACTATTTTCCTCGCAGATTTTTCATTTTTTCTCTCCTTAAGAACCATCCTCATGTCTTAACGAAAATATTTTTTATGAAATTAGCTGAATCGGTCGAGCCATTCTCTAGTTTTGCGCTTAGCAACGCATTTCGCGATTCATTTTTATTTATATAGATATTAGTGTAAATCAAAAGTTTCTTTTGGATAGATAATAATTGAAGCAAGAATTATCCAAGTTCCCTTATTATTTATTGTTGCCTAAATCAAGAGTTTTAATATGGATGGATAATAATCGTAAGATTTGAGTTTTTTAAGAATATCAGAAATTCTTCGTAGAATTATTTTTAATGTACATTTATTATTTTTATTAGTTTGTTGCATTCTTATAAATAAGCAATTGTTCCTTCTTTTACAGATACCGAAGTTCCATTCGTCGATCTTTCCGATGAAGAGGAATACATTGTAATATACCTTCTTTTCTATTATATATTGACTGTTTTATTTTGATATTTTTTGTAGATATATATATATATAATCGTATATATATATATATATATATATATATAATCGTTGACTACCGATTAAAACATTTTTAAATCTTAAAAATGTTTTAATCGGTAGTCAGCGATTTATTTTATTGAATCTGTACATGGTGATATTTCTGTTTAATAATTGGTAATGAAGGAAATTGCGAATAATATTTTTGTATGTTTTTGTTGTTCAGTTTTGAAGAAATATTTTATATTTCTTGGAAATATTTTTTAAAAAAATCATGAAATTTACGAATATAATATTTACTTTATGAATATGAAGTGGATGAATGATAATGTGTATTGTTATTATTTATATTTACTTTTAGAAATATATTATTTTTGTTTTGAGGGAATCTTCATTTAGTTTGAAATGTATAACACGACATCATTCTTTTTCGAAGAGTTTCAGTAATTTTTCATACTTTTTGGCGATTCTTTAAAAAGGAAGCAACTGATCTATTTTTTTTAAAAAAGTAATTTCCTCTTCACTTAATAATGAAAATCAACATAAATACGCGCAAAAATGATAACTGTTGATGTTGGAAAATAATCGAGATTTCGTGACGTTTAGTTATTTTTTTTAATTCCAAAACTACATTATCTAATTTTGTAGCTTTATTTCATGTTCATTTTTAAATCTAAGGGACAGGTGAAGTTTTGGAATAGCTGTGGTAAATTTAATTGCCATCAAATATGAAAATTTGTTTAATTGAAAAGAAGGAATACTGTCAATTTTAAACTTATTTGAAAAATGTAATTCTAGGGTCCCTGATTGTCATTATGTAGATTATATTCTTAAATAAAATATGGCTGAGTCAAACGATTGAGTATTATTTTAGGTACTTTAAACGGGTTTTTTTTTTGATAAAATTATGATACAACTTGAATTTTCTTGATAAATTTGAAATAAAAGTGAGCATATTTTTTTAAAACAAATGATCAGAAATTATATTATTTATCACTCATTTATTAAATATAAGAATAATGAAAATTATTTTAATTTTGGTACGGTATTAAATAATTGGTTATAACATCACGCATTACTGCCATTTTACTGGTCATTATTGAAAGGCTTGTAGAATAATTATGTATTAGATTTATTTATAGGCAATTACTTTTTATTCATTAAAATATTTATTTGTTCATAAAAAAATGAGGCATTTCAAGATTGTTATTTTTTTTAAAGAATTTTTTTGAATAGATTTTTTTTTTCTAATTCCTATTAGCTCAAAATAAAGTTCTCAAATTATGTATTTTATAGGCGGAAGGGCCTCATCTGGCCTTTCCACTCCTGAAGGATTGGCACGAAGGGCAGCCAATCCCAGAAGTGCTCTTATCCGATAAATGGAGGGGTGAGTTACGTTTATAAATGCTTTTTTTCATTACCAAGAACTTTTTTCAATTTCTAATATTTCATGTTTGTTAATATCAGGTTTTGTTTCCCATACATTCCCTTTTTTATTCTGTAGTATTACGGATGAAATTTGGTTCTGATGAAATTAGATTATTTTAGCGCTTTAAGCTAATAAGCTAGTTTTATAGAAGACTGATTTTGAAGGGGAGATCAAAAGTTTTCTCTGTTCTCTTTAATAAATACTTTAAAAAGTAAGAAGTAATATATTTTCAAATCAAAAATCGACCATTAAAAAAAACTAAGGTAAAAATTAACGAAAATAAAAACTATTTGTAAAAAACATAAAATTTGACAGTTTACTCAAATGGGATTTGTGGTTGCATCGTTGTGTATGATGTGTTATAACCGACGATTTTCACTGCTTGAAGTGATAAGGAGTTCTCATCCTCTTTGAGATGAATCTTTCAGATGGAAAGAAATAGGCAGTATTAAAGCTGGGAAGTGTGAAGCATAATAGTCTTTATCATTATATGCGACACCAAAAGAGGAAGTTCGTTTCAGATCCATCGAGCCTACATAAGAACGACGGCATTGGCACCGGATCGATACTAGCATTATGTGCATGATGATTATAACTATAGAATGGCCATAGAACCTCCTGTTGATCGTGTTTGTGCTTGTGAATAAAGAATTTCAAAGAAATCAGAATTGAAACTCATTGCAGTGACCGATTTTCGATCCTGGCGTCCTATGCAGTGCCACCTTCGCAACTTGTCATTCAAAAAGGTTCGTTAATATCGGAAGAAAACATAGTTTTATGGTTTAGTTTGTTATGATAATCGTCTGTCTGAAAGCAACAGTAGGGGTAGTTTATTGCAAGCCCCTTGATTTCGAGCTCTGTTCTTATGACGAGGTTGATATCTGTACTCCCCAATTCAAATTACCGCTGTACACAATGGAAGAGGGATCTTGCAAGTGGCATCAGATTAGTAGCGCTTCAGAGTTGTACGCACGAAAAATCAGTAGAGAAATATATATATATATATATATATATATTTCTCTACTG
>JAOUZG010012130.1:0-12269 GCA_026289955.1 Argiope argentata | reverse complement strand
ATATATATATATATATATATATATATATATATATATGCTTCATGGAAAGAGCGAAAGAATACATGGAGAGTAGCTCCCAACAACAAGAGGTGCGGTATTGTTAGTTCTTGAATAGAGATATACTTTTGATAATAAAATGCGTTATGATTCCTTCCAAACACTCTACATGGAGTCAGATCATGTTAAATAATATTATGGATTAATTAATTCTCTTCACACTCTTATAAGCTTGATATTGTTTCTTCTTTTACAGAACCAGAACTCATTTATATCAGCAGTGGCGATGAGACCGATGTGAAAAAAGACAATGACAAATAGTTCGTCATTGTCATGTTCTGGATTTCTGCGATCACTTTCTGAGACGTAAGTGGCAAAATGATTTTCTTAATTATGAGAAATTAAATTTAATAAAAATAATTTTTTAAACTGGACGAATTTTTTCGCCGTCTATGATTCCCACGTTTTTGTATCTTATTTATAATTTATTGTCATAAATATTTCAAGATTTTAAACTGGCTATTTTTCTTATATTCTTTATGAGGCGGCACCAATTTTATGAAACTTAAATCGACTAATGGGTAATTAAGTTCTCTAAATATTACAATAATGTACTTTTACTGAAAATAAGTAATTATTCAAAATTTTTAGCATAACATGAAATAAGTGATAAATCGTTTAAAATTTTCCTTCTGAGAAAACATTAATCAAGTAATGCTGAGTAAAAACGTATAAGAATCCCTTTAAAAAGCATATTAGGAATTAGGAATCATGCATCTAAGCACATTCCACTGGCTAACAACTCTCTCTCTCTCTGTCTTTTTCAGGATCTACAGAATTATTTCAAGCTGCAAGGCAATCCGTTCATGATCCTTCGTTAATGTTTTTTTCATGAAAAACCTTTTTTTAAAAGTTTTGTAATATTTTAAACATTTAAGAAAGTTTAAAATAAAATCCATTTAAAATGTTTTGAAGTCTGTTTTTTATGTGTTTATTTATCAGAATCACAAATGTAAATAAATATAAAAAGTAAACATTTTTCGCATCGAATACTTTATTTTTATATTTGAAAATACTTTTTTTATTTGATTATGAATATCCACTAAATTCATAGTAATTGTAACTTTTTTGCATCATTAAGTTAAATTAATAATTAATAAATCCGTAGAAGCATTAAATATATTTAAATCTAAGTTTTAAGAATTTAAAATCAGCAATGAAGGAATGTATCAGAGTGCAATAACAACTAGCTTAGTAACTAACTTGTTTTTATTTGTATGCACATTTTAATTTTCGACTCCATTCATTTTCCGCAACAACTGTAATATTTTCATACTTTCAATAAGTTCAAAATATCGAAAGGTTTTTGTAATCAAAAAGGTAAAGTGCTTTAAATGAATCTGATAGTGCTGAAAACACATTATTGGGTACTGAAGTGCAATTTTTCAGTTATTAAATGAAATTTATGAATGATCTGAAAAAGCATATTATCAAATAATGTACCTACAATTTTGGGTCCAATTTCACTAATTTGGTGAAACCCTAAGAAGATTTATTTGGTTGTAAATGTACTAGAGGCCTATTAATACATAAAAACATTTTTAACTTTTCTACTTTCACATCTTAAAACTACATTTATTGCTTTTGAGTATTTTCCTATTTTTAATGAAATTTGTCAATTCGATTCAATTATTGAAATTAGGTGTTGTGAAAGGGGAAAAATATTTTTACTAATTTAAATAAAAATGTTCTAAGAAAAGATTTTATTGGAAATTTTTTTTAAATATAAACTCAATTTTTAAAAAAGATTTTTTTTCAAGTTTGATAAAAGCTTTCATAAAGCAAAAAAATGTTGAAAAAATTATCTGAATAAAAAAGTAACAAATCGAAGATTAAAAAGGTCTCTATTTCAAAATTGCAACCATTTATCAATATTTTTAAGTTTCTAAGGACTACTTTTGAGAAAGTTGAAGTTTAAAATTTCAATTCCTTACCCACGAGTTTTTGTTGAAGTCAAACCCCTCATCCTATTGAACCTCATGGAAGCACCACGCGATCGTGCAAGTTAAATTATATTTTTATTCATTTTGTTTCATTGAATTAGCAACTTTAGTATTGCAAGCGACCAAAAAACTTTGTCTTGCATTTATTGTTTAAAACAATACCACATTTGCTATTTATTTCATTTCATATTATCACGTGCTCAAAATAACATTGTTCTAGGTTTTATTTGCTGTAGTAATTAATTAATTTTTTAAAAATCAGAGATTTTGTAAATGCAATGGCAACACGTTATTAAAAGCTGAATTTTTGAAATGCTCGTGCAGATAATAAAATTTCAATTTTTCGCCTACGGATTTTTGTTGACAACAAAAACCTCATCCCAAAAACAACATTATGTTCTGACATGATAAAAAGTGTTTCACAGTAATCACTTTATTCATTGAGTTATGCCTTAATAATAAACAACGATTACTTACAAAAATAAGTTTTCTATTTCGTACATTGAAAGACGTAAGAAATAATGTGATTATATTTTCATTGTAATGCTTTATGGTACACGATATTTTTTGTTTGATTACTTGGCGCATAAACAAATAAATTTGACGGTTTTCCAAAGCGGGAGCAGGCAACATACAACTGTCCATGAGAGAAGCATGGATTTCTAAGATTAATGCCGTAAAAACTCAACGATTGACAATAGGATTTATTTACAGTCATAGCAAAAGCAAGCCGTACTGGAAATTGCAGTCATTTTAATTCAAATGGTACGCCAGTTGGTACCATTGGGATGCGAGGTATCAACACATCTTCTCCTTTATATTTTATCTTCAGAATGGTTGCTTTGGTCCTTTTTTTTTTCCTTTTTTTCCTTTACTTTTCTTTCAACAAACCCTTTTTTTTTCCTTTCTTATTCTTTTTTTCTTCCCTGCCCACACTTTTTTTTGGATAGGCATAGATTAATTATCCATACAGCCTAATCAACTTGAAGGCATACCAAAGATAATACTAATATTCTTTTCTTATGCTATGATTGACGTCAAATGTTTGACAGCTTGAGGGATAGTGTTTAAAATTTTTAAGCAAATGCGTTAATTTTCTAAGTCGGTTGAGATAACAAAAATCGATGGCAAATTTTTAATTTCCTTAATTTGGTTTTATTTTAATTCAAAAGTACTTCTCAATAAATCCGAAAAAAATCGATTAATTAACAATGTTTCATTTTAGATGCATCAAACACTAAGAAAATAAAAAGAATTGTTTAACACATAAATCCTTTCAGGAATAAAATAAACACATTAAGAGTTTTTTGTACCGCATTTATATATAAAAAAGAATTTTTAACTTTAAGAACAACAACAGAAACTTTATATCAGAACACAATTAATAAAAACATTAAAAAATGAAACATCATAAAATAAAAATGAACAAAATGATATTCACATCCGTTTGGAACGATAAGTTTTAAATCAGTATAAGCTGTATAAAAGCAATTATCTTCTTTCTTTTTTTAAACTTCCTGTTTTCTAAGAATACATAAATGAATACCAACTGACTTCGCGTATTTCTTTCTCAACAAATCAAAATCTATTACTTCGTGAAATCTTACTCATTTGTTGTCGGAGAAGTAAGAAAAGTGTCGTTTTGACTATTATCCCCGCAATTTTCCATTTTTTCACTCTATAAGAATTTCTCTCGTGTCTTAACAAAAATATTAAAAAAAAATTGCCGAATTGGTCGAGCCATTTTCTAACTTTGTTCTTAGCAACACATTTGGCGATTAATTTTTATTTATATAGATTAGATTCTCAAGAATATTTTGTTAAATATGATTAATATGAGGATAAATGTAAAAATTTTAAAATCGTAATTACTCAGCATTTATTGACTCAATTTACATAACACATCATGATTTATTTCATTATTAAAACATTGATATAATTAAAAATATTAATTTTTTAAACACTAGGATATCACATTTTGTGTTATCCTAAATAAAAATGAATAGATAGTACTTAAATGGTGGATGGAAAGATCTAAAATTGTACGTTTTTATAGAATAGTAAGATTCAAATTTTCATAAATCAGGTAATTTTATTGATTGATTTAGTTCATTGAAGTGCAACTTTTCTTATTTAAAATATTAGTGCCTCAAGAATATTTTATTAAATATGGCACGCAGAGCAAAGTTATCAAAAATTTTAAATTCGTAATTCATTAGAGCATTTATTGACCCAAATTACAAAAGATGTAGATATTTATTTCATTTAGATCATTTTAATTGTGCTAAACAATATTTGTGTCTATTACTAAAGATTTACAAATTGACCGTTGGGTCCGGGATTGAATGAACACTCTGCATGAGTTAAACAATTTTGCTTTCATGAAGTTGATTTATAGAATTAATAATATAGACACTGGGAAATGGAAAACTGTATCTTGCGTTTACTTTTTTTCGAAAGTATCATATTTATTTATTTCATTTCAAAGAATCGCGTGTTGAAAATTACATTTTTCTGGATTTAATTTGTTGCAAAAATTTTAAAAGAATGTAAACAGAATCGTTTGAAGCAATCTGTTGAAAACATCTAAAGCCTAACATTGTTAGCTTGGAAAAAAAAAAAAAAAAACTGAAGCCTTACTCATTTGGCAATTACTTATTTCTATGACATAAAACTACTTAAAAAAAAACGATGTAAAAACTATAAGCATACACAAAAAATACACAGAACTAACCTTTTAGAACAAGTATCTGAAGTAAAACAAAATAGCAAATCAATTAAAATCAAGTCAATATCCGTTTAAATACAGTTGTGAACACTATGATCAAAATGCGCATACGTAAAACTTCGCCGCTAGTTAAGGTAAAAAACCCCCAAAGGCTAGGATTTTCCACATTAGTTCAGCAACGCTAGGCAGATTAGAAATTTTTAATTTCATTTATTCTGTTTTATTTTAATCCAAAAGTACTTCAGAACGAATCTGAAATGTCGATTAATGAACGATGTTTAATTTTAAAGGCAATAAGTGCAATGAATATAAACAGAATCGTTTGAAATAATCGGCCGGAAATATGTTAAGCCTAACCTTATCAGTATTAGAAAAAAAACCTAAAACCTTACTCCTTTCGCGATGGGGGAAGGAAGTTATTTTGGAGGGAAAGCTAGTTTTTAATTAATAATTAAAATTCTACATTTTGTAGTAGACCGAAATGTGAATGTAAACCATTCTCGAATCCACTCGAACACTCACAAAAAATTTCATCACAATCGGTCCAGTCATTTAGGAGGAGTTCAGTCACATACACACGCACAGAAGTATTTTATATATAAAGTTATAGATATATTTATTAATTGCTATTTAAAAGATCTAATTTTAACTGAAACAAGCGATAATCAACTTAAAGCCAACTATTTGGATTTAAATATAAAAATTTGAAATAGAAAAACTTTGGTATTTATGATAAAGGGAATGATTTTTACTTTAAAATAATTAAATCAAGCAATTACCATTCTAATTGAAACTCTAAAATTTCCAAAAATTTAATATTTTCACAATTTAACAGATTAAAAACATTGTAATAACAAAATTTCTTTCATGGTAGCAACAAACAATCTCATTTAAATCTTAACCAATAACGATTTTCCCAAAACTATTGCAACGAAATTCTATCGCACATGTCACCATAAAGAGAAAATGGGAAAAGCTAAATTAGTGATAAAACAATATGCTTATTTTCACGAAACTATTTCATACGAAAAGTGTTCTCAGCGTCACACTTTGAGTCAAATGCTTCAAAGTGTTGGTTCTCTGTCAGTCTATCTGTTCATGTGAATGTGAAAAGGGTAGCAAAAACTCTCTATGGGAAATTTATAAATGCTTTTTATATGAAAATAGCAAAAACATACTGAATTTTGGATCCAATCAGTCAAGGCGACCAGTGAACTTTAAAATTATCTTTTGTAATTTTCACCTTAGCAATTTGAAATTTTACAGGCATTAAGTGCAACACTACAGGAGATGATACACAAAATTGTAAAGCATTATGTTAATTTATTTATGAGTTAGGGGGGGGTTAGTATAATATAATATTAACTATAAATAACGTTAATGAAAAATTTTCCAGGCGCTCCAAATTTGCTCGAAAGCACTACAATTTTTATTATTACTTTATCTAACCCTTTAAAACAAAAGTTGGGATTAATCTTGAAGTATGAGTACGAAATATCAAAACTAACCAATGTAACAACTCAAAATTACTTAAACTTTTTTTTAAAAAACTCAACAATTTTATATTATTTTATTGGCTAATTTTGATATTTAGCACTCAAACCAAGTTTAATCCTGAACTTATATCCAATATACAGGTTTAGCAAGAAATAAGTTACCCACTTCAGAGGGCTCTAAAATGCTTTTTACCTGTCCAAATAAGATAAAATTTGAGTCACAGATTATTCAGATGATGCATTTTACATTTATTAATTTAAAAAATGTAATATACAAATTCACCAATAGATGGCGCTGTAATACAAATAACTATTCTCTAAAATGCGTTCTACTGATCTAAATGAGATAAAATTTGAACGATAGATTATTCAGATGATGCCCTTTACATTTATTAATTAAAAAATGTGGCATAAAATAGATGGCACTGTAATACAAAGGTCATTTACTGAAAATGGGAAACATAATTACAGTGCATGTCTATTACCATTTTTCTTTGGATAAAAAGGTGTATTCTGCTATTAGTTTCTTCTCTGTTCGTCACGCTTATGTTGCAAGAAAAAGGATGAAATTGTTCTACCAGAACCAACAAAACTCCGTTGAATCTCTAAGGAATTTCGTCGTATGAAGCAGATACGAAGAGGTCCAATGTCTTCAGGTGCCCCACGAAAGACGATGCAGAAATTTGAAAAAACTGGACAAACTGACCTTTTCCACGTAAAGAACGCAAAATAATAATTAAAAATAATAGTTTTTCAGCATGGAAAATATTGCGACTACGCTCGTTGAAATCAGCATTCTGTCGCCGCATAATAGTGTGAGTTTGCCAGTTGTTTCCCGTGTTCTGGATGTGCCGTATTCAACTGCACGAACTGCAGAGTTTTCCTTTTTTATCCATACAAAATCAAGTCTGTGGATTTATTGCAGAACGTAGACTTAGAGGACTGTAACCATCATTCGAGCAAATCTCTTGCTTTAATGATGGTTGACACAATTTGATCATGGAACATTCTGTGGGGCAATGAGGCCCAATTTTGCCTCAATGGGCAAGTTAACATCCGCAACTGTCGAATTTGGGCAGAGGAAAACCTTCACGTTATCCAGGAACAACCGTCGCATTCTGAAATAGTGACAGTATGGTACGAGTTTACAGATATTGTTATCTTTGCACCGTATTTCTTTGAAGATATAACTTCAAATGGAATACAAACATGTTCTTTCACAGGACAATGGTACCTCGATATGCTGAGAGATTTCGTAATTCCAACTCAGCGACAGCGTGGATGCCTTTAAGACATCATTTTCATACAAGATGGTGCATCACCTTATATTGATGTCGTGTAAAGTGATTGTTAATACAGCCTTTCACAGAAGTAAGAGTTATCATGAATCATTTCCCTATAGCATGGACTGCTCACTCACCGGATTTTACCCCTCGCGACGTTTGATTGTGGGTTATTTGAAGAGCAATATCTACCGCGAAAGGCTATCATATCTACCAGATCTGAAAGACAACATTCGGCGCCTTATTCTTAATATTCCGGCAGACTTACAGCGGAACCTAACGGTGAATTTTTGTATTATTTTTTATTTAATAAATGTAAAGCGTATCATCCCAATAATTTGCAGTTCAAATTTTATCTCATTGGATCAGTAGAATGCATTTTAGAGCACTCTGATGCGAATATTTCTTGCTAACCCTGTACTTACAGAAAAAAAAACATAGTGAGCCAAAGGGAGTGATCTCCCCGAAATTTTCTCCGTTCTTAATAATAAATAGGTTATTTCCTTCCTCATTGAATTCTCAAATCCCAGATAATCAAAGTTTAGCAACAATTTTCGCTTGATTTTACAGTCCAGCGATTTAGCAAACAAGACACCTCTAGTAATCCAAAAACATTTGTTTTTCTTGGAAGAGAATATTTGGTTGGAAGACGAAGTGCTGATGCATTTGATTTTGCATGATTTATTCTGTAGAAGATCGGCATTTCCTCAATGTCTGTTTGAGAGTTACTGTAGAAGAGAATTGTTCCCGCATGAGTGCTTGGGTTTCATTGGCTTTTGCAGTACCAGATAAATTGTGACTGGAATCTATTCCTTCATAATGCATGCAGATAAAGGTGGGACTTACCTTATAATAGAAGGTAGAGAAATGAAGATTTTATGGCACTATAACATGAAAAAATTCTACACATCTATGCTCAGCAGTCAATATTACGTCACTAAAATTGATTTTTTGATGAAGTACGATATTTTTTTAACGTAACTACGTACTATGATGGTCGTTTGAAAAGTTACTACTTGCTACGAATGACTTGCAAAACACCGTCAACATAAAAGTATTATTGAATTTAATAGAAGAATCATCTATAATAATTTTCTTCTCATCTTATAATAATATCCCAAACAAATATACACGAAATAGAAAGAAAAAATACACATTTCTCTTTTGACACAAATAAGAACAATTCGAAGTAAACATTTTTTCGAAATTTTAAGTATGGACTGGAATGCCAAAGATGGTTCTATTCATCGTTTACGCCCAAATTAAACGAAATTAAATAACTAGGGAGCAATAGAAATATCTTACTTTAAGTTGACTGCTATCTCAAAGTGAAAATTTTCTGTCCTTTTGAGATTTTTTCCTTTTATTAAATGTTAACATTTTCTGCTGGAAAACGGAGATTTTCTTACCACAGCGGCCTTCGTAGATATTCCCTTCTTTCATCAACAAGAGTATATTTTTGATCAATAAACAGGAAGTAGTTACTTTCTTTGTATATTAAGCATATTAATCAATAAAAAGCAACTAAAATGTTTCGATAGAATTTTAACATTCGAGAAAATTGTTAAAAATCAGAAATTTTGATTAAAAATAAGCATTTTGCAAGAAATTTAGATCGTATGTACAGCATAAAAGTGCACATGCAATAGAGAGAATTGACCTTGTATGTTCGGAATACTACGATAGCACTTACGCCTTGACCTCGGGCTTCTGAAGCAGCACAATGATATCAGGGCATTGATCCATTAAGGCAAAATTAAAATGCAACAAGCTTACACGCGTGACATATTAAGGCGACCAGGGACCTTTAAAATGAATTTTTGCAGTTTTCACAGGGATTCAGAGTAACACTATAGGAGATGACAAACAAAATTATAAAGCATTATGTTAATTTATTTATGAGTTAAGGGAGTTTATTTAATATAATATTAGCGATAAATAACATTAATGAAAAATGTTCCAGGCACTTCAAATTTGTTTGAAAGCACTCCAATTTTTATTATTACTTACTCTTACCCTTTTGAAACAAAAGGTGGGATTAAACTTGGAGTTTGAGTGCGAAATATTAAATTAACCAATAATATAACTCAAAACTACTGATTTTTTTAAAAAAAAGTT
This sequence comes from Argiope argentata, assembly GCA_026289955.1. NCBI lineage: Eukaryota > Metazoa > Arthropoda > Arachnida > Araneae > Araneidae > Argiope > Argiope argentata. Next base: position 2,644 of record JAOUZG010012130.1, on the reverse strand, counting down.
TAAGTAGTTTTGAGTTATCACATTGGATAATTTTGATATTTCGTATTCAAACTTCAAGATTAATTCCAACTTTTGTTTCAAAAGGCTTAGAGTAAGTAATAATAAAAATTGGAGTGCTTTCGAACAAATTTGAAGCGCCTGGAACATTTTTTATTAATGTTATTTAGTGCTAATATTATATTAAATTACCCCTCCCCCTAGTTTATAAATAAATTAACATAATTTTTTACAATTTTGTGGGTTATCTACTATAGTGTTATTCTTAATTCGAGTGAAATTTCAAATCGCTAAGGTGAAAATTGCAAAAAGTCATTTTAAAGTTCCCTGATCGCCTTAATACTGAATCCGGCGTAGAATCAAGTTTTTCAGCCATCTAAGTCATGACTACCTCTTGCGACCATATTCAAAGTTTAAATTCATAAATAACAGCATCAATAATTCTTTACCTGAAAACATACCATATGGCTGGTAGGAATCAACATTTATTTTAATGTCATTCTCTTATTACCATCGAATTTCGGATTAATCTATTTATCAAACCTCAGGGGAACTTAGCAGGGCGAGAAAAGTCGAGATTCCAAAACTTTCCTTACTCGCCCTCGAATTCCCAGAATGATCCTACATAACATTTACAAAGCTGAGCTGCGATGAAATTCAAAAGAAAAAAGTGGGAAAAATAGTTCTCGGAATTACCGAAGACAGTTCTTTCAAAAGGAACGCTCTCCATTCTTCGAGGACGTGTCTAATTATGCCTATCTTCCAGCAATTGCCTCTTAAATACTGAAGTGTTCCGCAGTAGGAGGTCTTTCTCACAGTAGTGATTCCAGCAAAAACTTTTTTCCTGCTCTTCTCCAGAGTACTTACTTAATCACATAATCGAAAGAGTATACCTTTCTTCGCATATTAAATATATCCGCTTCATTTCAATGCAGCCCAAAGGAGGAATGATTCATTTCGTATCTGAGTATCTCATGCCAGCTTCCCATTAGTCCAAATCGCCGTTGCGCTGTCAGCGATGAGCGTTTCCGGGAAAAGAGCAACTGTTTCGCTTTTTAAATACGCTCAATCGAGGGCATAGTTAGTATTCGCTTCCGTTCGCGACTACGCTTTGTTTTGCGCCATGCTGAGCTGTGCCGTTGCTAATGCAGGGAGACAAATAGGCGAGGGATTATGAAGACAAGTGCTCGAGTCAGAATGTCAAAGCTCTGGTTTGAATGACAAAGCCCATTTGATGGTCAGGTAAGGTAATCATGAAATAGCTAAGTCATTTGTGAGAAGGATGGTGAATATGTCAAATAGACACTTACTATAAGATCGAAATTGTCATTTAATCTCTTCTACATATTCGATTTGATTGCAACGTCTGCAGAGGTTTTGTTTGGAAACAAAAATTTAATTCTGTGGTGTTTTCTCAGTTTTGCGGAGTTCTTTTTCATTTTACGGAACGATCACCTTAGTCAATTATCATATTAAACATCAAATCTTTTTTTGAAATTTCAAATCTCACAAAATTATCAGTACACAGATGTTTCTTATGGTCTTTTAAGGCTGACACGAAATTTAATTTATCTTATTCATGAAAATTATATTCATATTTCGAGGATATGTATTTTAAAGATAAGAGACCGTGCCATACTACTACGGAAATGACTTAATTTACAAAGCATTCAAGTTGATAAACGAAAGTTATTAAGAATTATTTAAGTCAAGCCGTGATGAATAGTATTATTTATCAGTGATATTCTCTTTAAATTGGTTTTATTCTATTTTATATAGCTATTTTTTAAACATAATATCGTCAAGGTGTTTCAAATAGCTTCTCCCAATATCAGGGCTACTTTCGAGAACTTTTATTTTTATTTTGATGCACAACGCATTGTGAAAATGTTGATTTAAATCACATATTACTCTTCTTGGTAAGATAAAGAGACGAAGAATGATTTACACCGCAACAGTGGGCATGTATGATGTTTTCTGACTAGTCCAGGTTTAGCTTGCAGTTTGATTCTAGCCGGATTTTCAAATGGATAGCGACAGATATCCGTTACCACCAAAAGAACAATATTGAACGACATCGTTAAGCATTGATCGTTTGAGGAGAAATTATTCTGGGTTCCAGAACTGACCTGCATGTTCAAATTGGAAATACATTAAATTTATCGGGTCGATCAGAGGATATCATCCGTATAGATCGGTCAACAATGTCAGTGAACTGGAATCCAGTAGAGAATGTGTGGGACATGCTTGGTCTACTAGTTGCAGCCCGTCAACCACTTCCCACATATCTACTGGAACTTTGGAGATCATTGCTTGATTAGTAGAGTAATATTTCCTAAGATCATATCGATAATTTTATACTTAGTATGTCTAGGCGTTGTACGGACTGTACTGCATTGTCTGGAAGACATACTATGTATTAACCATCAAACAAACTTTGTATTATTGGTTTTTGTAAATAGTTTTTTTGTAATTTGCTCCAGGGACTAAAAAATCGTAACTTTTATCAATGATATCAAATATATGGCACTTTTTTGGCTCTTAAACTTTTATTTAATGAATAGATTTTACAAACAAGTCACATTTGTTTTGTTTCTGATACTTTCTTTTCTGAGTTTGCATTATCCTTAATTTATGGACAAGAGTG
>JAOUZG010012107.1:0-12044 GCA_026289955.1 Argiope argentata | reverse complement strand
GGCAGAGAAATTCTCATAATAACGGAGAGCAGCCGTTATGTGAACATCAAATTGTTTGTCATGGAAAAATATGAAATATACGACAGTAATTATGGCTTTATATCCATTTAAGGAATATAACATGTGGAAAAAAATTTGCAGCATTGCAGAAACTTTTGAAGTAAACAAGAAAAGTAAATAGAAAGAGATCTCATTTATGCACAGCACCTCATTGCTCCCAGCAAAATCGCTATCTGGCGAGGATCATTTGAGTTTCCGTTTCTTTACGGATATATTCGTAAATCTGCCACCTGACCCATTGTAGGACCACTCTTGTTCGGGGACACCGATCAGGAGCGTTCCGCATGACTCTATGACTTTTCCAAACCAATCATAAAATTGTCAATCAAGGCGGTTGTCTTATTGATAAGGAGCAGTTCTAAAAGAGTTAACAATATTTTAAACGTCATCTAAAAGTGTCAGATCTGGCAAAGGTAACATGATGTTTTTATAAAAATTTGGAATACTTAATGACATGTTGTTTAATACAATTTCGTACGTTTTAATACTATCTGAATGCTTTCCACTTTGTTTTGTATGAAGCATGAATTGTTTTTCAATAGATTTATTCAAAAATGTTTGATAAAAATCAATGAATTTCTTCTCATATAAATACTGTATCCATTTTTTAAAAAAATCTAGATTTTAGTAAATGCTTTACTTTATATAAATACAACGATTTGCATTCAACGAAAGAGTTTTATTTTCATTAGTTTTTGTTCTGCTTCTTCTTGATTCGTTTGTTTAATTCAATAAGTTCGAACACTGAAATATTTGTAATTTAAATATAAGTTGTTTCTTAAGCTGAAGTATAATTAAATGAAGCTAAGGGTATTGGAATGATTTGTAAGCAGGAAATAGTTACAAAAGCAATTCTTGAAACGCTTTTGTAACTATTAGTAGTAGAAATAAGTAGTTACACACACACACACACACTAAAAAAACAGTTTCACAGCAGAAGTGATATTACAAATTTAAAATTTTCTGCTTATCCTCGTAGATTTTATTTCAATGTTGTTTCATTTTTTTAAAAAAATCTGTACCCAGATAAAAATAAATTATTTGTTCATTATGAATGTTTTCCTTTTGTATATGGAATATTACAAGAATGCAGTGCAAAAAGAAACAGCATATTAAAATTCAAGTACAATAATGCTTTGTTAACTAATCATTTGCATCTGTGAAAATCTGTAGATGTTAGCTGAATTCAAATTTAATTTTCTTTAAGTTGCAGTATTTATTAAATCCGAATAAAAAAATAATTTTTATATTAGCATATGCATTATATATTTTTCGGAAATTTTAATTATTTTTAAAGTTCGTTCTTACTTGTAAAAAAAGTCATTAAAAATCGTGATGATTAAAGTTTAGGCAATATACTCTTCAAAAACAAACATCTACACTTTTATTGTAAATTTTTATAAATTCACTATGCTTTTTTTTTCCATATTTCAAAAACGTAATTATTACAAACTTTATAAAAATTAAGATCCATTTCAAACTGTCTACGGGTCCTCAGGTAATGCAAATCTCGAAGCTCCTTTCTCCCTCCAAATTCTTTATTGATTTTAATTTTATTTCTATTCAGCAGTTTGAAAAACTTCAGGCCCTAGTCCCTTTCTAAAAAGTCCATTTCAATATTTCACATATGAAAAAATAAATAAATACACACTTAAAATCCAAAATTAACTTTAAGCAAAATATTAAGAAACAAAAAACAACTTTCAATAAAGCACTACATAATATTGTAAAAGGAGGGGACATTTTTTTTAAAACTGTAAAAATGCAAATTTTTCAAATTAAAAAATAGCATAAAAAATAACTTGTAAAGGGTAATTAGGAAACTGCAATAATAATTAGGTAAAAGTTTCAAAATTAATTTAATCAGCATATTATTTTGATTTAAATAAATTTGATTCCCCATTAAATGAAAGTGTAAAACTAAATAACTAAACTACTAAAAATTTTCAAAAGCCTAGGGACTCTTTGGCAATTGCCAACTTTGCAATTTAATAATCCTGCATCCCCTCTAATTAGAATTATTTAAATCTCTTTCAACTCTTGACAATACAGCTTCTAAATTGTAGATTGAGATTCCTTGGAAATTAAATATTTATTAGAAATGGCTTTAATGTGCCCATTGATTTGGACGTTCTTAAGCAATCTTTTTTGTGTGAAAACAATGTACTTGCTGCAGACATTTTGCTATAGAAAAAGTCTGGTTATCTCACAATCAGATTATAAATTGCAGAAGTCCAGTCGAGATCTATGCAAGATTTTAAGAGCAAATGAATTTAGAACAATTTCTTTGTTTAAAGCAATTAAATCAGACTTCTGTTATTGTATTGCAGGAGAAACTCTTGCAGTAATATTAAAGAAGTTTTTGAGGAGATGTTTTATTTCCACAAAATTAAATTACTGAACTTTCACTTCTGTAATTTACTTTCAACCATAATAATAAGAAACCTCGATTTCATTTTCAGTGTTCTACCAGATAGAAATTTGCAATCGTTACTAAAACTAAATTAATCATTTTCTGTTAATGTAAAATAAAAAATATATATCATAATACTTTTGTAACAGCTATATATATATATAAAAAATTTCAAAATAGTCTAAAATTTTGGGGATAATGATAACATAATGATAACTTAAAATTGAGATAGTAGACACATTTTTTCTCACAGACTTTATTTTGAATAACAAATTTTGTGGAAACTGACTTTAAAAGAATGGTAGTCACATGGTTATAATTTTAAAAAAAGAAAAAAAAAAGTTCTCTAAACTGAGAAAGTTACTCTCATGTTTCCGTGGATACAATTGGGGGGGGGGGGGGAAGCAGAAACAAAGTTTCACAAGTTATAAAATCAATGCTATTCATAATTTTATTAATTGATATTATCAGAACAATTGAATAATAACTATGACCTTAACGACTATTTTCGTTAGTTTGCAAAACTTTCATTTTTGAATCATATTAATTTGTGATTTTAATGTATATCAGTATTTCTTCAAATTAATTGGAATTCAAAATATCAGAACAAATTTTAGATTCATAGTATACCAAACAGAAAATCCATAGTTAATTCTGCATAAACTCTATGCAATGGCACATAGAAGGAAGAGGGAGAAGTTTTTGAAATTTGAGAATGAACCAATACTCAAAAAATTCAGTTTAAAAAATAACCACACAATCACTTAAAAATTAAAATAAATATACAACAAAAACTTTAAAAATTACTTAAACAGCTAATAAATTTTTATTTTACATTTATTCATATAAGTTGCAGATTCCATGTAGGAAACAATCTTAAATAAATTCCAAAATTGGAACACATTAATACAAAGTCATACCATTTCATATTAGATTTTATATTTTTATTAATCAAACACAGTTTTGAAACTTTAAGAAGGTACAAAATATCACAGAAGAAAATTTATACACCATAGGTCCACACAATAGTAAAAGGAAAGTACTTTAAGTCACAATACTTTTCAATTAAAGACAAATTTTTATTAGGAATATTTTAATGCATGTGTATAAGCATATTTACATTAATAAGCCAATATGGGGCTACAGCAAGCTGTTGTTTATCCCCTCCCCAACAACTGATGCTCATAAATTTAGAACACAATTATCAGTAGACTTTCAAACACAATTCTGGAGAAACTGAATGAGGATGGCACGAGTTGTTGTATCATCTAGATATTGTTCGTATTTTTGGATGCTCTTCTAATGAACAATTATAACAGTATTAAATTTATATTTCCAACTGTTATTTGCAATTTCCACTGAACAACAAAATTTTATTTTGTTTCATTTTCTTCAATAGCCTTGCAAAGTCATAATATTCTTTTAACTATTAGAATTATCCTGTATAATAATAGGGAACATGCATTATGTACTAAGTCATACAAAACAGAGTTTTAAGAGAATATATATATATATACATATATTAGCAAATTAATTTTTTGCCTATGCTTATTTAAACATAACTTATGCAAAAAAAGTGTCGTTATAAGTCTTTCTCTTCTATACGAGTTGCAGTTCCCCAATTAACAAGTTCTTTACTGAATAGGTGTATAATTATTTCATTTTCTATGATATCCTTTAGCAAATATTTTTTTAAAGAAATACAATGAGAATACCTTATATTGCAGAAGTTTTCTTTTTCGAAAGTTTTCAGAAATGTACTTTTAAATTTGATATATAAGAAACGGCTTATTAACTGATGTCATAAGCATGCAGTTTCACTTTCGTATGCATCATTAAATGTAATCAGCATGCTCTAGAGAAGTGTCACATGTCCAGGATTTTTCTTTTTTATGATAAATAAATGCCTCTTCAAACTCAAATTTTGAGAAAAAGCTGTATTACAAATGTCACAAATGTATTATTTTTCTTTTGTATGCAGAAGCAAATGTCTTTCCAAATTCCTCTTATCTGCAAAGAATTTACTACAAATATCACAGGTATATGGTTTCTCTCCTGTATGCGTCCGTAAATGTCTTTTGAAATTCCCCAGATCTGAAAAGGTTTTGGTACAAAATTCACATATATATGGTTTCTCACCTGTATGCATACGTAAATGTCTTTTTAAATCTCCCCTATACAAAAACTGTTTATTACATAATTCACAAGCATACGGTTTCTCACCCTTATGCATACGTAAATGTCTTTCGAAATTCCACTTAGCAGTAAAGAGTTTGTTACAAAGTTCACATGTATACGGTTTCTCGTCAGAATACGTACGTAAATGTTTTTTTAAATCCCATCTATTTGAAAACTGTTTATTACAGAATTCACAAGTGTATGGTTTCTCACCTCTATGCATACGTAAATGTCTTTTAAAATTCCCTTGATCCGAAAAGGATCTGTTACAAAATTCACATGTATACGGTTTCTCACCTGTATGTATCAGTAAATGTCTTTTGAAATTCCCCTGATCTGAAAATGGTTTATTACATACACCACATATATACGGTTTCTCTCCTGTATGCTTACGTAAATGTACTTTTAAATGACCACTCTGGGAAAACCCTTTTTTGCAAAACTCACATGTAAGCATTTTCTCTTGTGTTTGCACCCGTAAATGTCTTTTGAAATCCAAAATCATAGAAAAGACTTAGTTGTAAAAGTTGCAAGGGTAGGATTCCTTATTCATATATGACATTAAATGAATTTTTAAATGTAACCATTGAAAAATTGATATATTACAAATATCACATGTATGTGGTTCCTTTTTAGTATGCACCAATAACGGTTTCTATAAATTTGGAAACTGAGAAAATATAAAATTTTTAAGAATAAGGTTTCTCCATAAACAGAGCAAAAAAATTGAATTTGTAAAATATTGATTTCTGCATGACACAAGCATGAGCCATCTTATTAATTCCAGTTTGCCAATAAAATTTTCAGAATTAATATAATTCAAATGTCTTTTTCCATATATGACTAAAATAAACTTTCTCTATTAGATGAATCAAAAGGGAAAACCTTGAATGCAGTTTTTGGAAGAATGTTTAAAGCATGGGTCAAAACAATAATATTAATAAAATTTTTTGAATGCGATTAACAATACTCACATATATGCACTAATAAGTAATAAAAATGATAACATTACTGAACTTTCCTTAACAGATGTATTGGGAAATTTATTATTTCTTGGTACTTGATTCCATGCAGATATGTTGTATGTTGCAATTAGGATTGTGGATATTCTAAAGGTCAAACCTTTCTTGTTGAGGCTAATTTTATTCCTAAAAATGTGATGATTTAGCAGTTTTTCTCATTAGCACATCATTAGGTTCATAACAATGCAATTTTGGAATCTAAAAAAAAAAAAATTAATGTAGTGTTACATTAAAATATAAATAATATTTATTATAAGCAAACTAGTCACCTAAATTTAACATGTCTTCTTACATATTACAGTTTTGCTGTTATGCTACAGAAAAGTTTGCATTCTAAACTTCCTATATATATTCTATATAGATAGAGGAAGCACTGTGAACCAAGATTTCGTAGTATGTCAGTTGAGATTCTTTAAACACCATTAAAAGATTATGTACAGTATTTATTTATTTTGTTTAGAGATATTAAAGGAATTAGTGATTAGGGTGGGATTTTCATTAAATTAGGGTGGGATTTTCATCTTAATTTGTTAGCATTTAATTATATAAGTACAAACACTGTAAAATATTTTCATTGGATCTATCTCATACAAGTAAGTTTTATTAAACAAGTCTGATTTTGAAAACACATTACTGTTATTTCGAGACTGCATGATTCATTGACCGGCTCAGCTTTACTGTACGGTCACCCTTGGCGACTTTTTCAAAAGTTGGCGATAAATAATTTTTTTGGCAACCTTAGCGATAAATAATTTTTTGGCAACCTGCCGAAAACTGGAATTTCCCAAGAAATTGAGTTTTCCCATAATTTGTTCTAATTTTTTGATGCTAATATGCCTTACATTTCTTATTTCTTAACATAACCCATAAAAGCTTTGCACTTTTATTTTGTTACAATCCAGAAGTTCGTTATTCCTCTCCGAAACTTTTCAGCCATTTTCTATGCTCTGTTTTCATTGGTTCTCGCTTCGAAGTCGCCAGAATGGCGACTTTTGGCGGGATTTTGAAAAATTCGCCAAGGGTGACCGTACAGTAAAGTTCTACTGCATAGAGAAGATACTCTAATTATCAAAAAAATTTCCAATCAAAATTTTAATAAATATCATAATATAATGTATAATTATCATAATATAAATTTGATGTTTTGAACATTAATGGGTTCAATAATTGCTTTTTTCGAAAAATGTCCATCAGTTAGTGATAGAGTTAACACAAAAATGTTTTTGTCTAATAGTAGAAATTTGATATATGGCTTTATACTGAATTTGTTTATTTCTGTAAAATTTGGAACAAAATCAACCCAAGGAATTCCACATGTACATCTCTTCGAGTGTAAGGTAATTTAAATTAACTGCAACATAGAGCTCAAAAACTGATGTATACATTGAGATATTTTTATATCTAGCATACAATTAATCACTTTTATCAAAAGAATACTTAAATTGTCAAATTAATTTCAAGATTTAATCAAGCTTTGTATCTCCCAGACCTCTGTAAAGAAAAAAAAATTTAGAATGACATAAATCTACATGAACTATAGATTACAAGAGTGCTATATGCCAGATAGATGAAATTCCATAAGGGCTTTGAAGTATACTTAAAGTTGACTTCAATTATATTTTGGTAAAATTTTATCTATGGAAAATTTATCCATCTGTCCACAATAATACTAACAAGGTTATTCGGTACTTACATATTAACCGTCGATGCCAACGAAACCAAAAAAAATGGTGGACGACAGTTAAGGTTTGAAATTTTTTTTAAATAATGGTGTGTGTGTGTGTTTTTGCCACTATTGGCGACTTAGCAGTTCATTGTCGACACCTTCAAATTTGGCAGTAAAGATCGACAGTCAAATAAGTAAATACACATTACTCTAAAATGCAGAATTGGATTAAAGAATTTTAAAAATAATTCTGTTACATCTAAATTTCAATTTTTAAGTTTGGTCTGTAAGCCCATATACTTGCTAATATAAAAATTGGATGTATAAAAAATTAGACGAACTACAGTAAATATTTAAATTTGACATTCAAGATTGACAGCAAATTTTTATCAGAATTACTTTTACTTTCATAAGTATTTTAATTGTTAATGATTTTCTGTTAAATGTCTTTCCACAGTAAATCAAAAACAATCATACATAAAATATTCAATAAATCAGCCATACATAAAATATGAAAAAAATACAAATTTATTAAAAATATTTTCATTGTTTGCTGTTTTTTAAAGAAAATATGTTATTTATGTAAAAAAATATGTTAATCAAAAAACTGAAAATCATTTACGATTAGTAAAGATTAAAATTTACTCAACAAATAATACAGTGCTTGAATTTTTTTTTTCTTATAAAACTCTTAAATACAATATTTTCAGTAATAAATTAAAGAGCAACAGATTTGAAAAAATAACATAAGAATTAATTAAAGTATGGTTTATTTAGTAGGAACCCAACAATGATATCATTTCACAAATTGGACAATACTGAACTAATAAACAAAATGTTTCGTCCAAATTATAATAAAACATGTCATTTGAATTAATTCACTACTTGACAACCACATAAAACATAAATCTTCTTTTCAGTAACAAAAATCAAAACGTAAAAGATGGGAGGAAAACTTCGGGCTACAAGTGTAGCCTTCAAGAGACGGCCACGATATAAGTGAGGTACTTACTTCACTAAGATTTGGTCTCCAAGGATTATCGCTAAGTAGTAAACAAAGGGAACGATGACTCTCACCGACGTCAATTACATATTCGTTTCTTCCTTGTGAGCGTTGTTTTTAACACAGGCGGCTTTATCTTTATGATTCCAAGTTGGGCATCTTGAGCATGGTTGGCTCTTCTGGTCATGTGATTCAATGATATTTTGTCCGTAATCTTTCCCTACAGAGATGGATAGAGACGGGAAATCTCGTTCATTTGAAAAATTCGGTTCAAAGGTTCACTAATTAACTGTTCCGATTCACTAATTTGACCCGTTCTTTTCAGGTCGTTAGCGAACGACATTTCCTGTCAGTTAGAAGGAAAGAATCTCCTCTTTCGTTCACAAACGAATGAGTTCGAGAACCAAATAGTCTATTTCATTCGTTCGCGAAAGAAAGAAATAGACTATTTGGTTCTCGAACGATTAAACTAGGCTCGTTCGTTCGAGAACGAACGATTTTGTTGCTTCTGTGCTGACTCACTAAATCACTTGCCAAACCGGAAATTTCATTGATTGTTATAAAGAATGGAGACTTCTACTATAAGTGTTTACTTCTCGACGCATGTGCTGTTACTTTGCTATATAAGCTGTTCTTTCTCAGAAATAGGCTATACTTAAAACAGAGAATGGGGGAATGCATAGACTGATGATTCTCTTCCCCTTTCGCAGGACGGGATGGCAATAAAGGCTTTGTAGCTTTGATTGTTAGTTATTCTACTGCCTGAGATTACAGTGTTATTTCATGATGTTTTTAATGTTTTTTAAATGCTTTTTATCAGTCCAATTTTACTGTTTAGTATATTATGAATTTTTTTCTTCATAATTTGTTATTTTGTTAGTATGGAGCTTTTTTATTACGTTTAGACAATTTCATGAAATATAAAGTTCAGTCACTACTGTCACTATTTCGTCTTTCGAAATATTACATCATTATGTATAATATTATTCAAAGATTTTTAAAGTAACATTATAAATCAACATTTAGTTATATTTTTATCATGTCAAAACATGAAGTTGTTTTTTGGATGAGGGTTTTTGCTTCAACAAACATCCGTAGTCGAAAAATACAAACTTTATTCTCTGCACGAGCATCTCAAAAAAATCAGCTTTTAATAACGTTATGCCATTGAATTTACAAAAGCTCTGATTTAAAAATATGTTAGTTACTACAGAGAATGAAAGCTAGAATAATATAATTTTGGGCACGTGATTATGAAATGAAATAAATTGGAAATGTGATATGTTTTTTAACAAAAAATGCGAGACAAAGTATTTTCAATCGTTTGCAATACTAAAAGGACTCATTCAATGAAGCAATTAAAAGGAATAAAAATATAATTTAACTTGCACGCACACGTGGTGCTTGGCCGTTCAAGAAATTTTTTTCTGACATGATACATTGAAATATGCATAGCAGATTTCCTTTTAATCTTTTTTATTTATTCATATATTTTTTTTACTAAATTTTTATCTTTTATTTTATTTTTTTACGTCCTGGAATATATGCCAATAGTCGTGTATATTGAATTAAGGACAGGATTCACTTTGAACTCAAGCTTTTGGAGCTTCGATTTTCCTATTGTTTTTTACACTCGCGCAAATTTTGTTAGATTTTTTATAGTTTAAGAGCTGTACTATTACATTTATTCGTATATACGATTACTTGCAACTTTTATGTTCTCACTTCAGTAGAAAAATGTATCTTAAATTATCATTTAATAGCTTATAATATTTTAAGGAAAATATTTTCTTGTTTCATAGGGTGCGTAATGACAAGCTGCTGCAAAAATTAAGTATTTTTAAACATTTTTTAAGAGCCTTACTCCCAAGAATCAAGCACCTTTGTATAAGTATGCATATGTAAATGGTGTATTTTCTAATCATAGTATTTTTTCAGTTTTATAAAAATGCATAGTTTTTACTAAAATAAATCATAAAAATTAATTTAAAAATTTTTTATTAAATTTTAATATTTATTTTTGTATTTACACTACACCGACTATTGTAAAATTATACCTATTTGGGTTTGACAACAGAAATAATTATAAAAATGAAATTAATTAATTCTATTATTAAAAAAAGCTATTAATTATTTCTATTATTAAAAAAAGCTATTAAAAATTAAGTCAACTTTCTAAAAGTGCAGACCGGTATGTGGTGAACTCCATGTTGGATTTGGCTCAAAATTTGACAGATGCTTATAAAATATATACTAAATATGTGTACCCAAATTTTAACTATCTAGCTCTCTTCGTTTTGTAGTTGCCATTCTAACTTACATTTAAAACAGACAGATAGACATATTTCCTCTACACTGATGTTGCAGAAAATTTGATCGAAATCTGTAAGTTTGGTGAGAAGATCTTATACCAAATTTACTCCATCTAGCTCAAAAGGCTTTTGCATTATTTTTGCCACGCATAAACATTTTCCGAAAATGTCTTTTCTAATTAAAGAAGGATGAAACGTGGAGATTCATTAAAATCTCGAGTTCGAATTTTTTTTTCGATTGCAATATTTTCTCTAAATTTTGTAAATGAGAAAATAAAAATACCAATTGAAGTGAGTTTTTTTTTAAAAAAAATAATCTTAAAACCAGAGCGAGACAGTATATCGCATTGTTTCAAAATTTAACAAAACTGAAGAATATTTAAGAAAATAAATAATAATAGCATAAAAGCAATTTTAAGAAAATAGCAATAGGGATAAACGTCTTTCTACTTTTTTTTTCTTTTCATTTATAACTATTTTAATAGCTGCGAAATAATAGGATTCAATGATTTGAAGAAGCAAAGTCATTTGGAATTTCATTATAATAAAAATGTTTATTATTATAACCTGTGCCCAAAACTTATTTTTTAGAAATTATTTTTTAAAAATTACATTCAACCAAACGAAATTTTTACTATTCAAAGGCTACTCTTTTTTAACCTTTAAAACGGTGTTAAAATAACTTTTTATGTAATAGTATGCTAACATATGTTTTGATAAAAAGACAAAAATTATGAATTAGAAGTTATAGAAATCCATTTTAGTATGCCTCTGATACCCAAACAGTAACTTCCCAAATTTCAATGGCTTTACGCTGAGCATTGCGCAGGACAAGACTTTATAGATAAAGGAAATTTCATTGGGGGTGAGGAGTTATAAAAAGAAAGTCTATAAGAGGAATCTATAAGAGTTATAAAAAGAAAAAAAATCGTTATAAAATGATAAAACCGGAGACAATTTTCTTCACTAGAAAATTAAGTACTTTTTATGGATCGTTTCTAAAAATCAAACTTTTTAAAGTGTTTAAAGAGGTTTTTAAAATGCAATCACTTTTGTAATGTTTTTGATTCTGTACGAGTCCATACACTTTTCACGTACTGGTCTTCTGTTAAGTGACATTGAATACATCTGCCTACTTCCCCCTCCCTCCTTTCTTTTGCTTACATAACCACACACATCAGACTTAATGAACTGAAATTGGAGGATCTGCACAGTCGTCCGCGAACGACCTTCCTCTAATGGATATGATATTTTCTCTGTGATTTTTCCTATGACGCATAGAAACGAAGAGAGGGTTTTGAACCAATTTTTGATGAATTTTAAATTAATAAATAAATAACGCTATTAATTTTACATATGATTATATTTTCTTTTTTGAAATATTTTGAAT
>JAOUZG010012106.1:0-13332 GCA_026289955.1 Argiope argentata | reverse complement strand
ACATACAGCTTTATAATTTTTTCTTCCGGATTCTAAACGCATGAAAACCGTTAAAGAGATATATTATGTAAATCATTATTTAATTACTTTTTTTATTTGTAAATGATTTTATATTTTGAAAAAAGAAATTAAAAAGTGGATACAAATTATTCTCTTTAAATTAATCTCTATAAACTAATTTTATGAAATACAGATTTTACATTTATTTAATGAAACACAGAATGATAATCCTCTTTTAATTATTGAAAAAATTGCGAGTTTGAACCTCGCCGGCCGAAGATTCCCCAGGTGTGTGGTCGTTGACACTAATTAAATCTGTCATGGTCCCAAAGTCCTCCATATCAAGTGTAATACCACTGGGGGTACTGGGTCAGAAGTGATCGTTCTCTTCCAGATCTAAATTATGATCAATGGATGAATGAATGAAAATGCATGAATGAAGTCCATCCCGTAAAAAAAGCTATGACGTTTGTGATGCTAAGTTGTACTTTTGGCCCTTGTTGGTGCTACTGAAAAATGAGAGATCATTAATAGGTTTAAATCGCTGATATTCAGTGGAATTGAAACCTACCATAAACAACAGCACAAATATTTTCTTTAATTAGTTTAAGTATACTTAAAAATTAACTCCAAACTGGCGTTGGGAAGGAAACCATTTTGATTTGAAGAAAGATAAATTTCTCGAACGGATACTTTGGTAAAAGTGTTATATGTTAAAAATGAAATCAAAAATTCATCGTCTAATATTAAAATGTTCGAAAGTTTCTATTCTTGTATGATTAATTCCTTAAACGTATTTCTTTTATTTACTTTTGTTTAAAGATAGATACAAGCATTGAAAGCTTTCAGACATACATCAATAATTTACGTAACAAAAATAAACCTAAGACTTGAATCTGAACACATCAGCATCTTTGTATGAGCCATCATTTTCTTTCAGAAATATCTCTTTTAGAGATTGAGTTAAACAACTGAGATAAAAGGACTTTTTTTGCGCCTTGGAGACTTGAAATCCATAGGCAAATTTATTAAAAGGATATTTGTGAACCGGAAAAGAAAATGGTAGCAACTAGAGAAGTCTCTGTCAAGTAAAGGTAAAACGTTCCAAATATTTTTATTCCGTCACAGTCGCTTCAATAAATGGATCTCCTTTGTTTAACATTCTCCCTCGAGAATCCAGATTTCAATGCTATTCTTCTGGTGCAAAATAATAGAAGAAAGGGAAAAATGTTTTCTAAACAATCTATTTGTGCTTTGTCTAGAACAATTTTTACTTTTTTTATTCCCTTTCCTTTTGCAAAGAGAATTTCAGGAACCTGGATTGATCCTGATAAGTTATTTTTCTCCTTCTCTTTTTCTTTGAGTTCAATCAGTTGTTTTCTTTGGTTGCGTGTGGTTTGAGCGAATTCCTGCGTTTTCTTACTGGCGTGAGAGCTTCATCATCATTCACTTCATCTTTAAGAACTGATGATTAAAGATTTTGTTAATTCGAGATTTATTAAAATATTGGAGACCCTTTTATTCAAATAAATTTAATACTAACGATAGAAAAACTTTAATCTCCAAAGTGAATATGATTGACTTAAGAAATTGATATTTTTTTCCCAATATTTCTGAAGCATTATGAAATTTCGAAACGAATTTAAGGGAAACATGATATTTAGTGTGATTTACATTTGTAATATGGGTTTATACAGATACAAAGATGAAAACAGTTTGATATATTATAAATTACGTAGATTTAAGAAAAAGGGCGTTTCTTATAGAGGACAGACATGCACACATTTACACATTTTTTAAATTCTCCTTGAATAGATTGGATTCATAGTATTTTAAAAGTTAAAATAAAGATAAGCAAATAAGTACTGCATTTAATGTATTATATACTATTAAAATTATCCGAGAAACGAAAAGTAGAGGTAAGCTTAAAATTATAGCTAAGCTTTGAATATTATTACATTATTTGACTATTATTATATTATAAACAAGATGACAATTTCATACCGAAAAAGAACATTTGCAAATTATTTAAACATTAAGATTTTAAATTCTTTTTCAATCCTTATTATTTACTTATTAATTTCTTGGCTTGATGTATTTCTTTTGGAAAAATGTATAAAATTGTATCTGCCTTTGAGGACCACTTATTAGGAAAATTGGTATATATAATTCCAATTTAATAGCTTTTGACTAACTCGATATTCCTAACACAAATATTTTTCATTTCGGATAACATGTTTTTTTTTACTCAGTTGAAAATGAAATTTGATGCAGATTTATAATTTTTTTTCATTTTTTTTAATTTTATCACTTATGAAATTTAATTTATTTAATTTAAAAAATGTAAATTTATTTAAGCGGTTATATTTTGGAATTTTTAAATTTACAAACACTCTATCATATAAACGGTCATACCACGAACAAATTTATTCTAAAATTAGATACAGTTCCACAATACTTAAATTTTTCGACGTCCTGGCATTGGGATATCGTATCCTCTCCGTGATCTGAGTGTCTCCGGTACGAGTCCTGACTCAGCATGGTTGTTCTTCTATGTACTATCTGTAAGGTGAGTGAATGTACCTCCCAGTAAAAAGGGGCTGTGCAAGCGAGTATTTTGAGCGAATAGAAAAAGTTGTACTCTTAGTCCTAGTTGGCGCAGCTACAAAGAAGAGAAGCTAATTAGGCTTAAATCGCTGCCTACTACAGCGAGCTTGTGGCACGTGCCATAAGAAACAACAACAGCATACTTAAATTTTGTTTAACAACTTTAATGTTTGTGACTCACCATGCGTTTTTGAATTCAGCATTTACATGCATACAGAAATGGGGACAGAATCACTTAATGCTTATTTCAAGCAAAATTTAATGGAAAAAGCCATATACAGAACATGAATTTACTCAACAAATTTTTATTAGCTCAATTTGTTTATGAGTAATCACGCGCACCGACATATATAATTCCAAAATTATGCTTTTAAGGCTAAGAGAGCTTTAAAATGTAACAGTTCATAGAAATTTCGAGGGTGAATTTTTTAAATTCTAATTATATGTACCCTAAATACTTTAATTTATTTAAACAGTATATACATAAACAAACATTTAAAACTGATTTGTTTTATGTCGTGACATGCTGATGATAGATAAGTGAAAAAGACCTTCTCTGATGCAAATTGCAGTCACTAGGCTTGACGTTAAATTAGATTATGTTCTGCAAAAGCAAATATGCTTTTTGCAGAACATAATCAAAGCCTATCACTATTAATTATGCTATTTTCTTTGAATATTGATTATTCCTTAAGAAAAAGAAATAGTCTGAAAATTAAATCTTTCGTTGACCCATTTTAATAAGGATATGTAAAAAAAAGGAAACAATTTTACTGTTGTTGTTACTAAAGGCACTTGACACGGAGAAGACCGCTGATGAATTAGCGAGTTTTAAGCCAAAATAAGCTTTTCTTGTTTGAAGTAGCGCCAACTAAGGCCAGGATTAAGATTTTAGCTACAAACTCATCCCATTTGTTCGCACAATCCTTTTTTACAAGGGGGGACATTCAAGTACAAATAGAACACAAAAGAGCAACCTTGCCCGAACAAGGACTCGAACCCGGGAAGGCCAGATCCCGAGGAAGACACGCTGCCTTTGTGCCAGAGCGCCGACACCACTTTATTGAAATAAACCACTACACGAAATCTTTTGAATCGAACGGTTCATTGGAGTGTAGATGCAGCTTCTTTTGAGTGGAGCCCTAGTACAGTTGAAGCAGTGTGCTTCAACATCTCAAAAATCGACTAAATGCCGGAGATCGTACAAGTATTTCGATCCACAATAAGCTCAAGACCATCTCGCAACATCACCAAATGCATCTTCACTGGTTGTCATCACATGCAGACATCCACGGCAACGAAATGGCAGACAAACTGGCCAAAGAGGGATGCTTTCAAAATACCTCCACTTCTACCAAACTGACCTATCTGGAGATTTTCTCCATAAAAAAATCTGCCATCAGAGAAGACTGGCTGGTCCTTCCATCAAACAACTGGTACAAGGCACCTAACCCAGGTTTCTTTCTTTCCATCTCAGGAGATAGGTCATCCCATACTTGCATTTCGTGAATTGCCAACGGACACCTAAAATGTCTTAAATTCTCTGGGCGAAAGAAATCCTTTCCCCTTTGTCCTAAATGCCAACTCTTCCAGGCCACTCCCTCTCACATCCTTGACTGCCTTGCCCTCAGTGTAGGGGATATTTATTCATCTTCTTGGACAGTCACCGATGGTTTATTTTATCTGGTCTAACGGAATCAGACCATGATGGTGATTATAAGAAGAAAAAGACGAAATCTTTTTGCTAAAAACCTCCTCAATATTGCTATGTACTATTAAGATTTAGACAAACCAGCAAATTGCTCTTTGAATGCATGTTATTTAGAAAAAAAACATAGGCTTTGTAAAGTTTACCTAAAGATTGCCTTTAACGTTTTAGTGAACAATAAAAGCCATTACGTTTCGTAGACAGTGTACATGGATTTAGCTTGCTTAATTTAGATGCATTGACATCCATATGAAAATACCAATGTTACTTTGGAACTCGTTGTTTTGAACATTGATCAGGTAACGAGGACGACAATTGAGGTCACATCCCTCTACAAACTTCGGTATTACACCAGTTGGAATACGTTTGGGCCGGACAAATTTAGCAGACTCGCTGACACGGTAGTTTTTCTGCGGAATCAGGTCTCAAACCAGAAACCTTCCAGTTCCGAAGCCGAGAATCTTCCATCAAGGCACCACAACCACACAATCTCCGTCGAAACAATTTCTCAGTAGCCTTTAAATAAAAAAATACATTCCAAACTAATTCAAAAACGCATGTACAATAATTTTCAAAATGGCATACATATAATTTCATCTGACTTCAACGAAAGATTGAGCTAATCAATATTGTGAAAAAGGAAGTCGTTCTTTGAGATACGGTAGAAAGTAAGCCAAGTCTCAAAACCGTGCTCCCCTAATCAGTCTCCAGAAAAAAAAAGAAATTTATTTTCTTTGGTATTATTTTTGTTTCCACATCAAAGGGGAAAATCTTTTTTATACAGAAGGGATTCATTATTGGAAAAATGGATTTCCGAAAGAACCATCTTGGCTAAATCAGAGGTTAAATTAAATTATAGTCGACTCGGGCCCGACAAATATTAAAGAATTGCTGAAACCTTCATATTTCTTTCTATTTTCCAATAAATTAGCTCACTGGATTTATTTTTATTTTTTTATTTTTCTCTGAAGAAAAATAAAAGTTTCGAAAAGAAGCTGTCCGTCGTCTTTGTTTTCGGTACTCCTATTTCTGATTTGTCATCGTAATCCAATGGATTTTTTTACTATTTAATATTCAGAATCAGTTAAATTATATTTCCAAAAATGTAATTCCCATCTTCTTTTACGAAATATTTTATTAAATATTTATCTTTTCCTTTCTAACGCTTTAAAAGAATACTAATAATTTTTAGGAAGGTGTCACTCCACTTTGGGCATGTAGGAAGGTTCGAAAAAACTCTCCAATTTTGTGTCGATATTTTCAGTAAAAATATTATTTCAGAACTAAAAAAAAACAGAATGTAGTCTGAAAACATGAAAAATTCCACATATACTTATTCATAGATGTGGATCCACAAATATGCATAACGGGACGAGAACGAAGAAAACATAAAAATTCAGAGCCAAAAATTTAATTCTTTTCACTAGCCAAAAGAAAAAGTAGAAACAATTTTTCTCACTTTACTCTTCGACACATCTGCATAGAGTATAAAAATTTGAAATTGCTCTTAGCATATCTGGATTCTTCCTAACTCCAAGGCATAATTAATATAAAATTTTTAATTATTTTCTGATATGAAAATTGTAAATGAAGCTCTTGAGTTTTGAAGCATTTTTCTTTCAATCAGAGAAAGAAAAAATAAAGATAAAAAAGCTTTGAAAAAATGATTGAAATATTTAAAAATGTTTTAGATTCACAATATTAAACTCCACAATTACAAATTCATAAATTACATTAGAAATTTCTATAATTACATTTATTTTAGCTTTTCTTAAAAACGATGTAAATTTGGTTAAAATTAGAAATCTGTTTAAAAATTCAAAACGTAGCTCATGTTTATGAATTCTCGCTACCCATTTTGGTTGAATACTAATTATTTTTATGAGAATGGATCTGTCATAAGAATCAGCGAAAATTCTGATAAAAATATTTGCGAAAAGTGCATGTTTAAACTTGTAAATATATAAAAAGATATTGTTAAGAATATGAGCGGGTTCGTTTATATAGTGGGTGTGTCAATCAGCAAGCCTCATTAGAAAACAACAATGACGTTTATTTACATAAAAAAATCCCCAACACAAAGACGACAAATATTTACAGACGAACACAGCACAGCAAACAGTAGCCCACAAGTAGTAATTGACTGTAGCTCTAGACAGAAAGAAAAGACAGAACCCAGAAGCAGAGGAGATCATCTGAGCTTCTCTCTATAGTCTCTCCAAATGGCTGAACTTATCATTGTCTCTTCGTTTTAGCTGCCGACTCACTATCACACTACATGACGCTGCTTCCACAGTAGACAAAAAGACTCGACACACAGAAGATCAGCACTCGCTTGAATTACACACAACGCAAGCACTCCACTGTTGCTTAGCTGTCCTTTCGAAGACTCGAAACCTCTCTTCTACTCCAACATCCGCTTCACACTGAATTCTATTCACCTTTCAATTCAGTTTTCCGTTCAATTCAATTCTCTTCCAGTTTGAGATTTCCGGCCTTCTATAGCATCCATGAAGCAGGCCGGGAACAAACTAGACCAATTAGTTTCCAGTATTGTCCATTTTTCCGCCAAAAGGGCCAAATCACCAAATAATACCCATGTTTGTCACCAAGCTCTCAGATCACTGCTGTAGCAACCGCTCAACTCATAACAGGATTGATTGTAAAACAGTCTTTCTTACTATGGCAATGATCATGCTGGGAAGCAAAACTACAAGTTTGTAACAATACTTATATAAGCATAAAAGAAGAATTTTAAGCATGAAATAATTCGAATTTTTGATGAATTTCCAGACACCTTTCTAGTATTAAGTCTATCGTATTTATCTGTGGAAATGATAGTTCAAAAATTCTTTGATCTAGACAGACGAAATTCGATGAATGAATTTTGCACCAAATTCATAGAATTTTGAAAGAGGCTTAATTAGAATAATTTTGTCTATTTAATTGTTTAATTCACGTAACTGCAAGGAAAAGTCAGAATATCACAAAATGTAGATTTCTATTGAATTCTGGAATGGAATTCGCCAAGAAGTCACACATTTGCCCGTATATCTTCTCAATGATGGAAACGTAATGTCTTAAAAAACGCTATGATTTAAATAAATGAAAGTTATTTTGTAAATTTGTGATGGAAACTATAGTCCCGTGTCAGATTTTGGTTCTGATCAACCAACAAATTATATCGGAATATATATACTTGATTTTTTTTTCTTTCCTTTAGAGAGAGAATTACATATTCACATTTGAAATAACTGAATACTCGTAAAGTTCATGGCCTTGTCCATCTTCCACAGTATTTTGCGGGATTGGAAAGGATGATATCGGAGTCAACAGAGTTCCTGAAAGAAAGTCTCTGAGAAAACTACTCCCATTGGTTCCATATACTTCATTTAAAGTATCCACCTACAAAAACAAAGCAAAAAATTGGACAAGATCAATGACGTATATTTTATCTCTGTGAATTTGAAAATAGAATATATTACAATTTTAAAAAAATGTTTATATTCTGTTATTGCATTTAATTCATTAAGAATAAAAACATCAGAAAAGTGCAAAAACAAAGCTATGTTATGCGAGAAATTTAATTTAATTTGTAAATAAAATTAGGCATCATTTTCTAATTTTTTAACCTTTACAAAATGATTAATATTTTCTTGATCATATTTGGCAGTTGAGAAATATGTAGAACTCAAATAAAAAGCCACAGTTACAATAGCGTCTCCAGGGGAAAAAATCAGATTTATGCCGACAAAAGAAAAATATTCCAAATATTTCTATTCTTCAACAATCCCACACATAAATTGGAACAGATTTGTTTGGCGTTTTCTTCGTAAAGTTGAAATATTTGGAAAAGAAAGAAATGAGAAAGAACTTTTCTAAACGATCTTTTTGCAACGTCTGCAGCCTTGTATTGTTTGAATTTTATTTTTTTAAATCTTATTTCTTTTCTTTCTTAGAAGGAATTCAGAGTCCCGGATAGATCCCGATAATTTCTTTTCTTTTCTTTACTTTTTTTTCGCTCTCAAACAGTTAGTTCTCGGGTTGTGGCTTGTACGAATGACCACTGTTATGTGCAGTTGAGAAAATAATGTTTGGTTTCTTCAATTTTTTTCTCCCTGCTTTGAATTGAAGTTGAAAACTGATAGTTAGAAAAAAGGGTTTTGCTCATTTGGAGGATCTTAGAAATATCGAGAAATTGTTGCATTTTAGAATTTGAGCTGTTAAAACATTTCCTTTTCCCTGACATTTTAAAAAAAGAAACTTAAAAAATGGTTTTTTTACTTGTTCTTTGTTTTGATTCATTGAATGATTGATGACAAAAAGAAAGCGTCCAATCAGTGATAGGTTTCAAAATGGCGTTGTTTTGGCAGTGATTCTTTTCGATTAATAATTTAAGAGTATCGTGTGATTTGAATAGGTAATAAAGCAAGATGATATGATATTGTTATAAGAATATGATGAATTTGCATACATCTGTTTCCAACTTGTTTATTCCACATTTCTTTTAGTTCAAAATTGTTTAATTTCGGACATCTATGATTTTCAAAGTATAAAGGAGTTATTGGTCTCATGTTCCGCTTCACAACGGAAGGAGGGGTGCA
The DNA here is from genome assembly GCA_026289955.1 of Argiope argentata. NCBI lineage: Eukaryota > Metazoa > Arthropoda > Arachnida > Araneae > Araneidae > Argiope > Argiope argentata. The sequence goes on along the minus strand of JAOUZG010012106.1, from coordinate 4,413 downwards.
GTAACTTTTGAGGATATGAGCCCCTGAGCACCCAAGAACAGAATTTTGACTTCTATTTCAAACACGTCACAAATCCTTTTTACGGAACGGACTTAATTCATTCATATACAGATCGCAATTGAAATTTGAAACAGAGAACTATTACCTTTGACCTAGTACCCCCAATGGTATTACTCTCGACATGGAGGACTTAGTGACCACGACATACTTAATGTCCTCCAGTTACCACACACGCATGCATGGAATGTCTTCGTCTGGCGGGTTCAAACTCGCAGTCCAAAGGATGCGAATCCAATGCCCTACCAACCAGAATATATTGGTATAAAAAAGAGTAAAATTTTACATTTTACTGGAGTATTAATTAATTTTATACGCTCTAGAAATATCGATTCAATTTTTTTTACATCAAACCCCTCAAGTAAACTTTAAAAATTTCTTATTTTGATGATAGACTTAGATGTTTTACTGAATGATGATAATCATTGGGACAGAAAGTTCCCTCATTGATTTTTTAAAATTATTGTTTTAGAGAAAAATCCACAAAAACTTCGTTAGCATTCAAAAATAATAAAAAGATTAAAATGAAATCTGCAATGCATATTTCAACGTATCATGTCAGAGCTTAATTTCCTAAATAGCCAAGCACCACGTGCTCGTGCAAGGTAAATTATATTTTTATTCATTTTAATTGTTTCATTGAATGAGTCACTTTAGTATTGCAAACAATCCTTAAAAAAACTTTGTATCGCATTTATTGTCTAAAAAAATATCACATTTCCTAATTATTTCATTTCATATTATCACGTGCTCAAATTGACATTTTTCTAGGTTTTATTTGATGTAGTCCTTAACTTATTTTTTTAAAATCAGAGCTTTTGTAAATAAAATGGCAACGTTTTATTAAAAGCTGATTTTTTGAAAAACTCGTGCAGGTAATAAAATTTTTATTTTTCGTTTACGGTTTTTTGTTGAAGCCATAGACCTCATTTCAGTTAACATCATGTTCTGACATGATAATAAAAATGATTATAAATTATCAAATTAATTAAAATATATTATTCAGTTAATCGGTAAAATAAATGGAGAATGAAGTTAAATCCGAAACAGGATGATTACCATAGAATACAGTGGGGGCAATAAATGGAGAAGAAAGTGAAGTAACAGACATGGATTATGACGTGGACTTGAGAGAGATTACTTCCACTTATCATCCTCTTAGAGCAAACTCATCTAATTGACTAGTATAAAGGATAGTATCAATAGATCAGATAATTTAAACTAACAGTGTACACGTCTGAAAAATATGATACACTGTAAATAAAAGTTTGACACTTCAAAATTAAAAGTGCTTTTGAGGGTAAAATGTATAATCCTTTCCTTAATTTTAACTCTATGGTATTATTATTTACTAAAGCCACAGAAAAAATATTCCCAAAAATACAACAAAATCTTTCCAATATTTCTTTTTTATATTAGAAATTTTAAGCTTCACTAATCCGTGATCGAGAGCTTTTAGCTAAAGAAAAAATATTTTGCAGGGTAAAAGGAAACAATCTGGTTTCATCCATAGATGGAAGATTTAAACAATACTGAAAAAACGTAAATTATCTTTAAGAAATGAAAGAGGAAAAACAAAGCGAAGCCAAAAATCGTATTTTTAATAAATGATAAAACCATATTGGTTGTAAGAACAATATTATAAAAAAATCAAAGTGAATGAAAAAAAAAGCATCTTTAGAAACTGATAAAAGCATATTGGTCGTAAGAGAAATATTCCAAATATTAGCCTTCTTTTGGAATCAACCTCTCCGAAATAAAAAGGTCCCGCTCTGCTTCACATTTTTTTTTGGGGGGGGGTAACGACATTTTCTAGCAATCCATCGGAACAGTAAAATGGATGCGGTGGGGAGTGGATAAAAAAACTTTTATCAAATAGACTCTTAAGGATTTTTGACATTTTGTGTACTGCCTGCTTTACTTTTATTAAATTTTCTTTTATGTCACGTTGATAATTCAGGATTCATCTTGATGTTGCTTTCGCTTTTTTCTTCCATTATCTTCTCCCTCCTTTGCAATAAATTGATTAGCGGACTACCGTGTGAATTAATGTCAACTGCTTAGTATGGTCATAACTGACATGACATTTAACTTTTGATCGATGAGCAGATTCATTGAAAAAATGCTATCGAAGACGACAACAAATAGTATTGTGACGTTTTTAAAATTGAAGCTATATTAATAAACACTTTAAAATATAAAATGTTTCTGAAACGATGAGAATATGCATTTGAGTTTCACACAAGTGAGAAATGCAAGAAAAAAACTCTACAATTTTAAAAAATAAAATTGAAATCTTTTTATGGAAATTTCAAGTTATCATGGGAGAACATTTTTTAAGTCACTTGGTATCACTCTGACAGAAAAGCACCAGGTTCTTACATGAATCATACTTCGCAATCACCAACTTTAGAAAAGCGATGGTTTTTGACCATTTCAAAATCATTCAAGTTCAAAGAATATTTTTTCTCGAGATCACAATTTTTTCGGGAGAAACCAGCTTAAACAGTTTTAAACAATTAGTGGCTTTCAGATTACAAATCAATTGATATTTAGATTATCTCCAAATCCGTTCTGCTCCAAAATACTTTTTGTCAGTTAGAAAAACTGAAAATTAAAAATGTTTAACTTTCGGTACCTCTCTTATCTTTTCTGTTCTACTTTTGACAATAACTTACTACGACCCTGATATTTATTGTCTAGTTATACGAGGCAGGTTTATGGTAGACATTCGGGTCAAGTTGTAACATTTTGTAAGCGATAAATCGTCGATTTTCTGCCCGAGTTCTTTGAGGTTTCAAAAATGTCAAACAAAGACAACAGTTTATTCTCACATAGATTATAAGTAAATAAAAAGAAAATCCTTTTTTATATAATATTTCTCACTAAAAAGACGAAATTTAAAAGTTTGAGATAGTTTTAAAATCCCATTTTTGTAATAATACATTCTTGAGTACCTAGAAGAAAAGACGAAAATTTTCATTAATTAAAAATATTTTCAATTTTTCTTGAAAATTGTCGAGTTTAAATGTATTTAGATAATTTTTTTAAATTTTTATCAACAGTCTACTTATAAAAGTACAAGCAGATAAATAAATGAGGGCTATCTTTATCGTTATAACCTGTCAGAGAATATTTTTCCGGATGACTAGGTTTGCTTGTAGTGAGTATATGTGTGATGACAATCAGCAGGCCTCAGTAGTAAACAACGACGACGTTTATTAATGTAAAGAACACGAACACACAAAGATGGCAAATGAATAGATGAGAAATAGGTAGAGCCGAGACGAACACACTACAACAGACAATAGCACACAAAGTGACCAGACAGAATACTGCACAAGTAGGGATCCTCGGAACTTCACTCTACAGTCTCTCCAAACTGTTGAAGTTCTCACTGTCTCCTCACCTTAGCTACCGACTTACTACCAAACGATTGGTTACCTCACACACGGCGCGACGTTATTTCCACAGTAGACAACAGGACTCAGGACACAGTAGTTCAGCACTCTCTTGAGCTCCATTTTACCATTGCTTCGCTATCCTTTCGAAGACTCGTTATGTGTCTTCTACTCCAACTTCACTTCCAGTTCGATTCTCCCTGCAACTCGAGACTGCCGGTTCTCATAGACTGCAAGAGGTAGACGGAGAACTTTCTGGCCCAATTAGGGTTCTTCTTACTTTCCATTGCGCAAATCGTTAAAATTCTTGAAGTCTCCAGCAATATCATTTTATAACCTAAGTCTGCAAATTCGTCACGAAGTTGCCAAAAGTTCATCGAGTTTGTCACCAAGCTCTAAGACACTGACATCCGTAAGCTCTGACACTCGCATAGCACGCAACAAGGTTGATCGTAAAATGGTCCATTTTAAGATGACTCTATTCGTGCTGGAATGTAAAATTATATGTTTGTGACAATGTATGAGGCATAAAATTCAAATTTTTTTTTGTTCCACTCAGGTTCAGGAGTATAATAAAAATTGGCTATTATTTCAGAATATGTTTATTGTTGTTAAAGTTTTGCTCACTCTTTCAGAAAGATTTGCAAGCAAAGCAATTAATATATTTTTTCGCTTTTTTACTTTCCTATCTTCTTTTCATCCTATCTCTACTTCCCGTGCAGGGATTAAATTGATTTTTTTTCCAGAAATCCTCAAAGCCAGTGTGTAAGCCCTTTAATCCAGTTTACGATGGGGAATGAACAGTCTCTTCTGCTTGCACGATTTCTTTTTGGGGAAATAAATAGTCGTTAGAATACGAACCAGCCAACCAAGTCAATGCTCACACATGCCATGATGTTTGCACTATTTCATTTTTACTGCTTTGCTACACCCTTTCATTTTCACTTCTTAAGCC
>JAOUZG010012102.1:43571-60467 GCA_026289955.1 Argiope argentata | reverse complement strand
TAACACACACACACACACACACACACACACACACACACACACACACACACACACACACACACACACACACACACACACACACACACACACACACACCCACACACACACACACACACACACACACACACACACACACACACACACACACACACACACACACACACACACACACACTGAGATGTTTACCTTTATTATTTGTATAGATTACGTTATTGATAACGTAGTATTTTTTTAATCTGTTTTTATTTTTATCTTACTTTTTTCGATGTGAAATCAGCAATGAAATATCCTATTTTTCATTGTGGAAAATTAAAATCTTCATAAATTTAGAATTTTAATAAGGAAGCAATTGTTTATGTATTGGAAGTGCGCAACAAAAAGTGTAGAAATGTAATAAAATTATTAAATTTATATCGTGAAATAAGGAATTGTTGAAAATTATATTTAAGCCGCACACTTTTAAGTGTTAAGAATGAGAAATTTTACTACTATGAAAGCTGTTGAAAAGACCGATTAAAAGATGTTTAATTGCTCTTTTAATGCCAACTATTTCAGTAATAACCCTAATGGTGGTGTTATTTTTCTTAATTTTTGACATGTTGATATCATAAAATTGTGGATGTTTGCATTTAAAGACTTAAAAAATATATTAAGAATACGTAGCCAGTTAACACAGTTTTTATCTTAATATCTTTGAAAAAGTGTATATCGTTTTATTTGTTATTTTATACAACATGGGGAAAAATGTCTAAAGTAATGAAATTCATCAAACATTTACTATAATTTTTGGTTTACAAATAAAAGGTTTGTTGTATTATTTTTATAAATTATTATAGAAGATTTTATATAATAAAATAAATTAAAATCTTGTGTAAATAGTTAAATGAATAGAATTTCAATATTTTATAAATTTGGAGCTAATTATAAATTGAAACATTCAATAATGATTTGAATATTTTAACATAAACTCTCGTTATAGTTCTATTTTTTATAATATATGTACTTTAAAAGATTACATATTTGTCAATCAGGCTGATGACATACTTTAATATATCTGCCAGCAATTCTCCACTGAGGAACTGGGCAAACTGCAGGTATGTATAACACTCCAATACTTATGCATTATTTATCAAAACAAATAAAAGAATTTCCTTTGAAAAAAGACTAAATACGTTGTACTTACATTTTTGTTTTGTTCTTCAAAGTGTTGTATTCCTTATACTTTCATTAGAAGCGGATAAATAAACTTATCTCTTACATTTTATCTTTTACGTTTATATATCTCTTACATATACCCCAAACTAACATCTTTATTTTTTTAGAAGTAGCGCTTCTACTGAAGTCATTATTGGCAGGAACTAGATCAGTCGGAAATTTTGCTATTTCATTGTTAATGACGTGTACATTTTCTTGATCCTGCCAGATTTATTTTCAAAATTTATTGATGTTTGTTATTGTTCTTTTTTTCTTCCTTATTTAATCAAAGTATTTTATATTTCCTTTACATTTTTCGATTTTCTTAACACAATGTTATAACGTGAAGACATTTTACTCCATTTAAAAAAGGAACACTTTATAAGATTTGAAATATTTTATTTAAATTTTTCAAACTTACTCAGTTTTTCATTCTACCTAAAAATAGATTCATGTTGACTTTATTATTTAAATCAATCTTTGAACCAAAGAAAGTGGTCTCCCCTAAACTTTCTGTCATACTCCATAATAAAGAAGTTATCCCAAAGAGCGTCTTACAGAGCATTGGTGTCCAATAGTTATAAAATATTAACTTTTGACGAGAATTTAGCATTTTTAATGAATTTATCGAGTCACAATTGGCATGTTTTTGCGATTATCCTTGATATGTTTTAATAGTGTCCTAATTAATGTGGGAGTATAAATAAATCTTCGAAAAAAAAATTAGACTCTCCAGATAGCAGGGTTTTAGTGGCGTGGTGTCTAGGGGTTTTTTAATATTTACGGGTTAGTTTCTAAACCAAAATTAAAATAATACAAACGAAGGATGAAGAGACTTCTTTAGAAAAATAAAAGAATTTATTTAGAGTTAAAGGGGAATATTTGCAGGGGAAGTATTTACAGGGAAATATTAAAAAGAATTCAAACATGGAGATATTTAATAATCAGAAAGTTAGATTATTTCCTCTAGGAGGGCGTTAGAAATAGGGAAACATTATGACTGAAAATATATATTACCGCGTATCCGCTGAGCTTTGCAGGAATCGCTGACGCGTGAAGACAGACGTCTTCTCTTGACGATAGCTCGTTTGGCCTCTGCCTCAAAGTTAATTGGGACAGACTTTCAAAAGACCGATAGGTGAAGTTATTCTGGAATGCTAAACTAATTAAAAATTATAGTCCTCTGGGAAATAATTTAACCTTTACAACTCTTGCTTTGGATTTCATATATCATCGGATGTTGACAAAACAAGATGAAGGCAGATGTTGGTTAATTAAATGGTTCTGTGGGATATCCTACATTAATAATATTTTAGAGATATTTATTCGACTTATTTAAACCAAAATCTGCCGTAAAATTTCATTTGCACGCATAAATTTCCACATAAAATTTGATAGATCTATATCCCTGCGTTTTGAAGTTATCGTAGTTTCAGTTCATGGTTCTAAACGTATTGACTGAAAAGGTGGTCAACACCTTCTTACATTTGGTTCAGAATTTTAAAATTGTCTGAGCTATAGAAGTTATTCTATGTATCTAATTTTTCGTATACAGCTCTCTTTGTTTTATAGTTATCATGTTAATTTGTATTCGAATAATCAGACAGATAGACTTCCTATGGTTAGATTTTGTAGAATATTTAATAGAAATTTGCGAATCTGTTGTAAAGACCGTATACCGAATTTCATAATCTAGTTCAGAGCTTTTTCAAGTAGTTTCTACCCGAGACAGACAGATGGACGGATATTCAAAAAATGTGTTTTTCGAACTCATGCAGGTGTACAATGTGGAGATCCTTCAAAATTTCAAGTTCAGCTTTTTTGATGATTACAACACTTTCTCTGCACTAAGTGCACAAGAAAGTTAGAATTGGTTATTTCATTCCATTTAGAATATATTTTAAAAATACTTATCTTAATTTTCAAAATTCAACATCAGTTTTGATGAATAAGTAATAGGTATTCAAGATTAAAATATTTGATTTTAGTTAGATTTTAGTTACATTTCTTTACAGATTTGAATTTGTGTCGTCTGTGATTTTTTGCGAAGAGGTAATGATCCTATTTATATTAATGGAAAATCAAAATTGCACACATCTAATTTTTTTTATGATTAAATAAATTTGAATGATACTGAATAATGGTTTGTTGCTTTCATGAATTAAAAAATAGATAATTTAAGTTTATGCGCTGTATGAAGTTGAAAGGTTATAATCAAAAACATTTGATTAGGGTGTGAATCCTTTAATCAATGATGTTGTTGGCACACAGTTGAAAAAGTAAAGCAATTTCATCATTCATAATGCCCAATAATAGGACAAAATAACGAACTGCATTTAAACTTAACGTTAAGTTTTATCAATGAACTATTTAAATTAATTGTAGCTATTACAGATTAATGAAGGTTGTAATCTTTTATTTCCAATAAGTTTCAAAGTTTGATAATTCATAATTATTCCAAATAGAGGAAAAATAGATGATAAATGCACATGTAAAGAACTGATATTTTTTTTAAATTTTTTTGTCTCATATCATCGATTTCTATTCAAGCTAATCTTTGAAATCCATCATATTATAGTTCGATGACATTAAATCTTCTATTTTTGAGCATTTTTTCAACCCATAATTTAACAGTTCTTATTTTATATAATAGATGGCAGCACGAACGTGTGAGTATTTTAGCCTAATGATCCGCGAAATTTCTTTCTTTTCTTCCATTAAATTCTTTTTACACATATTTTAATTTTTTTCTTTTCTGCTTAAAAAGAGAAAAAAAATTCCGACTATGATAATTTATTGAAATAAATCATTTCTTCATTTTTACCGAAACAGAATATCCAAATATTTGCCAACCGACTGAAAATACTTTTGACATTTGAATTGGGTTGAATATACAGTAATAAGTATAAAAATTTCTATTTTTAACGATAATAAATTTATATTCAAACATTCAAAAAGGTTTTAAAAAAGGATGCTTTAAATTTTAAATGAGTGTACATTCAATTGAAGTATACAAAGAAGAAAAAAAAACGAGTATGCTTTAAGACAAATACATATCAGAAAACATTTGATAATTGGTTATATACAGTAAGTCCATATGATATAAATTGGGATAGTTTGAAAAAGTTTTTCTGTCAAAAAGTTTTTAAAAAAAGGATTATATAAGATTTGATTCAGTGTACATTCAATTGAAGTATACATAGAAAAAAAGAGAGCATAATTTAAGGTAAATACATACCAGAAAATATTTCAAAATTAGTTATATACAGTAAGTTTATATGATATAAAGTGGGATGATTTGAAAATTTATGTAAAATATTTTTGAATGATTTGTAGCCTATTTAAATCCTTTTAAATATTCTAATTCATCTTGACTTTTAATTAAGATATATGCCTGTGAAAAGTTACAACTTATGCGATGATATAATCATGAATGAGTAAAAAGTCAGATTAAATTAGTACTATTTGAAAATTACTAGGCTCATATAATCGCTGAAATTAGATACTGGGAGGTAGATATGAACCTTGTGATTTCTCTGTTGGTTTGTTTATGTTTATACTTAAGAGCCCTAGAAAGATGTCCATTATTATCATGTTTCTTTTTTTAAATTCTAAGCCAAATATTTAGATTTTTTATTTGCTTTTTGACTCACAGCAGATGTCTTAAACTGCAATTCAGACAAAATTTGCTTTTAGGGCATGTAATAAATGGTTTCTTTCAATAATATAGTTTTAAATATTCTGCAATTTATTGATATTCTCATTTTTTTCTGTTCAAATTATGCCAATAACCATATTTGTCCACCTCAACATTAATTTATTTTAAATTCCTTCTGTCTTTAAATATCTTCTTTCTTAGTCACTCTCATCTCAACTCTCTATGCGTTACGAACTGTTGACACTCAACATAAAAATGTGTTACTTCATTATAAGAGTTTGACTTTTCATTTAGTTGAACAAATTTCGCCCTGTTATTATATTTATGACGTTGAAATAAAAAAAAGAAATTAACATTCAAATACTGAGCATAATTCATTCATCTATTCAGCCAATCATATGCAAAAAATCAGAAATTATTTTTCTTTCATTTTATTGATTTTCTTTATCTATTTCAGCAATTTTTACTTTAACAATTCTAGTTGTAACAAAGTACCTATTATAATATTCATTATGCATCAAAATATTAATAATGGATACTAAATCAAGCAACTAATAATTCGATTAATAGAATAAATATTCGTAAATATAGGCGTTTGAAAAACCATTCAGAGAATCTATCAAAATAAATAATTTGTAAATGTTTTCATTCTAAATAACTTTCAATAACATACAAATTTAAGTATTGAAATTAATATAAAGCTTCAAATATCCCATAAGCATTAAATATTTGATTGAATCTTTTCTCTTAAAATTAAAAATAAAAGTAGAATTTACTAATAATGATTGATATGTACAAAGCAAAACAAAAATAATTAATAAGATAAGTATAAAACTTACTGCACTTACTGTACTGCTTTGAATTATTTTTATTTAAATTTTCTTACTGTGTTAATAATAATATATAAGAAATTATGAAAATAATTTTAAAAGGAGCAAATTATACGTTTTAAACTGTGAAAATATTTTACTAAACTCATACAGCCTTTTCAAGAAATCGCTGCTTAATAATGCAAATGTATTTTCATCTTATGTCTACAGCAAATTCAAACCTGTAACCTTCAAACCAGTAATTTAATCCACAAATTCCAGGTAATTGTGAAAGCAAATATTTTTAATAACAAAGAGATTGACTTCAGTATTAGCAAAATTTTTTTACGAATCATTTACGAGTTTACATAGCGTAGTTGTATAATGAGAATTTACATTTTATAATTTGCGTAGTGGTAATGTTGTTAACAAGCAGTCAGAAATGGTAAGGTCATCGGTCAAGGTTATAAAATGAGATATTGCTTTACATACAGAAACATAATGTCACGTGGGCTCATAAAAGTTTCACAAACGGGAAACATGGGATGTCTAATTGCACAACTTTGTAACCGACTGAATTATTTCGAAATTCTACATAATTTTGAATAACATAAATACACGTATTCAGCCCAAAGGAATACGTAAATATGTCTGACTAAGGTTTAGTTATTGTATTTTCATTATCTTACAATACTACTCACCTTTTTATTGCTTATAATTTCTTCTCTGAGTATTTATAATTTTAATGAAAATGATTCCCGATTTTTTCCCCTTTTGTTTGATTTACAATAATTTCTAGTATTATATTCACTTTGTTATAATAATAATTTTTCTAATTGAATAATTGGAATTTCCTATATAAATGAAACAGTTCATAATAATATGATTTGGTTTTTTAATATCTTTCCTGAAGCAAAGTGCTAGTTTTTCAGGGGAAGGTTCTCTTGAATTTTGGAAAAAAAATATACGATATATTTAGTTTAAATATGGATAATACCCGTAGAAAATTCGAAGCTCATGATTTTGATTGATTTGTAAGAAAAGAGTTTAGAGCTTCTTTTTATTTCATCTGTAAAATAAAGGTTTTGAACGGAATATTTTCAGATTCCAATGTCAAAATTTTCTAATATGTGCTTAGACATTAAGGAAATAAATAAAAATAATTTTTATACTTAGGGCATTAAACGAGAAACGAACTGAACTCACAGCATAGTAGTAGGTCGTATATGATATGGAAGAGATTCACTGTCCAGATTTCCAAGAGAAAACTGTCTATCACTTATCTCTTTTTTGTGAAATTTATTTGATAAACATTGATCTTTTCAAAATTAAGTCAATGTTTTTTAAATCAATATCAAAATGACTTAATTACAGCATGGTACCATTTAGAAGCTAGTCATAGAAGTCCTGCGCTGACATCCATAGAACTTACAATGAATATCTTGCAGTTAAATTATCATTCAAAAAATACATGCAAGCCTGATTGCAATTAACCTTTTAACCTTTATATCTCATATTTCATATGTGAATCGGAATACCCTTTCTTTGACTTAAAATCTAAATTCCTTTATTCAAAAGTCGTAATTAGATTTAAAGAAAGCACAAAAGCTGTACTATCTCTACAGTTGCTGTTTGAATATAAGAAATTTATATAAAAAAATCTAATTAGATAGAAGAGAAAAAAAACTGCTTCAAGGTTAAACATTTTCCCTTTTTCCCAGTTGCGACCATGCGACCATATTTGAACATGTAATGTACCTTGAAATTATATTCAATTATATTATTAGATTTTATAAATGTTAAAAATGTTTGATAAATGATTTCACAAATTGTACCAAGACTTAGAAAATATCAAATTGATACAAAATGACATATGAACGGACGAACGGGAAGGATATCTGGTTGAGTTGTAGTTGTTCATTTGGGGGGAGGGGTGAGAGCTCAAGAGCCACGTCTAGCTATGCTGCGCCAAGCAGATGGATCTGGTTGAGAGGAGGGATCATTGAGATTTAATTTTGGAGTAGTACATTTAAATTCCCAAACGCTCATGAATAGTAGGGAATAATCTTCGAAAATTGAGATGGTGTAATATTGATGCCATAATCTTCACTGTCCCTTCAAACTACCTCAACATGTCAGCCATTTTGAATTTCTGAACCTAGGTGGCGCTGTAATGCATTATACACAGTTTTTAATAGCAAGGATTTGGTGAATTTTGAAATTAATTGTCTATACGCTTTTTTGCTATAGAAATGATTGGCCAAAAATAAGCTCTCAGGTAATATTGGCTTACTATTTTTACACCAATGTAGCATAATAATTTTTTATTCTAATGGCTTTTCAACTCTTTGAATTTGATGTTATTTTGGTAGCTTTTCAACCCTTTGGGCCTGATTTTATTTTGTAGACTTTTTAGCTCTTTGAGCTTGATTTTATTTTGATGGCTTTTCAACTTTTTGAACTTGATGTTATTTTGGTGGCTTTTCAACTCTTTGAACTCGATGCTATTTTCGTAGCTTTTCAACTCTTTGAGCTTGATTTAATTTGGTGGTTTGTCAAATTAAATCGTGGGCTTGATTTTATTTTTTCAGCCTCTTTTTAAAACTTACATGCTTAATAATAAAGAAATAGAAGCGTTTAATGCATTAAATCATTATCATACAATATTAAATTTTAACAAGGATATTTTATAGCAGAAGAACGAAGTTAAATTATGTCATGTCTTCCATTATACATATTAGTCATCATAATCAATAGTATTTTAACATCATTTATTGTAACATAATTCTTATCCAAAAAACAATGCAAAGTAACAAAACTATTGAACCATTAATTTGGAACAAGGATGAAAAACGGTGTCATATGAGAAAAAGGGATGAAATGAAAGCATTACAACGACAAAGTACATTAAATCAATAAAAACAACTCTAACTAATTGAATAACATAAAACATTATTAAGATAATTCTAAAACTTTTCTAAAAATCTATTTGGAAACCACTGTCCTCTTCAGAATATTCACTATCATATGGATCGGTCACCCAAGTTCGGTAGCAAACTTCCTTGGAGTAAAACCAGCTGTACGAGTTATCGAATATTATGTAATCTGCAAAAGAAATTATAAGCATATAGATTAATACAAAAAATAATTCACATGCTTTTGTTCAAGAATTTTTCCACAAAAATAGCAGTTTATATATAATAATAAATCTCATATTTTGTCAATATATAGGGTGATATATTGCATCCAAATCATTTTTGCAGACCCAAATCAACAATTTATAAAAGGAAAAAGTCTAAATAAAGGGAGATTATTTCTTGGGGGGGATCGTATAGTAATATTCAGAAACAGAATGATCGCTGGACAATAAAATCAGATTTAAAAATTGAAAAAATATTAACTTTGAATTTAATTTCATTAATTAAATTTCGAGATCTTTTCAAAAATTTAGTTTGTCAATCTTCAAAGAGGGTGTTAGTACAACAAAGCAATTGTGAAAAACGCTTTTTTTCTTTATGCTATTAGATACCTTAACATTTTGCTAGTTTTTTCAGTGTATAAGGTTGATATATTGCATCCAAATCATTACTGCAGATCCGAATCACCAATTTTATTCAGAAACAAAATGGTTACTGGAAAAAGAAATCATAATTAAAAAAAAGCAAATATTAACTTCCAACTTAATTTTATGAATTAAATTTCGTCATCTCTTCAAAAATTTACTTTGTCTAACATCAAAACATAACGTTAATACAACAAAACTACCACTATTTTTTCTTTATAATATTAGATCTCTTAACATATTTTGAGTATTCATAGATGTTTCATATACACAGTCATCAAACATTATAAGAATTATTCTGTGTAATCGAAAAAAAATCATCGTTAATAAATACTTACACGTATCAGCGTTTTTACATCTGTATCTGCCCGTTTCTGATTTCAGTTCTGTTTCTACTTTGTGAACAGGAATCAATTCACTTTCTGCAGTTTCTGATACGAGTCCGAATCCAATATCGTGTGTCTTTACTTCGTATTCCCAATTCAGTATAGAGCCGTCATATTGCACAGAAACAGGAATTTTGACTTTAGATTGCCTTTCCATAGTAACGCACGTTGCTCCATCTTTATCCATAATTTTTGAAAAGTCTTTGGTTAAGTAATATTTTTCTGGAATTGGACCTGAGTGAACGATCTGCAATACAAAGTTTTTAGTTTTTGACATATATTCGTCTGAATATGTTAAAATGAAATGAATAAAAAATAAATGGAGTTTATGTTAATATTCAATGCTGTTTTTGAATTAAAAAAATACATATACACTGAAAGACATGAAAAACTGACACATCTACTTAAAACCTTGTGAAGCATACAACCTAATAGCACACAGAAGTGCCATAAAACATGGTACGGACTAGATTAATATCTAAAAGAACTGTAATTGATTTACATTATGAATTTCGCAAATCAATACTCTAAAATCTGATAGGAATGCCTTATGTTAAAGATCTCGTCTCAACAACATATTATAAGGATTCAAAGATATGAATAATAGGAATTTCTAAAATCAAAAGATTATTCCTGTAGCCACTTAGACTCTTATGTTATCGCATAGACAAAGGCCTATACTAATTATAGACTCTTAAAGCATCGCATTATCCTCTTAGAATTGTCAAGACGGCTTTTTGGCGCAGAGAGAGCGCGTTTTCCTCGTCTTCTGTGAGTCCTGGATTCGAGTCCCGGTTCGGGCATGGTTGTTCTTCTGTTTACTATCTGTGAGATGTGTGACTGTGCCCCCCCTGTTAAAACGGGTTGTGAAAGTGAATGTGGTGAAAGTGTAGCTAAATCGTACTCTTGGCCTTAGTTGACGCTGCTTCAAAAACAAGAGGCGCTACTTTCGGCTTAAATCTGCTGCTGTATCAGCGGAGGACTTGTCCAATATGGCAAGTGTAATAAGTAACAACAACAACAGAATTGTAAAAATCCCTCAAAATTTACAATGAACAAGAATAAGTATAGGTAAAAGGACAGTATGTTTATTTTTTTATCACTCATCAGATTGATCTCCTAACTTAGCAGAGGTTTCATATCACATAATTCCACATCATCTCAGAGACTCTATTAGATGAATATAAAGATGAATATATATATCATGTCCCTGATGATATATAAAGTCCATACGTTCCAAAGATTGTCTTCATGTCTATTAATGATACTTTCGAATTAGAAATCTTTAGACAAGGAGGAACCATCAACAGGCCAATGGTAGCGTTGGCAGTCCTACGCAAAGCTTAAATCTTTGTTTTTTGCGATCAAAACGGTACAAAAATAGGGTTTCGGCTCCCAAAGTGTATATGGCCTGTTGAATAATTTGCCCGCATACACATGTTGATGCTCTTGCTTTGAAATCCACAGCAATTTGTGGAAATGTTACCCTGTTTTTCATTTATGAGTTCTCATCAATTGCAGATGGTCATAATTTCAAGATATTTTGCTTTCAGCACCATTGTCGGATATTTAATTTATACAATTAATTCAATATTCACAATGCACACGTGAAATTGAAATTCGAAAACCTAAATATCATTAATATTTCTAGAATGCTTTGTCCCATCTTTAATGTTGAGTCTAACATTCGCTCAAAATATCCTAAATCTTCATAATTTGCGATTGATTCGGCTCGCATCAAGAATCCTTCTGGCAGCTTTACCAGACACATGTTGTCTTATATAGGTGATGCAGATCCTATCATCTCACGATCATTGGATGCACATTAGGGTGGCACGACAAGCTGAAGCATTGACTTTTAATTACTAATATCACGGAAAAGTTGGTTTTGTTGATGAAAAAATAAATTATAAATATGAAATACAATATACATTTTGAGGTGCCACAAGGACGTTAATGTTTCATAAAAACGCTTTTTTTTCGCAACTTTTTTAAGGATTTTTACTTGTCTCGATTATTAAATAAAAAAGCTTTAACTAGGCGTTGTCGTATGTATAGAAATATGAATCCAATTTTACTATTACACGGACATTATACTGAGTCGTCACCGGAGTGTTTGTTATAGTGGTAAGGGGGTGCTTTCTTTGCATCCAATCAAGGACAGAGCTGGTTTCAAATAATTTACTTTGCATTGTTCGTGTTGTCGTCTCCCTCTGGTTTATTGTATAATTGATTTGTTAGTTTATGCTTGTGGACTTTGCTATGAGTAAAAATAGTCCAGATTAAATTAGTAAAGACATGTCAAATATTGTAGTGTTCTATTTTTGGGAAATTTAATTATTTTCTTGATGTTGAACACACTACTGACGAATCTATATTATATTATACGTAGACTCATAATTGCTACAGAGAAGAATCTTTCTGTAAGCGGAATATGTGACACTTTAGTTCTCATAATAGAGCAAATTTGGTCAAGAACTTCTATTCCTGTTGCTTATAGCAAAATTTTTTCACGAATGACAAAAATTTATCATGTTATAATACAGAAATTTCTTAAAGACTAAAAGCAGAAGATGTTCTGATAAGTTTAATTCCAACCCCACAGAAATTAGAGAGGAAGCTAAACTTTTATTTGATATTGTATTTAAAAAAGTGCCAGTTATGGAATGAAAGGTTCTAAATGATTAGTGCTCAAACGGGAAAAGGGTTATAGGTAATATTGATAAAGCTACCCAAAGCCCTTTTTGGAATAAAGAAGTAAGAAAGAGCAAAGAAATACCGAGAATGGTTAATTTTAACGAAGAATGGGCAAAGAATACTAGTGCCTCAGAAACGATTACTGGCAACAATGACAACAATGAAGAACAAAATGTCCTTTGCAAAAGGAGCTCCTCCTGGTATACTTCATGTCCTTACTTGAATTATCCATGTTTTTGAATAAATTTTGGATTTTGTCAGTTATATCTTTGTTTTACCTTATAGTCTTGTATACATTATTGTTTACGTACAAAATGTTTTAAAGCATTTTAATTGGGAAACTACTTAAATTATTTATCTTTATATCATCAAAAAGGATTTATTTGATACTCGAATAGACTAGAAGGGATTTATAATTCTATTCGTAAATTCTATTCTGCATTTTTCTTCGTTCTAAAGAAAAAGAAACAATATTGGGCCTCGCATGGTTTTTAATATTTTTTTCAAAATAAAGAGTAATATTTTCAAATTCTTTAAAATTTATTTGAGCAATCTTGAAGGCAAAATGAATTTATATGAGCCTATTTGGGCATTGGATTATGTAGGTGATGTTATACTTCAGCAACATTTTACACCCTCACCTTTCTTTTAAAACTAACTATCGAACCACTAGATTTCTTTACACTTTATAATATATATGCACTTTAAAATAGCTCTTGGAAACTATTGACTGTCCACTAAATATTGTAAATAATCAGTGTTAAGTTATAACACAATAGACGAATAAACTTAAATCTCTTTTCCGTCTGTGATAAAATTATAAGATTGGAGAAAGTCCATTATATATATTCAACTATAATAATAATAACAAAAGAGAGATAAATATGATATTTTCTGCTTAAAAATCATGTTAATGCCAAAAAATCGCATTCCAAATAAGGTTAGCATTCATATGTGTTCGAGTTGTCTCTTACTAATAAGGATAATAAACATAAGTAATAAATGTGTATTTTGTGATACTGAGTATTCTATATAGTTAAATATCAACTGGGCTCATCATTTTTTATTTTTGAATTATGCATTGTTTATTATGTTTTTTGTAGCTTGTGGTATAAGTTTATGCGGCTGGTGTTGTTCTGTAAGTTAATAAAAATCGACTATTAAATTTCAATTATATAATACTTTAAATAACCATTTTGTAGGATATTCAGATGCAATACTTTATTAGATACAAGTTCTCAAAGCAATTTTTATGCTAAAGCCCTGTCTATTGCAAGCAAATTATGAACATTAGATTAAGTCACGGTTGATAAACTGCTCTTTTTTTCCCTTCATGTTTCTTCTACCATTAAATATCTTAGAATAGTATTTCAATTTTAATTAAAGACGTGTTGCATGCATTTTTTATACTACAAACAAGTGAAGGAATTTTTAATATTTCTGTAAGTTTTGAAAATAATAAATAAAATAGCACTTACAAAAGAATTACAGTTCGGATTTCCATCTGGATCGGTTCGATTGCCTCCCAGGAAAGCTGGCAGGACATCAGCATCGATGGCATCAAGTAACACCGGCTTCCATCCTTCTGCAATATATATGACATTTTTTTGCATTAGTAATCGGACAATTACGTTTTATGAATTTACTCAACGAAAACGATGCATGACATTTGGTAAAAAAAGTATTTGTTGATCTTAAGGTTTTAACACACACACACACACAATGCATATGTATAATGTAATTTGAAAAGAATCTAAACCATTGATTTTTAGTTATTTTTACTTTCCTTTCAAAATAATTCTATCCTTTCTATCAAAATTAAATTCGATTATAATCTGATTATGGTATATATACATATTAAACTGGATTTTACCAATAAATAAAATAAAATAAAGTTTAAAATGAAATCTGCTATGCATATTTCAATGTATCGTGTTAGAACATCATTTCTTGAACGGCCAAGAACCACGTGCTCGTGGAAGTTAAATCATATTTTTATTCATTTTCATTGTTTCGTAGAATGAGTCACTTTAGTATTGCAAACGATCCAAAAAACTTTGCCTAGAAATTATTGTCTAAAAAATATCGCATTCCCTATTTATTTCATTTCATTTAGTCACTGGCTTAAAATGATATTTTTCTAAGTTTTATTTGCGGTAGTCATTATTTTTGTAATCTGAGCATTTGTAAATGCAAAGACAACACGTTATTCAAAGCTGATTTTTTGAGATGCTCGTAAAGATAATAAAATTTCAATTTTTTGCTTACGGATTTTTTATTCTTCGACTGTTCTGAATGGATAAAAATTCTAGACTCGAGAAAAGTTTTGAAATTTGTCCATATTTGGAAAAAAACCCAATTTTTTAAAAATACCAAATCATGCGTAATCTGATAATCATGTGATTGCTTCAGACCGTTTATAAAGATAAGTTTTAATTTGTGGTAATAATTTTATTTTTTTATGTTAGGACACGATATTGTTTTGGAAATGAAGTTTGTGGCGTCAACAAAAATCCGTTCAACGTAAAATTGAAATTTTACTATCTGCACTAGCATCTCAAAAAATCAGCTTTTAAAAACGCATTATCACTTTTACAGAAGCTTTGATTTAAAAAAAGTTAATTATTCAACAAATAAAATCTAGACAAATATCATCTTGAGCAAGTAATTATATCAAATGAAACAAAATTGAAAATATGATATTTTTTTAAACATTAAATGCGGGACAAAGTTTTTCTTGATCTTTTGCAGTACTAAAGAGACTCATTCAATGAAACAATTAAAATGAGCAAAAATGTAATTTAATTTGCACAATCACGTGGTGCTTGGCTGTTAAAGAAATGTGTTCTAACAAGATTCATTGAAATATGCATAGCAGATTTCATTTTAATCTTTATTACTTTTGCACTGTGTAGAATGTCCTATATGTTAAGAAATATTTTTTACCCGCTATATCCTTCAATTGATTTTTATAATATAAATTAGGAAGAATGGGAAGAACATTAACTTGAGCTTAAGTAAAACTTTTTATAGAAATAATGTTGCACCTACCTTTGCCATGAACTTCAATTTTGTCAATTACTGCCCCCGAAAGAATTCTTCTGATGATCGGAAATGCTATCGTGAAATACACGGAAGCTATTGGGGAAGAAGAAACAGTTAAGCATTTGATAATTCATCAACACGTTATTTAATACTTTCACACAGTGAAATCTTACCATTTATGACATAGATCTTCTTTAAAAATTCTGGGTAATTATCTTGAAATATTTGAATACCTTGAGCGAACAATTCGACGGCTGTAAGCAAAATTTTGAAAAGGAGATTAATGACATTTATATAATTGATTAATAAACTTATATATTCTTAAAAATAAACACACATTTTAATTTTGCTGACACAGATAACTGGGATTTCAATATGTGATTCAATATGTAAAAAATTATAATTTCAAATAGCAAAAAAAAAATGAAGGAATTTTTTAATTTTAATTATAAAACAAATCAAAAATATGTTTCTTAAAGTTTTTATTTATAATAGTTAATTACATCTTAAATATGATATGATAGTTTAAAGCTCTTATTAGCTAATTGGAACATTCAGAAGAAAAAAATAGTTCTGAGTAAAATAACTTCAGAATTAACATAATAGATTAAAATAGATTTAATAATACAGATAGATTCATTTTTTAAAATGCTAAAAATAAAAATTTCAAATAAAATAAAGTTGTGTAGTTTGAAAACCTTTTTTGTTTTGTCATTCTGCTTGCCAAATAATTTTAAAGATTTATATTATTGATCAGATGGAAATACAAATATATTTCACAGAAACATAATTTTATAAATATGAAATTTATTAAATATAAAATTTTATTAAATGAAATTTCACATGATTACAAAGAATAGAATGCGTTCTATGTACTTTGAAATTTGAAGAAAAAAAATGTCATTACAGAAAAAATATTCTTTTAAGAAACTATTTCTATTATGGGAGTTCTTGATCGATTCATTTTAAAGGGATAAATTATAAAATTGCTTTTTTTCAAACTTATACGGATTACATAGCTCTATAGTCATTGAAAAGGCCACAAATTTATTAGAGAAAGATTGAAAAATCAATTTTTTTAAAGATATAACTATTTTCAATTTCATTTATCAGTTTCAGACACGACAAACGAGTAGGCCATCTAATGGCTTTAAAACATTTGATTGAATTTTTTTAATTGCGTTATGCTTATTTTAAAATGTAGAATTTTGAAATGGAATAATTTAATATGCAAAATACTTGTTTCTAGAAAAAATAATACAATGACAATGCCTTAATATTGAAATAATCCCTCATTGTTAATATTTAATAATAAATTCCTTTTTTGTGAAATTTTTTCTCATTTATAACTGATACAAAATTAATCATATACATATTTTTAGATTTATGAAATATTATTTTATCATATAACTTTTATTTAGAGACTTGTAATCGAAATGGGAAATTTGCCACATTTATCCTGCAATCGAAATGTAGTAAATCTGGGTATTAATGTGATATTCGGAAACTATTCTTAGAATGCACATTAAATTTCCATATTAAAGT
>JAOUZG010012102.1:27361-41831 GCA_026289955.1 Argiope argentata | reverse complement strand
ATTTATTTATTAATTAAAAACTAACTTTCTCGCCAAAAGGCTTAGTTTCCCAGCCGCCTAACAAGTAACGAATGCAGATTGTTTGTCCCCCACGCAAATTAGGTTAGGCTTAACATGTTTTCGACAGATTGTTTCAAACGTTTCTATTTATTTTCTTAATGTTTAATGCATTGAAAACTAAACATTTCTAATTAATAGCTTTTTCGGATTCCTTTGGAAGAACTTCCGAATTAAAATAATACAGAATAAAGAAAATTAGAAATTTTTTATCTCTATTGCATTCAATCAACTGGTGTAGAAAATTCCCTTATTTTGCGTTGTCACGATTAGATTTGAATTCTTAATTGCCATTGATAATTCAATGCTAGTATAATTTGTTGATTTATTTACAATAATTGTAACCGTTATGGATAGCCGGCTGGAACGCCGTTGGATTCGTATCCCTTAGGGCTGCATCCCGAAGATGCTCCATGTATAGTGGATGTTAAATCTGTCATTACCACAAAGGTCACCATTTGAAGAGTGCTTCGCACGGAAAATGAGTTTCTGATGTACATGAGGTAGAAGTCTGACTTCTGCCCTAGGGTATTCCGGCGTCCATAGCCTCAGAAGCTACTACACTCCTCCTTCCGTTATAAAGCGGAACACGAGAATATTAATTGTAATTATTTAATAAAAAGGAACAAAAGTAAAAATTTTCCTAACTTCTTAAATTTATTCTAATAACCTTAGTAGGAATTTATTCTAAAAAAATTGTTGTTTTTTATATTACATGTTACTTATAAAACGGTGATGTAGTGTTTTATCTCAGAATGGTGTTCTTAAAAACAGAGCATTTTTTGTTGTTGTGAATCATGTTTCTTTTGAACTTATAAAAACTTATATGTTAAATTCTTCAAAGAGTTGCTTAGTACTCGTATTTCTCCAAAGGTCGAATTTCTATGTTTATTCATTTTCAGAGATATAAAGATACGATAGATAACTTGCACCTTGACATTTAGGGGCTCTTCTTTAAATTTAAGTTTGCTGAAACTAAACTGTTTCTTCTGATAAACTTAAGATAGTGAATTATATTTACACGATGTTTTCCAATTTTCTACCTGTCTATCAAAATTGTAAAATTAACCTCGCAATGTTGATGGACATTTTGTGGAATATTCAAATATATTCAAAATGTTTCAAATTGCCAAGGTTTTGTTTATTTAATATTTATTTCAAACATTTTATTTCAAGAAAAAATATTTATTTCACTTTTAAACGCTTTTATATACGCATTAAATGATTATACTTACATTGGCGATGCGTAGCTTTAGCTAATGTCATATTTTCCATATTATAAATATAAACACTCTGATTCACTGTTCTCCCCAACTAAGAAGGAGAAAAAAATGTTTTAATATATAAATTAATGAAATCAGTAACTGAAATTCCAAAAGCATTTATCAATATTTTAAATAAACAAATATATATCGAAAGAAAATAAAAAAAATCACAAAACTTTTAGAGAAGTGAATGTCTAAAATTTTCAAGATTTGGATAAAAGATTTCTCTTTATTGATATGGTTTGAATTTAACATTCAATTTCGGATTAAGTCGATATGTATTTCAAAGTGAATCTATAATATCAGAAGTGCTGAATAGGAACGCATTAAAGAAAATCGTAGAGAATTATATTAAAATGAAATTTATTCTTTTTTGGATGACTTAATGATTGTATAGCAGCACAGTGTTCACTCAATGGTTAATTTTGGTTTATTATTCTTCGTTTTGAAATGTTTCCATTGCATGTTTTCTCGCAAAATATTAATTTCTACCACAAATTCTATTTCAAATCGTCCATAATTTCTTTCTCTTCAATGCATAATTCTGTTATACAATCTACTCCTATAGTGTAATTTAATTTTTTGAAATTTCAGAAAAAATATTTGAACAATTATTGTTTTTTTAAGAATATATTTGGATTTTTTTAATTGAAATTAACAAAAATCTTTTCTTAAATATATGCTATATTAGCTCCATAAAATAATGTCATGTTTTAGAAAATTAACTTGGAATTTATAACGAAAAAGGTATCTAATGTTAATTCGAAACAATCAGACAATAGTTTCAGTAAAGACTTGAGAAAAATTGCATACAGAATAAATTAAATGTTCCTAATGTTTTTTTTTAAATAGATTTAATTTTGGCGAAAGTTAACATGAATTTTTTTCCCCAAAAACCAAAGGTATTTTTCCTCTCTCAATTGTCTCAAATTATGCGGCTTAGTAGATTTTTATATTCAGCTACTTCTTAACGAAATGAAGGGAATTTAACGAGAATTTCTTCTTAACAAATAAAAGGGACCTGGGCCACGGTACTGACTGGAACTGAATCTTAATTAACATCACATTTTCAGTGTCATTTCTATCTACCAAATTAAAATTAAAACTATTTCAAATTAAACGTCTAAATTTGCAGCTGGGTTTCTTTCGTAATCGCCATATATTTTTGTCTTTGTCATGTGTATTGAAATAACTATAGTTGAATCACAGAAACCACATTCTATTAATACAAGATATTGTACAATATCTTCACGACGTTGTCCGACATTTTGAATGCCAACCATCATCTTGTAGATATCTAGCAATATTGCTGGGCACATCGTGCTAAAAAGGCGCTTTATAAATAATATTTATGGGGCACTATAAAAGATCAGGAACAGCAAATATTCACTATCAAAGATCAGGAACAGCAAATATGTTCCTGGTAGGTTTCTTTACAATGAAATAAGTAACAAAATTTTTCTCAAATTCTGTTTAATTGAATTAAAATACTTGTTTTCAAATATATAAAATAGATTTTTTTTAAATATTAACCAGAAGTTATTCATTAATTTTAATTGGTTTTGAAAAAAATCTAAGAATTTTCCGACTTATTTGCGCCTATAAGCACTACTAACGCCATCTATTGAAAAAAGACGGAATCAAATTTATTTAAAAATTTATTCTATTATATGAATTCCATGTATCTGAGCTGATTTTAAGAACTCATAACAAAATTCAAATACATTGATTCCACAAGATGTTTGGTTAATTGCTTTACTAGCCATTTTATCTTTTTTTTAATGTCTTGTTATATGAATTGAAAGTAACTTAGTTAATTTTAAGAACCAGCAACAAATTTACGAATACATTAATTTCCCAAGATGTTTGGTTAATTGAGTAATTAATAAATTAATTTTTTTATACTTTTTACTTTATAAATAATAAAATAATGAATGATTGAGAAAATAATTACTATTAAATAATGAATGATTTATGGCACTAATAACAAAAGGATTCATCGTCTGTAAATTCTGTCATACATTATAGTAGCTATGTCTAATGGAGCAAAAAAATTGTTTGCCATAAAAAAAACGTTATTTAAAAAATTTAAATTGAATGATAATTTTTTTGTAAATCGTGATTCGAAACAGAAATAAAATCATTGAGGAATTATAAAAAATATCTCAATAAGATTTCTGTGTTGAATGATATATAATGTAGATAGTTATTAATATGGCACGATAGAAATTAATAATGTTAAAAATTAATACAATTTAATGATATACTTGTGCATCTACAAAAATACTACAATTAAGATAGCATTTTAGAAGAAATAAGCTAATTTACCTGCATGCTTTTATATTTTAGCCTTTTCTTTATTTTTTCAATTTCCTGCAAAACACTCCTGAGAACGTCATATTTGTTTGCTGATTTAAAAAGACCTGCAAAAATAAATCATATAATCTAATTATAAAGAAATGTGTCAACTTCGTTTATTTTTGTTTGAATATGATAAATAAAATTTCTTTAAATGACAACTAGCAATTCTTGAAATCTAAAATGATAGCATATGACGATGATTTTTAAAAGCAGTAACCAGTCAATTTCAAAGAAAATTTATTCGCGATTTTTAAATCTACACAAATACATCATATTGTTTTCTTTAAATAAAAAACTGGGTAAACTATTTTTTAAATTCATTTTGATAAAAAATCAACTACATTTTAAGGTATGGAATTGTAAATTCAATATTCCACAAACATAGCGTGGATGTTGTATCAAGTTAACAAAGTCTATATATACCAATACAAATTTAACCAAAAGGAATCAGCGAATAAAAATAACAGATATGTTCTTTTTTTTTGTCTGAATTGATTTTAAATTATTCGCATTGAAAATTAAAATTATTTTAAAATAATTTAATAATTTTCAACTTTTCTGCAAGCTGTAGATTTTAGAAATAAAACTGAAACCTTAATATAAGTGTTGAATATTTAGCACTAAAAAACTACATTTATTAGCTCTTTATTAAAAGTATTTCTGATATATATTTTTATAATTTCATTTAAATTAAATTTCTTAATTTATGCAAAAGGTTATGAAATTATTCATCCATTATAAGACATGTTTCTTTTTAAACAAAAAAAAAATATTTTCACGCCTAAATTCTCAATAAAAATATAATAAATTGTGTTATTAAAATAAAGAAAACAATAATAAAAAAATGAATGGTAAACTTGATGCTGAATAATATTTTAAATACTTGATTTATAACATAAACATTGGTGTATCCTTTTTTTGCGTGAATTAGGCTAAAATTGTTAACAATATCTGACTTGATTTTACGTATTAAATATAAAGCATACAGAAAAATCTTTTTTTTTCAATCAAATACCTTAATTTGAACATTTTTTTCGAGGTTTTAATTTTTTACCAGAGGATCAGATTTATTTAATTGAGATTTCTTTCAATGCCAAAGACATATTCAAAAAATTTAAATAAAGAAAGTGATTTATAGAAAAATAAATAAAATTCCAAAAAAATTAATAATTTTGCTAATAAAATAAAAACAACACATTATTTGAGAAGATAAACGAAATTTTATCTGATAACTGGATTTCACCTTTTCCATCTAAATTTCCTATTGCAGCATATTGTACCAAGCAACCTGTTTTGTCGAAACCAATGAAATTCTGTGAAATAAACTTGTCTAGAACCTAAAAAAAGAGGAAAATGCCTTCTCGGTTATATTTATAAAGTAGATATATAATTCATTTTTAATTTTAGGAAATGCACTGTAATATCACTCAAGAAATAGAAGTAACATGAAGGGTTAATGGTATATCATAAATTTCATCTTTTCACTCTCACACTTAATGCACAAACGCTAAATAAATAGGAAACGCATAGTTGAAAATGTAAGCTCTTACCCAAGGTTTGGAGGGTTAATTATAGATATATTTAGGCCATTAAAGCATGTACTTTTGCCAGTGTCTTGACACAGGAGTAGCGCGTATTCCCCATGATCTGGGAGCCCTGGGTTCGGGCATGGTTGTTCTTTGTCTGTTCTATCTGTGATATGTTTGAAAGTAGTCCCCTGTGAAAGGGGGCTGTGCAAGCGATTGTGATGAGTGAGGAGCTGTTATGTATGTAATGTCTTTATGTAATGTGTTGTCTTCTTCTGTAGGCCCCATGTAATACTTAGTGGTAAACAGAAATTTCTAAAATACCCAACACCATTGCTACAATACCAGCACGATAAGGCATACATTCAGAATGTCGAATAACCTCATGGATATGTCTTAAAATATAAAAAAAACATGGGATTCTCAAGATGTTTGAGTGGAAAATTAATGTACTTACATGAACATCAATTTCTTGTATAACATTTTGCTAAATTCTATTTTAGAAAAAATTGACTAAATCGTTTGAATTAAAGAAAACCTTTAATTACTCAAGAATTTACCTTGAGAAATGCTCTAACATACCATTCCCCATTCGTTAATTGTTCTAAGCAAAATTAAATTAAATGTTCATCATAAAGACAATAATTAAAGAATCTATGTTTTATTTAATATATGGCTTTTAACCTGGAAGGAATTTTTAAAAGACAACCCACGTTTTAATATATGTATTAACATTTATTTCAAAAGATTTAATAATTGGGATTTTGGAAACTTACTTCTAAAGGCTTGAAATCAGAGATTATCGTGTCAATTTGGATTTCTTTTTTCCATTTCAGATGCTTTCAAAAATAAAGGATGATTAATGTTAATTATATGTATACATATCTATATGCATTTAGGCTTAATTCATTAAGAAAACCAAGCATTCTTAATTGTTATTTTATAAGTCTCGAGATCAAAGGATCATTAAGGAATATATATATATATATATAAAAGCAAAACAAAACAAATCCTTTCAATACGCCAAATAAGCATGAAAATATATATTTATTTACAGTAATTTTATAGTCGCAAAACTTCTAGGTATGATGCATTTTAAAATATTCAGGTGTTTTTATACTATAAACCTTATATCGGTACATAAGTTTTACCATACATTTTTATGGTTTCTTTTGTGTTGTTAATTTTGAATTCTACTTTGTTATTGTGTTTGAGAAAAACACTTCGCACGTGTTAGCCTAATTGCAAAAGAAGAATTCTCAAAGGATACTTACCGGTATCAAAACTGGTTTCATGCGTTTGTAAATATAAGCCTGAGATAATATTTCTGAAGTTCAAAGAAATGTCGACTCAAAGAAAAATATTTTGATTCTGAGAAAGTTGTTTTTTGTTTTAAACAAAGAAAGTATAAATACTTGCTTTTGAATAATTGAGGTAATTTCTATAAGCGATTATATGGCGAAGCTAAACGAAGGATTTTGAAACCAAACTGGAATTGATAATATTTCAAAGCAGAAGTGATAAATATTTTGAATAAAACTATCAAAGCTAGTATATTAAATTATACGAAGTGTTTTTGTGTATACATTAACACTTAACCAGACAAATAAACTTGTCTGGTTAAGCAAAGCAAATAACCTTTTATTTTTTCTAAAAGTTGATCTTAGATTGATAGATAAAAGCACGATTGCCTTACATTTATAGTAATGCACGATTTTGATAGTTAAATTTGTACATTCTTTAGTATTTTATCAATATATGCTTATCTGACTTTTATTTATTAAAAACATTCTAAGTAAATATATATATCATCCCATGATGAATGTTTACATTTTCTCGAAACTTCCGTATAAAACAATATAATGAAGTTTTTTCAGTTTTCCATACAATCATATCAAAATCCTAACTATTATCTAATATAACATTTAATATGAGATTACTCCATACGTTGTTATAAAGAGATACTTTTTAAGTCTTTCAAAATATGCCATATAATTGCATTCAGAAATTAATTAGATTCTGCACATTTGACATAAATATAAGATAGAAGTCCTTCAACATAAGCTATTCAAATCAAAACAAATGATATTTTTCAGTAATTACAAATATATTAGTCTTTGACAACTAGTTGATTTACAGATTATATCGGTTGCTCTTAATTCAACTTAAATCTATTATGCATAACATAGTATTCATTAATCAAG
This sequence comes from Argiope argentata, assembly GCA_026289955.1. Taxonomy (NCBI): domain Eukaryota; kingdom Metazoa; phylum Arthropoda; class Arachnida; order Araneae; family Araneidae; genus Argiope; species Argiope argentata. The sequence continues at coordinate 34,418 of JAOUZG010012102.1, read as the reverse complement.
AAACAAAACGTTTTGAAAAATCAAATCGCGTTAAATATTAAAATCTTGCTATTTTTTTTAAAAAAAATAAATAATGGAACATTTGCTTTATGCAGTAAGATTCTCGGTAATTTTAAAGTAAAAGCATAGGAATTTTGATTAAGTTTTAAATAATTAAATCCATACAAACTTAAAAATAATTTGTTGTATTTGGCGATGGTAGTCAAACAGTTTGTAGAAAACCAGCAAGCTCAAACACATATACAATTATTATTTACTAATAGCCTCTGGCAACCAGTTGGCTCACTTGGAGTATTGCCCCCCTCCCCTTAATTAAGATAAATTTCCTAGATATAATTTCATATCCATGATTACGTCAAACCATCAGACAATAAAACCGTGTTGTATTAACTATCTAAGTTTTGTTCATTAACACATTTGTTTTCGTAATCGAGACCAACTCATAATTCTAATGATGAATATTCAATATAATAGTTCTTTTAAAAACTAAATGTCCGGTTTATCTATCTTTTAAATTCCATGATATTCTACTTTCCCTAATTTGTTCATTGTAAAATTATATTGCATAAACATCTACATTGATATTAAATGGGATTATTCTTTAGATTTCAAAAATGATAGAAAATCATTCGATTCAATATTTTATGAAGCAATGAAAGTAGTTGAATCTCAATCTCACAATGTAATATATTGTTGGAAATTAAACAAAAAATAAGTTTAAGAAAATTACCAAAATATAGAAACAGTTGACTATTAAATTGGAATCAATAAAAATACATTTTTTTAAAAAAATTTGTACCTGTTGAAATTAGTTTTTAGCGATACAATTTTAGAAATCTATAACGGAAAAATGCTATCCCACTACATTTATAACTAATAAGATTTTTTAAAAAAGTCTTTCAAGGAAATATATTTTTAACCTCTTATATATGTTGCTAAATCGGTAGCTTTACACACACACACACACATTAATGTTTATTGTAGCAAAAGCAGAGATTACCAGAGTTGTAACATGAGCATCAATGGAATTGGACTAATTTTCCTTATAGAATTTTTAACGCTGCCTAATATAAATAAAATTCTCAATCAAATACATTTAAATTTCATGTTTTCTTGCGCAAAAGTATTTTTTTAGAAATTTTGATTTATCTCTAAAAAATTATATAATACAGAGCTCAATATCCACAAGCTTTTGTTTCTTTATTGCATGCATTAGTGAATTTAAATAACATTTATTATTCACTTCATTGATAACAACTTATATAATGCTTTATTTATTTAGGATGTATTTTTTGGTAGCTAATGTTAAGTATTTTTCATTGTCCGTCCATTGTTTAGCAACCTCAGACCAATTTATTGTAATTACTTTTGACGCAAAAAGAGCAATTTTTTAAATGTATATATGTATGGAGAATTTACTGGATTTTTTTATCCCGTTGATTTGCTTTTTCCTTCTTGAGCTAAATATTTAACATACAATCAAGCATGACATCAAATATAATGAATGAACTAATAAACAATATATATCTTAAGAAATAAAGCATTGATATTTTTCTGAGATTAGCAAGTAAATATTAATGTTTAAAAGATAAAGCATTCAAAACTTATGCTATGATTCGAAACTCTTATATTTTTTTCATGTGAAAAAATGATTAAATAATACTTGAGAGATCTATCCTGGACGTACTCTCTTGAGAGATTTAAAAGTTTGACGATAGGAATAAAGATGAGATTAAATAATTTATTTTAAATATGAATTGTTTTTTTGTTTGTGTATTAAAAGAAAATGGTTAGTCACAGTAATTTTTTTTAATATATTTCAAATCAATTGTTAATAAAACTGGACTTACGTTTCTCAGCATAGTTTCAGCTTGGTTTAAGTTAAAGTTTCGTGCTGAAAAAACGTTTAGATATTAATATTTGCATTTAAGAATCTTTATAATTAAAAATAGTTATAATAAATGCCTTTATATAAATAATAATCTAATATGAAATATTGCTAAGAACTATAATGAAGAAGATATCTAATGAAAAGCATTATATCTTGAATAAATTTTGAAATTGTATGAAATGGTAATATATGATGGAAAATCAAAAAGTCTTTGCGCCTATTTTTTAAAGCCAAAATACGGCTGTGAATACAAAGCGAACATATACATTCCCAGCAGTGAAGATTCCTTGAACCAGACCAGTTGTATCTGCCTTCTGCTCCCATAATTGGCCCTGCATTCAGTCATTTAAGATGGCGGTTGTTCTTCAGACGTCCACAGCTTATGAGCAGCGAAGTGTTATTCGTTTTCTATGGAGCAAGGGAAACAAAGCCCATAGCAATTCATTGGGAAATGCACCCCAAGTACGGGTGTAACCATCAATGCCAACAGTTATTATTCCACACAGGCTCGTCTGCGGGAGGCCATCAGAAAGAAGCCGGGCAATGGCTTAAAGTACTTACGAACTTGCTTAATACTGACATGAAAATCCCTATTTCTTTTTCCAATAAAATAAAGTTTTAAATATTGAACTACTTCCAGATATTTTTCTAAATAGTTTTTTTTTTGAAAAATTGCAAAAAAAAAAAAAAAAAATCCACATTATTTTTTTAAATCTCATTTTAAAATATAAGGAAACGAAATAAAGATATTTTAAGTTAATTTCTGTTATTTTTTATGATTGTGAAAGCATAAAATTTTTGAAATCAATTTTCTATTCAGTATAACTTCGAGAAGACGAAAAAAAAATTAAATATTACTCAACAATGTTTAAAGTTCAGACCTTAATAATTACTGTCTGAAGAATCCTCTGCTTTGCCTATTCTTTAACATATGCAATAGTCCTTTTTATTGCTCTTTTTCAACGTAATTATCCTTATTTATCTACCATACAGACTTGAGCAAAAACCTCAGTCCATCCAGTCTAGTCAAGATCGAGACCCGCAATAAAACCTTTTTAATTTCCAATCAAAACAGAATATCTTATTCATATTTTATTTATTTATTCCGTTGCAAGATCCAAGAATAACATGATTAAAGAAGTAGTATTGGCCAGGCACGAGTATTCTCGTGATAATGATGAATTACAATGAATATGAACTCGAGATAACCTGGATAATTAGGGAAGAGTATAAGTAAATTATCAGATTGAACGATTTACTTCCATGATTGTATATTATCGTACAAAGTGCAGTTGCTTCAAATTCTATTGGAAATTGTAAGTATAATGAATGTAAGCTAAGGAAGTTATATATTTGAAGATCTTTTGTTTGATAATTACCAATTAATATGTATATGAAAGGAAAAAGAAAAATAAATTCGGAGCAATTTATCAATATCCTAAAAATAATGAGAAAGTCAAAAAAATATCAAATTAAAATAAAAAATCAAACTTTTAAATTATAGGGTTTCCCTAAGAACCATTTGCTTAAAATTTTTACATTTTTATACCAAAATTCATCAATATACCTTTCAGGAATTTGAAGAAAATGTGTTTATCTTCATACATTTCAGGAGGAACTTCATCTTTCATAATCTTCCGGAGCTACAATTCAAGAAAAAAAAAGCCTTATTAAAAAATAAGCATTATCCTCCACATATACATATGGATTTTTGAAGAAAAAAACCCTCTTTGATTTATGTTTTTGTAATGTTTAATAGACGTTTTACATCATTATCAGTGATTTTGCTACTTTCGGTAAAAACTGACTATCTTCACGGTTACTTCCTTCACCTTCCATTTTAAATACGGGGATATAGGAAATAGATGTCCTCCTTGATATTTTAAATACTAATTAGTTTGGTTTTACCTTTTTTTTTTAATTTAAAATCTTATCGGTGATAAGTTCCGTACTCTAGATCAGCCAGAATATATTATTTTTTGAAGGTTAATGTTAATACAAATGTTTACCTTGAAGAATTAAGTATCATAAATTATTCTTCATTAATATTAATCATAATACTTTAATATATGGTATTAGTTCTCATATGAATAATGTCATTTCTAATTACTATCTTAATTAAGGAGTCCATTTCTATTGTTTCATATATATCTAACAATGAATATTATATTATTTTCAAGTTGCTCGCTAATTAGTTTTATATTGTTTTAAGAACAATGTAAATTTCACTTATATTTAAGTAATATCAAATTATAGGAATTTTTTCATCTTAGATACATATAATTTGTACGAAATGCTTATGGCATACGGCGAAAAGGGATGGATTTCCAATTATCAGTACATTCAAATGTTCCGACTTTCTTGACCAATAAAAGGCCGTAGGTCGATTTAAAAATTTTTATTACCTTAACTGCGCATGAATAAATCTGTAAAAAAAATGAGAATTAAGAGTTTTCGAGGGCCGAGATAGCTTGGTTGGTAGGAGGTTGGATTCACTTCCCTGCGGCTGCGAGTTCGAATCCGTCAGCCGAAGACTATCTCTGTGTGTGTAGTGGCTTGCCCTCATTAAATCTGTCACGGCCACAAAATTCTTCATGTCGAGAGTAGTACTGGGGGTACTGGGTCAGAGGTGATGGTTCTCTGCTTTAAATATAAATTACGATCTATGGATGAATGAATGTAATACATGAATGAAGTCTTCCTCATAAAAAGGGTTTGTGACGTGGGTGAACTAGAAGTCATATTTCTACTCTCGGGTGCTGAGGGGTTCATACCCTCAGAAACTACAGCACCCATCCTTCCGTTGTAAAGTGGAATACTAGAACAACGAGAAAAGCTCCTAATATATGCAATGTCAAGCACAGAAATGTACTGGTTTATTTTATTCCGATCTCTTATTATATTTTTGATTGTAAAGTAGGTATAATTAAAAGTCACTGGGTATCGTATTACTTCGGAGGTCATTCTGTCTTGAGTGGAATAAATAAAAACATGGGCATTTTTATAAATTATTGAAATATAAATATAAACTAAAATAAATAACGTATTAAAAATTAATTGAAAGATAAAACTAAAAATTGGTAAAATTTTACTGTTTCGGGCAAAATGCCTGAATACTAAAAATATTTTTAAGCATCTAATATGAAATGTTATCCATTATAAAAAATTATAAACTTACTTTTATTTACTTCTTAATTTACCAAACATAATATCCGTATTTAAATTAATCTATTTCGCAGCGCAATTCTTACTTTCACGTCTTTTCCAAAATCTCTAAATAATTTTTAGTCAGGAAACAAATACTTTCGTAAATATATAAAATTACAGCTTAAAAATATTATAATTATTTGTATCTGATTTAAATTTTTATTACTTCCAGGTGATATATATATGTTAAAATACTAATTTCTTAACAAGAACTTCATATTTATCAATGTATTTATGTAAATTAAAACGTAAAAAATGTCATTATGTTTGGCAGAAGATTTTTAATTAAAAAAAATGTTAAAAATAACAAATTAATATTTTAAAAAAGCATGATTATTACAATTATTAATGATATATTAAGTTTATCCTGTCAAAAATATTTATAAGGCTACTGCTACTATTAATGAAATTACGGCGATTAAATAATTTCAAAAATTACACATGTTATGTTTTTCTTTTCTTTGTGTCAAGAAAGATAAAGATAAAAAAAAGCGAAAAACTTGTTTTCTTTTTTAAGCTTATTAAATTTCAAAACTGTAGCAAGACTTATTGTGAAAATTTCATTTGAATTGCAGAAACTGTTTTCTTCTTTTCCCATTGTATTTCATTTGTTTTAAGAGATATTGAACTCTGACCTATTTTAGAGAAGCGGCTTATTTAGTTTTGAAATTTTCTCCATGAAATGATCGTGCATATTCATTTTTAGGACATAACTGAATTTTATCTATTATTGTTAACTAAGGTTGCCTTTTACCAAAATTTAAGCAGTAGATTATTTATTTTTTAAAATTTATTCTATGAAATGACAATAATTTTTTGGAGTTGGAATACCTATTTCAAGAAATTTATAATAAATATAAAAATATTAATTCCTGTTTATCATTTCGATGTTAGAAATAGTTTGATATTTTTAATTTCTTAGTAGCCTTTAAGAAATTGTAAAACATAGCACTTAATAAGATAATATCTTTTCAAATTTGATGGATTCGTTAATGGAAACTTAAAAATAAACATAGAAAAAATAATTTTTCGCTTTTACTTCTTAAGGAAACCAATTTCAGGCTGTAATACTGAATACTTTTGAAACAAATTGCAATTATTTATCTTCCAAGTTAACAATAATTAAAATATAAGAGAGATCAAATCATAATGGATAAATTTTTACATGCCCCTTTACTTTAATCAGATTTGCGTAAAAGTAAAATATATATATTTTTTGTATTTTTTTAAAGTATAAATTCAGCATGCGTAATATAAAGTTACAATATTAATTACTTTCGAACAAAATTACAATTATTGATCCTTGAAATGAACAATAATTAAAATCTAAGATTAATCAAGCCATAAACGAATAAATTTATACATTTCATTTCAACTAGAGCTCGGTAGAATTAAAGAAATTATATATTTTTTAAAAAAATAAACGCAATATTCATAATATCCTTATTCAATGTTTGAAATAACAATTTATTCAATGATATAATTTTCTTTTAAACAGAATAGGATCATATGGGGAGAAATAATATAGGCGGAAAGATGCATTCCTGTGTTAGCCATATGTTAATTCATGCTCGCATTTACTTTTAAGTACTTAAAATTTTACTAAGACTTCAAAATAAAATTAATACCTAAAAATATTTTGAAAATTTATTCTAATTTGTTATTGTAGACGGTAGAAGTGAGTGAAGTCATATCACTGACTCTCCTCGAAGGTACACAAATAATAATAACAATAATAAACTAAATGATCGGACCACCGCTACAGAAATTGTGGTTAAGTCCTATGGACCATCACCGGCCACGGTACAAACCTTCCTCAAGGAAGTACTTTCTGACATCGATATTATGAGACAGATCCGCACCTTTTCGTGTACCCTCCAGGATGCAAGAACCAATTGCCTGAAGCTTCGCATGACAGTAATTAAAAGGAAAATATAAATAAATTTTGAAACATTTGCA
>JAOUZG010012102.1:0-12361 GCA_026289955.1 Argiope argentata | reverse complement strand
ATTTATCAGAAAGCAACAGAGGATAACAGCCGTTGTTGCTATAAATCCCAATACCTTATTTCTTTATTTCAGTTTCATAAAGTTTCGAGGAGACCACTATCACCGGTTTCTAAATTTATACCCAAGAAATGAAAACTTTAACGACACATGGATTTTAGCGGATAGTCGTGCCTCTTTACAGCACCTATCGCACTGGAAGCAAGTGGGAGACTTGACGAGCATTAACATTCTAAATACCATCCATCGGCTCACTGCAAAGCACAACATTCGCTTTCAGTGGTTCCCTTCCCACGTCGGACTTGAAGGCAACGAGAGAGCTGACGCCACTGATGAAGTTGGTAATGTCGACACTCTCACATATTCAGAGATCTCTTCAATTGCAAAAGTAAAGACAAATAAGCTTTGTCGTGTTCCTCCGAATAACTCCTGGTACTTTAGAGATTGTCCTGGAGGACCCTTTAGACCAGGGGTGATAGAATACAAAGTGCAGTCCTCTCTCGATTCATCAGTGTACATTTAAACGGCCTCACTTTTCACCTGGACAAAAGTGTTTCCCGGACTCTCATTGGTGTAAGAGCTCTCCAGCTTCTCCCATTCACATCTTAAATTGTCTACATTTTTCAAAGCATGACATTCTCAAAAACTCAGTTCTATTTATGGACTTTTTGGAAATATTGGGTTTTATGAAGTTGGCCCAGCACTGATGGGCCATCTAGGATTAGTAACAACAACAGAAATGTAACAAGTTATTGTGTTAACAGATATAAAAATATATTACACTTACAATTTCCTTGCTTTTTACAAATTATGGATCCCCTTATTGGTTCATATTCTGTTTCAAATTTATGCATCGGGATTATTTCTTCCATTTCAATTCCATTGAGAAATTTTTCTTCAAACAAAATTTTGAAAGCGATATCATGAGACAAGATTTCATATTCCCAATGCAGCATTATTCCAGGACGTTTCACTTCAATTTTCACTTCAAATCTTCCTTTTCTAGGCATAGTCACTTTCTTCACACCATTCAGATTTGCAAATTTTCCAACATTCTTTGTCTTGAAGTAATATTCTGGTACCGTCCCAGCCCAATTAATCTGAAATAGGAAAAAAGATGGGAAAGCATGAATTTTTAAGAAAAATTAAAACTGTGTGTAATTTAGGGTTTCTTTCATACTATGATAATGAAATGATATTAATATCAAAATGTTCTCTTCATACGAAATTTAAAGTTATTCAATTAAAGTTAGCTGTTAAATTTAGAAATATCTTTAATTTGTCCCTAATTTTAGGATATGTAATTACATAAACCTCATTTGTTACAATTTTGAATTCTTTATAGATTGAATTCATTTTTATTTAAATAATTTCTTTCATCATAAAAGTAGAGGAAATTGATAAAAAATAATAAGAAATCAGGAATTCAAAAAACTAATTATTATATTATTTGGAAATTATTCTGAAAATAATACAAAATTCAAAAAGCAAACGCCAAATTGACTAAATTTTAACAACTTTGATATTAAGAAAACCCATATCTGAAACAAAAAGTGATTAAGTAATTCCAAAAATTCAGAATTGAGAAAAATTCAACAATTCTTTTTGCATGCTAAAGTATCTTCATTATTATTAAATGTTTTTTAATGAATATTGAATATTTATCATTAATTATTCTTTATATCCCTGTTATGCATATATGAAGCTTAAATATGTATTCCAAACTCCTAAATTCATGTACAGATAGTTTCAATTTTTTCCTGATTATTAGTGGGAGGAAATAAAACCACTTCAATTAGTAATTACCTTTTGGAAAAACTATCAAACGTCAATTTATTAGATTAAGATTTTCACATAATTTGGAATAAAAAACAATTATGTTCCTTTGTAATTTATAAAATTTAAGTCGTTAAAATTGTATTCAATATGAGCATAAAGTTAATTAAAATATAATTTCAATCAGTAATAATCAGCATTGATTTTTAAAACTTTATACTTAAAAACCTATGTCAAAAATATTTTTACAAAACGAAAAGTAAATAAAAAAAACATTTAAATGATTATTCGAAAAAGAAGGTAAAAATTAATGATTTAATTTAAGTATCAAGTAATTAAAGTTTAAATATTATTTAACAAGTAGAAAAATTGGTTACTTTTTTCTGATTGGAGGAACGAAAATTATTAAAATATTCAGAAATAGTGTCCCAGTTCTTTCCATATTTGCAATTTAGAAAATTACTTTTGAGAACGACATCATGATCAGAATCAATTCGTAATTTGCAGTACCATAAAATAGATACTTAAATATACATATTTTTAATTTATAGAGTATTATATTTCCTCGCAACAACACATGTGGGTCGAAGTGAGCGTAACAATAAATATATATGGAATTATTCCAGAATTCTCAGACTTAGTGTTACTTCCAAATTTTTGTAAATTATAACAAAGTGAAAAATAAGGAAATATATATCATCTTATTCTTAAAATATTTTCTAAATTTTAAATAAATTGTTCACTATTCATTATACGTAAATACTTTATAACATTGTATCCCTTTAAATTTTGTTTGACATTCTGACAAAAAAACACACACTACAATATTCAACATATTTTCTAGAAATTTTTGTTTTCATGCGCATTTTACGATAATATCAGCAAGAAAATTTTCCGGAAAGATGGTCTCTAAAAAGATAAGATATTTAAAAATGCTTCGTAAATATTTGCTTCAACAAAATAAATAAGAACACATTTTCTTATCTTCAAAAGATACTTGAGAGTTTTGTCTCATTTCAAGAAATTTCTTATCTAGCGAAATAAAACATTGTATTAAAAAAAGGGTTGAATGACCGATGAATAGCCGTATCGAAATTTATTTCTAGAAAATTTAAAGCACATTTCTGCAAGGTAGCTATATATATTCAAAAAAATAAATATATATTTTAAGGTATCCGACTGGGTAAAAATCGTCAAATTTGACAAAACTAACGAAAAATTTTTTAATGCATAATATTAAAGCCTGTTCTTTTTGCTTTCCAAATCTGTCCTTTTTTTTGTTCTACCTACTTTAGAAATAAAGTTACGGCCATTTTAAGTTAGCATAGTATGACAAAAGTGAAACCGGAAATGGCATTTCGAAACCGGAAGTTGATGTAAATATTGCAATCTATCAAGGAATTTCGATGTTAAAAATTATTAAAAATGACTAAAATTATTATTTTATATCTTTTATGCCTGATAATAAATATATGTAGGTATTATTTCAAAATTTCTCTCATTAAAATTGGCAACAAATGTGCTGTACTGAAGTTCTGTTTGTTTATTTTCTCCACGTTATTGATTACTTCTCAAGTGAATCATTTACGAGCTTTTTTCAACTTTAAATCACTTTTTTGCTATATTCTAAATCTGTTTCTGGTTTTAGAATGCCCAAAACGAGATCTAAACGTTCCAAGAAACGCAGTTTTCATGGAAATAGATTTACTGAAAATGATGATGTGAGTGCATCAACTTCAAATGTCACTACTGCTAGCACAGCGAAATTGAACCTTGACTGCTCTTCTTATGTTGATATTCTGAAAACTGATAGCAACAATAACTTGACAGGAAATCGCATAATTGATTTATCAGTTTTATTTAATATATTTTCTGTCCTTTGCTGTCCTGATTGCTTCTCCAATGGTTTGCATCTCAGTGAGGATTCAAAGTTTGGACTGTGTTCAGATTTTGTTTTGAAGTGCAGAAATTGCCCATTCATGAAAGGCTTTTCATCTACACCCAAAACAAACAAAAATAACAGTATAAACACATTTATTGTGTTTGGATTAAGGTTGATAGGATGTGGTTACACTGCAGGAAAAAAACTTTGTTCAACTCTGTGTTTACCTTTTTTATCTAAGTGTTCATTTCGTCACCAAGAAAAAATACTTCTGGACACTGTTGAATCATGTGCTCAACTGAATTTGAATTCAGCTGCAAAAGAAGTTAGAGATATGAAAAAGGCCAATAACCGAGAAATAATCAGCTGTGGTGTTTCAGTTGATGGCACTTGGCAACGTCGTGGGTACAGTTCATTGAATGGTTGTGTCAGTGCCATTTCTATTGATACTGGGAAGATTTTGGATATCGAAATCTTATCTCAATACTGCCGTGTATGTCAAACCAAAATCTCTAGGTACACTAACAGTAGTAAAAACCACATATGTTCTAATCATAAAGGGTCTGCTGGCAATATGGAAGTGGTAGGAGCCTATCGTATATTTGAACGATCAGAAAGTTTACGGCAATTGGTATATAGTAAATATTACGGTGATGGGGATTCCAAAGGTTTTGACTCTGTAAAAGATATATCTGGTGAGAATTCGGTTAAAAAACTTGAGTGCATTGGTCATGTACAAAAAAGAGTTGGAGGGCATCTCCGTAAATTAAAAAAGAACACAAAAGGGCTTAGTGGAAAAGGGAAATTGACCGATAAATTTATAGATAGACTGCAAAACTATTATAGAATCGCCATTCGCAGTAATGTGGGAAATCTTGAAAAAATGCAAAGTGCCGTCATTGCCTCTTTTTTTCACTGCTGTTCTGGCACCAATAGTCCCATGTATCGCCAGTGCCCTGAAGGACCAAATAGTTGGTGTAAATTTCAGAGAGCCAGATTTTCAGGCGTAGAACTTCAAGAAAAGAAACCAGGCCTATCATCAACTATCATAAATAAAATAAAAGGATCCTATATGGAACTGTGTGACCAAAAATTATTGCAAAAATGTCTGCATGGAAAAACACAGAATTGTAACGAAAGTTTTAACGGTGTACTGTGGAATGTTGTACCCAAAGAAACATTTGTTGAACTGCAAACTCTTCGCTTAGGTACATATATTGCTGTTTTAATTTACAATTCTGGATACACTGGCTTATTACCAGTTTTTGAAAAATTAGGTGTGCCTATTGAACCAGAACAAGTCAAAGGTTTCATCAACATTGATGATAACAGAATATCCGATTCAATTCGACATTCTTCAGTGTCTGTAAAACTGTCCAGAAAAAAAAGAAGAGCATCTAGAAAGAATAAATCAGTGAAGGATGATATAAAGGAAGGTCCAACTTATAAATCAGGAGAGTTTTAGACTTGTTGAAAGATAATAATTTTGCTTTTTTTCAAAATGAAAACTTTAAAAGCCTTTTATGAAGAATTCAATTTTTGCACTTTTTGCATTACCGTAAACACAATATCTCAATATGTTATGAATATATTCTTATGAAATTTTGTAGAGTTGTTTAGTATAATATTTTTAATGCTCTGAACTAAAAACTAAAATATAAATGCAGTTTTAGGCATTTTACAGGTATTCATAGACAAATTGAGCACATTTTTTTCAAAAAATTCTTGTTTATATAATTGTTTTAGCCATATCTCAGAATATATTATACATATTCAAAAGATTTTAGTTCAAAGAATGCATATTGGTTATTACAATGTTCTTCTAAAATATTTTTGATTTCTGATTGTAATTTTTTTCTCTACTACTGTTGGCGTAACAGTTAATTTTTCTGTTTTTTAACTACAATTTTACCTTTTTTTCAAAATGTTATGAAAATATTTTTTATTTTAAAATATTTTTCATTATTCTGTTACATATTTAAACTTAACCTAGAATAATAATAAGCATTTGAAGCATATTTAAAAAAAAGGCTCCGAACCCAGTCGGATACTTAATTACAAAAATAGTATTTAATAATATTCCTTTAATTTTATCATAAGTAGTATATAACTATTTTCAATTGCAAAATAAGTCATTTTTTTAATTTAATTGAAAATTTAAGAAATTTTTTTTCTAAATTTTTTTTGTTATTAAGTAGGGTTTTTTTTAAAAAAAGAAACAATAGAAACGAGAAAAAAGTTTTCCATGAAGATCTTATCCGATCATTAAGATATTACAAAATATTCTTTAAATAATTAATTTTAGCAAAATAAATAAGATGTTTATCTACAAAAAATTTCTTATATGAACTGAAAATTTTATTTTTTACGAATTAGAACATCATGTAAATAAAATTTTAACGATTGTTTAAAAGGCATATGAAATTCCTTTCTAAAAATCTTAGTTTGTTTTTCAATTGCAATCAAGCATGTTGTAACAAAAAAATTATAAATTTTTTGAGAAAGCAAATTAACTTGTTTTTTTTTGGATGATGTCATTAATATTTTATTTTTAAAACATATAAATTGTAACATTGTACGTAAATTCTTTGATATTTACATCATTTCATTTTAAATATATCAAGCTATCCAAAATTTAAATTATCTCCATGCAGAAAAGTTGTATAGAATGATTTTAATATTCCAAATTGAAATTTTTTATTTTATGAATTGGAACATTGTGTAAATAAAATTTTTAACGATTGTTTAAAATGCATATGTAATTCCTCACTAAAAACCTTAAAGTTTAATTTTCAATTGCAATCATGCATTCTATAACAACAAAAAATTATAATTTTTTTACAAAGTAAATACAGCGTTACTTACAATGGTATTACATTGGGAATTTTCATCTGAATCCGTCCTTTTCCCTCCAAGACAGGCGGGTAGTTCTTTTGCATCCATTACATTTAATAATTCTGCTTTCCATCCATCTATGATTAAATATTTAAGGCATAAATTAAAATTAAAACCTTTTACTTAAGAATTAATTCTTTTCCTTTGTAATTGAAATCATGCAGTAGGAAATAATCATATTCTTCTCTGGAGATCACGGTGACCTGATGGTAAAATTTCAGTTTCGAATCCGGAAGGTTTCAGGGTCAAGATTTGATTACACCGAAGAACCTTCGTGTAAGGACAGGCCCATGTTAAGACTGTTGGGCCAAATGTACTTTTTCTGGTGTGAAGTAGTAGTTTGAGAAGTTCCAATTCATGTACTGTTCTCTTTATCTGATTGCGGTTAAAAAATAGGAGATTAAACATGAAGTAGCCCTTGTATTGCTTTAAAAAGAGACGTTAATATAACTTATTTGTATTATTCTTACTTAATTCCTGTTTTTATTCTTTGTAATATGAAACAGTAGTGTTAGAAATTGCAGTATGCTTATTCTAAAAATGAAGTAATTATTTTCTCAGTTCACCAGTCATTATAGATTTATAGATGAAAGCTAGAATCAAAACTATTTTATTACCGCTTTAATTCCATTTCTCAAGCTTTGAAATCCTGATATATTGGGAGATGCCAGAATACGTATTGTTACATAAAATTGTATTAAAGGAATGCCTGTTTTTGTGGAATGTCTGATGTTGTTGTTGTTCTCGTGTTCATGGATCTGCAGTGACATCAAATTATACCGAAAGTCCTGATCACAGCCGCTGCGAGCAGCGGTGCAGCAGGACTGTACAGAATCTCCCGTAAAGCTCTCCTCATCGGAACCAATCCCAACTTCAAAATACTCGTGGTCACCGCTGGGCATTCCAGGATGTGACCAGGAGTGAGCTGGACATCAGGGCAATGTTTACAAAGAACATATGATCTTGTTTTGTCTGGATGGATTTTCATGCCTCTATAGTGGTCGGTTCTAAGCCTTGCTATTGTAGATGTAATATCTCTGGGGCTATCATATTCAGTAATCAGGGATTTTTTAAACGTATGAGTCATGATTCTGTGTCTCGCCACTGCGTTAGCGTCAGCGAGTGTGATGGTGGTGCACTCATGAGCGAGATCTCTAGCCTCCTTGGCCAAAGAGTCTGCACACTCATTTCCTTCCATATTGACGTGTGCAGGGATCCAATGAAGGGCACAGGATTTTCCCTTGCTGTTCAACTGTTCTTGGCGGACAATGACATCAGAGGTGATGTTAGTTCCTCCATTTCTGATAGCCCCTAAGGCTGAATTAGAATCAGAAAAGATTGTTAGACCTTCTGTCGAATCAAAAGCCTGTTGATCATTTAAATATAAGGTGAGAGCTTCTCTGATCGCCAAGACTTCACTAGTGAAGTTGGAGGCGATTTAAGAATGTCTGATGAAGAAGTGTTATAATTTTTTCTTTGATCTATATACAATTTAATATTTAGTAGGTAAAATTTCAAATTAAAAAAAACATCATCTTCTTTGTGATCGATTAACTTCTTGCTACACTCAAAGAATCATAAAATAATCAGAAAGTTATTAATCATGAGATACATTAATACTCCTTATAAAAGAAGAAAAAAAATATTGGATAAAGTAAGAAAAATGTAGGATTTTATATTAAGTCATGCAAACATTTTTTGCATTACTTAATATAAAAGCAGAGACAATGAGCTGGTTTTTATAGGAGAATTGTTGTAAAATTTTACATTCTGTTGCAAAATTTCCGTGTCGGTAATTACATTATTTAAATTTCTAAGGATAAAGTTATTAATATTTTAATTTTAAAATATATGAATTGAAACACAAATTCTTTGACAGTTCTATGATTTCATTTTTAATTTGTTAAGGTATACAAAAATTAATAATAATTGTAAGCGATCCAAAATTTAATAATTCACATAGAATCTCACATGATGTACGTATAGATGTAAATTTTGACTTTTACTAATCACAAAAAATATTCTAATTTTTATTTAAAAAATAGTAGCCACCTAGTGTAAGCCAATAACAATAAAATAAAATAATTTAGTATAGTAAAAATAGTATAGTCGTAAAAAAATAGAAAAAAAAACGAAACTTCATAAAAATATAATTGTATTGAATCGCTATTTTTATTAAACAATTGTCTGTTGCTAGCTTGTTGTTGCTAAAAGTATTCCAGAAACTGAAACTTCTCAGATTATGTGAAATAATAGTACAAATGAACCAACAAGTCTATAAAGCGACTGTAATAAATTTAAATTTAAACATACTTTACGACATTCTGGATTCGGTATAAAGAACAATTTCAAAAAAAAAATGATTGTCTCGCCATTAATTAGATGATTTTTCAATAATCTAATTAGCCCAGATATAAAAAATTGAAGTATTCAGTTCTTAAAAAATCAATCGTTATTGGTAACAAACGATGTTATTAAGGCCAGGGTAGCCTGCTTGTTAGAGCGTTGGACTCGTAACTCTTAAGTTGCGAGTTCGAATCTCGCTAGCCGAAGATCCCCCGAGTGTGTGGTGGCAGGCGCTCATTAAATCTGTTGTGGTCACAAAGTCTTCCATGTCGAAAGTAATACCACTGAGGGTACTGAGTCAGAGGTGATCGTTCTCTGTTATTGATATAAACTACGGCCTGTGGATGAATGAATGAAAATGCATGAATGGAGTCCACTCCATAAGAAGAAGCTAAGTCGTATTCTTGGCTTATCTTGTAATTATGTTATTGTAATATGTACCAATAGCTTTGCTTGTGCTATATGTACTAAATTGAAATCCCCTTAGAAATAATTCTACACTTGTATTTGAAAATGCTAGACCCCGCGTATTTGTTTCTGCTCTCCATAAAAAAATCAGAATGTTACAGAAATTTTTCATTCTTTCTTATTTATTGTAGTATTAAATCAAATTCTAATTATGAATGAATATATGATCATGACTTTTTGATTGTTCTGATTTTTGAAGCCCCATGAGGATTCTGTAAGATTCTAGCTGTAAGATTCATTTTTATTTATCCAAGTTTAATTCCTTCAAACTGAAAGTATAAAAACAAGTCATACCAAGACCTCCAACCAGCTACAAAGGCACACGGATTTAAACCATAAGGATGAATAACCGTACCGCTGCAATATCAACACTGGGAGGAATTGTGGTTAAGTCTCAAGAGTCAACACCGGCCAAGGTGCAACCTTCCCGTTGGAAGTGCGTTCCATCTTCGATGGGAGAAGACCATCCCCCATCTATTAGTGTACCCTACAAAGTGACGAGATTCAACCACCATGCCGGAAGCAGCTCCTCATCAATTAAGAGGTTCCCCCTCCCCGGAGGGTAAATATAAAGAAGAAACCTTCGTAATAAAAATTTTTAAATAGCAATACACAGTTTAAAAAATGTTTTTATTTTTATTTTGGAGATGATGATAAAAAAAAATCACTAAAATTTTATAAATGTTAAATTTTCAATTAAAAGAAAGTCTTAAGAAAATAACGAATAAGAAGATAGAAAATAAGAAAATATCTATTAAAGAAAATATAAATAATAACATTCTATCTAAGGTTCAAATAACTATACATACACGTTATGGAGAAATAAACATGCATAACATAGAAACGATTTTTAAAAAAATGTTTCAGTTGGTTGACAGTCTTAGATAACAAAACAAAAATCACTATTGTTACATTTGATATAATCCTAAATTGCCGATTATTTTGTCAAGACGAATCGTTATGAATATCATGAATGCAGCCATGAAGGACAATCACTGACACACTTCTTGACTTGACCTTGGACTGAAGGAAATATGCCTTGAACTAATTTTCCTTTTCGTAATGCAATAAACAGTGATCATTCAAATTTATTTAAAAGTATAAAGAAGTGATTTGCTATGAAATTTATCTAATACGTGAAAGAAATTACAAAAGTAAAATTTAAAAATAAGATAATTTATTGCATTTGCATTGAAATGACTCCATATATAATCGTCCATAGCACTTTTGATCGTTATTATTTGCAGATAGGACATAAAATAATATTGAAAAAAAATATTTCTTTGTGTAAATAATGTATGTTTCAAGAAACTGCAAGAATAAATATCAAAATTAATAAGTTAGTAACATATTATTGGATCGTTTCTGTAATTAATAACTACTAATAACTAGTAATTTCATGCATTTAAATACTGTACATTAACATTTTTTAATTTTTTACCAAAATGTTGTTCATACCTGTACCAAAAATCTTCATTTTCTGTATTATCGACCCAGCAAGAATTGCTTTAACGACTGGAAATACCATTTTAAAATACGTTGAAGCTGTTATGAAAATAATTATTTTTTTCAGTCTTGAATAGCATGAAAATTAAAAATTAACACATAATTTTCTTAAGTAAAAAATAATGATTTATTAATAAATACTTTAATAAAGATAATTATTTAAATATCTAACCAGCTTATTTTAATTATGTTACTTTTCATATTCGGAGGACAAAACAAAAGGCATTTTGGGATTGACCTTGTAATTGTGAATACTTAAATCGTACAAAGGATATTTAGAACTGTCATTCTATCTCAAGGACCTATATATGTCTGGACATTTAAAGAAGAAATATTAATGTATAATTTTAATTCTGGATATTAAAGAACGAAGTATTTAATGATTTTTTTAAATCTACCTATTAATTGCTCTGAAATTGTAATTTAAAAAAGCAAATTAGTTTTAAACTGTCTTCATTATTCAATTATTTATTGAATTTTCCATTAATTGTATTTTTTTAATCCGAATGCTTGTTTTGGGGAAATTTTCTAATTTAAATATTTTTCATAAATCCCAATATGAACAAATTTTGATATTAAATTAAATTAAGCTCCATTACAATATATACGAAAAAATAAAAAAAGTTATAACCCAAAAATTCTTCAAATTTATCTTCAAAAAGTTATAAATTTTATTGAATAATAATGCCTTCAGATTTTGAGTACTAAATTTATTTGAGAAAATACCAGCAAGAACGAATTCCCATAGTATTTTTTTCGGTAAGTCGATGAGATGAAAATACTAAAATAAATAAATAAAATATTAGTTTTGAGTTAGTAAACTTTTGAATTAATTTATTTATTGATTTTTTTAATGAAACAAAGGGAATAAAATGAATGTATACATTTTTATTAAAAAATAATTCCAATTTATTATGCCAAAATGTAAAATTAAAATACCCTGGCATTTTCTATACACAGTTTTCAACGTACGAATTTAGCTCATAGAAATGTGTATAATTTAATACTCATAGAATTGCGTATATTCTATGTCCAAATTATTGAATAATATAGAGGTTTTTGATAGCTTACAAAGCCAGTTAGGCACTAGAAGAATATTAAATAATAGTGCGCATTTAGATTACTCGTAATAAATTACTTACAAAAATTAATGAGAGTGAATTTAAATCTTAAATTTTCATTACATATACAGACCATTTATGACATACACAGCTTTCAATAGTTCAGGATAGTTATCTTGAAATATATTGACAGCGATTAAAAAATACTCGATACCTGAAAAAACAAGTTACATTGAGTTATGTAGGTAAGGGTATATCAATAACCTATATGTAGAAATTGCAACTCCATTGGTAAGTTCGCATATTTGAGCCTTATACAAGTCTTGTATAGATGACATATCAGTTCCAGAAAAGTACGCAGTTCCGATTTCAGATACGCAGTATTTTTGTACTTCAAGCCTTGCGAAGATTTGTTTTTTTTTTTTTTTTT
>JAOUZG010012101.1:8778-36194 GCA_026289955.1 Argiope argentata | reverse complement strand
ACCGTTTTGAGGTTAAAAAGGCCAATTTACCTAGAAACCGTAAAACAAAGATATTTAAAAAATGTTACATCATATACTTAAAAATGCGGATAAATCTTAAGATATATCTAAAAATATGAAAATTGTATAATTTGGTCGATAAGAGCTTTATCTGCCGTTTTGAGGTGAAAAAAGGCCAATTAACCTCGAAATTGTAAACCGCGATATTTACAATCATTAAAACGATCCCCATAATATGGTCAATATGTGCGTAAAATGGGATCTTATACCTTTACTAAACAGTAAAATACGAATAGGGGAAGGAACACTCCTCCCCACATTGTGCGTTTCCAGATGAGGAGTTCTTGTTTCCGGGAGTAGAGGCATCTTTTCCGTCACCAGGGCTATCATTTCCAACCATTAAAACGATTCAACACAGGGGGGAAGGGGGCGTAATTTGTGCCTTTTCGTTTTGCCGAAGCTTCCAAAGGCATCCGCTAAGGGTTAACTAATATTGTACAAGAGCAGGGTCACGTTTTGCTCCCCATAATAGGCTCAATATGTTCGTGCAAGGGGGTCTTATAGCTCTATTAAATAGTAAAATACGCAGGTGGAAGGAACACTCCTCCCCATATTGTGCGTTTCCGGTTTAGGAGTTCGTGTTTCCGGGGGTATGGCAGCATTCTCCGTCACCAAGGCTATCATTTCCAACTATTAAAACGATACTACGCAGGGGTAGGGGGGCGTAATTTCCGGCCTTTCATTTTGTCGAAGCTTCCAAAGGCGGTTGATAGGGATGGATGGCATCACACATTCCCACTGATTAATTTTGTACTGGTGCTGGGCTACGTTTTGCTTCCCTTAATAAGGTCAATATGTTCGTAAAAGGGGGTCTTACAGCGCTATTAAAAAGAAAAATACGCAGGGGGAGGAACTCTCCTCCCTACATTGTGCGTTTCCGGAAGAAAAGTTCGTGTATCCAAGGGTAAGGGCGCATTCTCCGTCACCAAGGCTATCATTTCCAACCATTAAAACGATACTACGCAGGGGTAGGGGGCGTAATTTCTGCCCTTTAGTTTTGTCGAAGCTTCCAAAGGCAGTTGCTAGGGTTGTATGACGTCAAACACTCCCATCGAATATTGTTGTGCGGGTGCAGGGCCACGTTTTGCGCCCCTTATTAGAGTCAATATGTCCGTGCAAGAGGGTCTTATAGCGCTATTAAACAGAAAAATGCCCTAGGTGGGATGAACATTCCTCCCCACATTGTGCGTTTGAGGACGAGGATTTCATGTATCAGGGGGTTTGGGCGCATTCTTCGTTACCAGGGCTATCAGTTTCGACCATTAAAAGGATTCTACGTAGGCAGAAGGGGGCTTAATTTGTGCCGTTTCATTTTGTCGAAGTTTCCTGGGGCTGGATGACGTCACACACTCCCATTGATTAATGTTGTAATGGTGCAAAGCCACGTTTTGCTCCCCACAATAGGGTCAATATGTCCGTGCAAGTGGATCTTTAGCGCTATTAAATAATAAAATACGCAGGGGGAAGGACCACTCCTCCCCATATTGTGCATTTCCGGTTGAGGAGTTCGTGTATCCGGGGGCAGGGTCACATTCTCCGTTACCAGGGCTATAATTTCCAACCATTAAACGATTCTACGCAAGTGGGAAGGAGCGTAATTTGTGCCCTTTCGTTTTGTCGAAGCTTCCAAATACGGCCGCTAAGGGTAAATGATGTCACCCATTCACATTGAATAACGTTGCACGGGTGCAGGATCACATTTTGCACCCCATAATAGGGTCAATATGTCCGAGCAAGGGGGTCTTATAGCGCTATTAACAAGTAAAATACGCAAGGGGGAATGAACACTTTTCCCAACATTGTCCGTTTCCGGTTGAGGAGTTCGTGTGTCCGGCGGTAGGGGCGCATTTTCCGTCACCAGGGCTATCAATTCCAACCATTAAAACGATTCTACGTAGGGGGAAGGGGGCGTAAATTGTGCCGTTTCGTTTTGTCGAAGTTTCCAAAGGCGACCCCTGTGGGTGGATGACGTCTCACACTCCCATTGATTAATGTTGTAATGGTGCAGGGCCATGTTTCGCAGCCCTTTATAGGGTCAATATGGGCCTGAAAGGGGGTCTTATAGCGCTATTAAACGGTAAAATACGCAGGGGGGAATGAAAACTCCTACAAATATTGTACGTTTCCGGTGTAGGAGTTCGTGTGTCTGTGGGTTGGGGCCTATTCTAAGTCACCAGGACTATCATTTCCAACCATTAAAACGATTCTTCACAGGGGGGACGGCGTGTAATTTGCGCACATTCGTTTTGTCAAAGCTTCCAAAGGCTGCCGCTGGTGGTGAATGACGTCACACACTCCCATTGAATAATGTTGTACGGGTGAAGGGTCACGTTTTGCAACCCATAATAGGGTCAATATGTGCGTGCAAATTGGTCTTATAGCGCTATTAAACAGTAAAATACGTACGGGTTAATGAACACTCCCCCGCACATTTTGCGTTTCCGGTTGAGGAGTTCGTGTGTCAGGAATACTATGAACCATATTACTATGAAATAAAAGGATTTCTGCGCATGTGCATGAACTTGACTCTAAAAATCGCAAATAAATATATTAAGTTTTTATGAAAATATTTTGTTTTTTATATATATTTTTTGTAGTATTTTAAATTGAATAGAGAATTTGTATTTGGAATTGAAGTTCAAAAAAAAGAAAGAAAGTTAAAAGTATATTTAAATATTTTCAACCTCGATTTGAAGACCATCAAAAAACTACAATTCTGCCAGCCGTTCTATGCAACAGGTCACCTAGCATCAGAATAGCTGAGGAAACTTTCATTTTTAACACTGCCATAAAATTTAAGTTTTTTAGTGTAATGAAATCTTGGTCTGAAACCACAATGCTATAAAATAAAAGGATTTCTGCGTAAGTGCATAAAATTGACACTAAGAATTTCGAATAAAAATATTAATTTTTGAAAGAGATGTTTTATATTTTAATACATTTTTATGGGGTATTTCCCATTAAATGGAGAATTTGTATTGGGACAAAATATTTAATATAAAATAGAAGGAAATTTACAGAATATATAAATATTTTGAGACTCGATCTGAAGACCATCAAAAAAATATAATTTTGCCAGTCGTTCTAACCACCAGGCCATCTTCGACCTGAATAGCTGGGGAATCTTTGATTATTAACACTGTCATAAAATTTAAGTTTTTAGTATAATGAAATCATGGTCTACAACCACAATGATATAAAAGAAAAGGATTTCTGCGCATGTGCATGAGCATGACACTAAAAATAAGAATTAAATCAACATTTTTTAAAAAGAAATATTTTATTTTTAAATAAGATTTTTCGGCTATTGAACAATAATCTATATTAATAAAAATGGACCGCGAAATGCGTTGCTAAGCGCAAAACAAGAGAACGGCTCGACCGATTCAGCTAATTTTTTTACAAATATTTTTGTTAAGACACCAGGATGGTTCTTATGGAGAGAAAAAATGAAAAAACTGAGGAGAAAAATAGTTAAAACGACACTTTTCTTACTTTCCCGCCAAAAATCTTCATTTCCTTCCCCCACACCAACTGAGTTAGATAGCAGGAAGTAATAAATTATGATTTGTTTAGAAAGAAATGCGCGAAGTCAGTTGGTTTTCATTTATAGATAACGGGATGTTTAAAAAAGAAAGAAAATAGTTGCTTTTATTATTAGTCTGTATGGATATTTAATTTATGCCTGCTCAAAATAAAGTCTAGGCAGAGAAGAAAAAAAAGAATAACAAAGGGAAAAAGAATTTGTAGAAAAAAAATTAGTGAATAAAAAAAGGATAGAAAAAAAAGAAGTGTGTGTGTGTGTCACCATTATTTCCTTTGTGCGCGGTCTTTTCCAAGCTGGTTTTAAACTTTCGCATCTCTTGAAAACCAATTGTGTCTTTATTTGCTTAGTGTGTAAGAAATTTGATAATTTGATATAAAAACGTAGAATTTTAAACCTTTCCCTCCTCCATTTAAGTAAAATATCAAATCCGGGACAATCATTGTACGGATAGAAAGAGAAAGATGAGTAGTACAATGAACAGAACATCTGGAGAAAATAATACTAAATAATACTATAAATGAATTATATGATTATTAAAATTTGTTTGGTTTAAAAATATTTTGTTGAAAAACCTATTATGAGACACAACTACATAAAATATTATATGGAAATTTCAGCGAGCATTAATACTGGCGAACCGACTGGTCGCCAAAGGCGGCTAGTACAGAATAATAATACGTATTTAGTATGTATAAAAATAATAAAAAGAAACTGAAAAATTTAGAGGTTTTGAGGCTCGATCTGAAGACGCAAAAATATTCTATAATTAGGCCAGATGCTCTAATCACCACCCCTTATATCAAGAGAGAACACGAAGGAACTTTGGTTCTTAACACGACCATAAAGTTTAAGTGTTTAAAATAACGAAAACCTTGTGTAAAATCACAATTCTATTAAAAGAAAGGTTTTCTGCGCATGTGCCTGAACTTGACACTGAAAATTAAAAAATAAATTAACAAATTTTTTGAAGAAATATTTTATTTTTAAGTAATATTTTTGGGTTATTGAATATTAAATACAGAATTTTTGATTTTTAATAAGAATCAAAATAAAAAGAGGAAAAAAAGTAGGACACAAATTTGTGGTTTTGATACTCGATCTGAAGACGAGGGAAAAAACTACAGATCGGCTTATTGCACTCTCCACAACGCCACATATCAACTGGGAGAAAAATGGAACTTTGTTTCTTAACACGACCATAAAATTCAAGTCTTTAATAAAATAAAAACCTGGTCTAAAACCACAATGCTAAGAAAGTGAAGGTTGTCTGCCCATGTGCATGAACTTGACAATTAAAATTAGAAATAAATAAACAAAATTAGAAATAATATTTTTATGTTATTGAAAAGTAAATACAGAATTTTTATTTATTATCAGATTTTAAAAAAGGAAAAAAAGTAGAACACAATTTTGGGGGGATTAGGTAATATCAAATAAGCAACCATACGCTCTCATCTTTTATCCACCATTCATCCCTATAACGGAGAGGCATATACTTCCAAATACCTTTTATTACAGCAATTATAAAATTTGACTGGTTCCTGAGGAAATTGCAACGATTTCTGGTTGTTTAGAAGAACTTAACGTTGTATGTTAATTTTATATGAACTTATATGTTAATTTTTTTATATATTTTTTCAAATTAATTTTATTTTATTTGTGGAACATAAATATAGTACTTGGAAGTTACAAGTCATAAGTGTAATACCATTTTATAAAAACAAATAAAAAATAACCTATATAAAGGAAAATATCATTGGTTCTGAAATCGAACTGGGTACCCGTAAAAATCGATGGAGCAGTGTACGTTCAACAGATTCGGTCACCATTCATCCAGAAATCGGATGGATTCCATTTTTTATACATAATAAAAATTACAATTGATTCCTGATTTAAATGCAAAATTCTTTGAAATGGTAGCGAATTCTGCGCATGTGCATTAATTGTTTTTAAAAAATTCTTTAAAAATTGAAATTCAATTTACATTTTAAGACATTGATATCATTAAAACGATAATTGTTTGAACTTTAACGTAATGCAAAAATCAACTCTGTGCTGTAATGTTTTCGGAAGTTTTGGCGGAAGTTCCGAAGTTTTCCGAAATTGCACTTACTTTTTAATTAATTAAATTTTTTTAAAAAAAAGGCTTCAAGTTGCACTTTTCCAGCTACCAAGGTATAGACATGCCAAATTTGGTAGCTAGAGGTCTAGTGGCCTTGTCTGTAGAGCGCCAAGCGACACACACATGCACACTCACATGCACACACATATATATTTACACACATGCACGTATACACATATATATTTACACACATGCACGCATACACATATATATTTACACACATGCACGTATACACATATATATTTACACACATGCACGCATACACATATATATTTACACACACATATATATATTTACACACACACACATACACATACACATGCACACAAACACGTATATATTTACACATACACATGCACACAAACACATATATATTTACACACACGCACGCACACACACATATATATTTGCACACACGCGCATTGACTTTTATTATAAGTATATTTATAATAAGTATATTGACCTTTATAATATCTATGATTATCTATTTTTGAAAATGCTGTGCATGCATATAAATCATTATATTTCATATCACAGTTCTTTTAGATAAGGAATCCATTTTATATTAAGTGTATAGAATGGCTTTTGGAAAAATATATCTCTGCGGGTCTGCTGGGTAGATATGTAGAGATATTGGCTGTTTCTTTCTTTTCCAGTTCTTGTAATTATTCCGATAAAACATTTATTTATAAAATTTTATTTTTTATTTATTAAAAGTTTAATTATCCTGAAGAAATTACTTTTCAATACAAAATATTACAATTGTAATTCTTCATTGAAATATATTTTATATAATATTATCGATAAAACTAATATTATTTAGGTGTCAAATTCTTCCACATAAGTTGAAATTCCTATAATTCATAGCATTGTACAATTAGACGATGAATTAATCGTATTTTATATTAGGTGTAAAGATACGCATTTGGAAGCTAAGAAATTTTTGCATATCTGAATAATTGTGACTCCATTTCAGTTGTTAATCTAATTTCCCTGTAAATTCAACCCATAGTCACCATTTTTTTAAGTATTTTATGTCCCCTTCACCCAGTTATAACTTCAACAGGAAATTGAACAGATTCGCGTTAGATTTGGCACCGATGGCATTCTCTCTGGAGATCCCTCAAAGCTTTATCGCTTTTTTCTTTCCTTTTCTAATTCCCCTTCCTTTTTTCCCCTCTTTCTTTCCATCTTGCGTTAATCCAACTGGTTATATAACTTAACGTTATCGCGATCGGAGGCACAGAATGGCGTTATGTTATGTGTAATTGTGGTCCAGTCGTTAGAATGTATCTGAGCTTGTTTGATTTTGCGGGTCTCAAGTTCGTATCTAGGAAAAGATTTAATTTTTTTTACATAAATTCATTTTTTAAAAATTATTTTTAATATAATTCTCCTGAACAAATTCCTTGTTACTTCGAAATATTGCAATTGCAATACGTCATGAAAATAAATTTAATTTGAAAATATCCATAAAATTAATATTTTCATGCATTAAATAAGTAGAAATTTGTGTAATTCATCATACTGAGCATTTAGATAAGAAATCCATTTTATTTTATATTAGGTGTATTGAATAGTATTTATAAGTATACACGTCTCCGTTCGTCGGATGAATAGTGACCGAATCGGTAGAGCGTACGAATGCTCCAATGGTTTCTCTAATTACGGAATCTCGGAACCGATGATATTTTCATTTATAAATTTTCCTTTTTATAACATTCTTGGAATAGCTGCAATTTTTATTTATATATTTGGTATTTTTTATTTATTAACCATTTATTTGTCAGTGCAGATTATTAAAATTGGATCTTTAAATTTAGTGATAAATTCTGGTGATTTTCACTGACAGGGGGGGGGAAATTTTTAATTTAGTTTGCTAATTTTAATTGAAAAACAAGAGAAATTAGTAGTCGATTTCTATTATCTTTTTTACATACTTTTTATATGAGGAAATATATGTATGAGAAATTTAATTGCTGCAAAATAAAAAAGGATGTTAATTCAGTTTAGGAATCACTACTTCAAATAATTATTACCTTTAGGCAATTATTTTAAGCATATAACATCAGGCATTTTTTTTTTGTGAATTGTGTTTTATTTCTCTAATTTAATAACCCCAACTTACTTTAATTATATTGTTCTGATAAAGGTATTTTAGAAATATTTTATGGGTAAAGAATAAATGTTCTAAAGTGAAATGAAAATGTTTGAAAATATTCTAAAGGGAAAAGAAATATGTTCGAAACGAAAGTGAAATATTTTCATTATAAAAAAGTACTTTTCATCTCAAAAAATTTACTATTTGATTAACAATCAATTTAGAATGAAAATGAAAGGCCATTTTTTACATAAATACTGATAAATTTGACATTTGAATGAAAGGCGAATGCAAATTAGTTTATTTCCCATAAATTTCATATAAAATTTTTGTGATTAATGTATTGTATTTCCTTCTTCTGATTGGTATTGATGCATAGGTAGATACAAGTTACAGAATCCTTGTTTGAGACGCTATGGTGAGAGAACCAATCTAAGTAACAATTTTACACTAGGAGGTTTTAAAATAACCTGAAATATCCTGAGAAATTGCTTAGTGCAATAAAGAAGTAAATGGTTCAAATAACTGCCCCGTGGTTCAATGTCACACAGCAAGTGGTTTAAGATTTTGAATACGACACCAACAATAAAGAATAGAATGTTTAATATTTGTAATAAATTCCACTCAATTTCACAAGATAGATTAAATTACAAATGTTCGCCAATTCGAGCAGCGCTGAGAACAAAATTTGCATAATAAGCGAGCAACAGCTCCGGCGAAGATTCAGGGTCTTGCTAGAGCAATAGTAAAAATATTTTTATAATTCTGTTCATATTGCAGCAGCTATTTAAAGTTTTTTATATCAAAATCGGGGCACGATAAAATCCTTAAAAAGTGGCAAAAATGGAGATTTCATGATAATGTTACGTCTTTGCGACACCTCAAGATACGTTGCAATATTTTTTTGTCTATCTTATCTATACCAAAATGCAACTTTCTCACGATAATACAGATTATCAATAAAAAATTTATTCTTTTGTAAAAAAAACTATTAAAATACATCAAGAATTTTTTTAAAAAATATTGACGTCTTTGTGTCACCTCAAGATGCATTCAAATATTTTTCATAATTTTATAATTTATCTAATTTTCTATAATTAATTTGCTCCAGAAGTCGACTTTTCCACTCTATTACAAAGTAACATTCAAAAATTCATTTTTTTTGTTTCACCCTAAGATTATTGATTTAAAAAAGCCAGAATGACACAACCAGTAAAAAGCGTAATAACCCTTCTATAGGCTGAAAGTTTTACAGGTATCTAGATTCTATAATGGTTCATGGATATTCTAATAATAGAAATAGAATAGAGTCTAAAGAAAAGGAAAACAACACTTCCTCCCACACGAAATTTATTAAAAACTAGCCACCTTTGGCGACCAGTTGGTTCGCCAGTATTAATGCCGATTAAAGGATTCAATCAATTTTATATAACTTGGTCTCATAAAAAGTTTTTCAGCAAAATATTTTTAAGCTTCAAATTTCGATAGTCATATAATTCACTTATATTATTATGTAGCAGTCCTGATCTTTGAACTCCGCATTTCTCTCTGATTTTCTATCAGAGATCGTAAAATTCAGTTTTAATTTAAAGTGGGAATGATGAAACTTCAATTAATGTAATAACATCTTTACTTAATCTAACCTTGTCTTTAAATAAAACTAAAAACTGAAAGCAGAGTAGTCCGACATTGAAGTTTTATGTTCAATACAGAAATTGAAACATTATAATTTTTTTATAATTTATAATATGTCAGGGAATTAATCAGCAAACATTTCACAGATTAAATGAAACATTCAGTTTTTAATTTTATTTTTAGATGTATATAAATGCTCTCGATAATGAAATTTTTTTCGGTTTATAAATATATTTCAAAAAATTATGGTTTAAATTTCTTTGGTCTTATAGATTCATATTCTGTAAAGTATTTTTAATATTTCACCCTCTAAATCAATAAATAAACATTTCTATCTTCTGCAATCAAATATGGCTGATTTATTCAGTTTTGAATATTGCAAGTTTAGAACAATCATCATTTTCATAGTCTAGACCAATTATTCTAGAGTAACCCTGATTAGCTTCTTTGAGATCTTGATAAAGTGATCTAAAATCGCCAGTTTTTATCGAATAGTTATATTGAAATTTTCATAGATCAATCAGCTTTGATGATTGATTTAGTTCATTGGAGTGCCACTTTTTTATTTTAAGGATTTATTGTCTCTAGAATATTTTGTTAAACATGATCAACAGAGCTGATGATATATGTAAAAATTTAAAAGTCGTAATTCATCAGCATTTTCCTCTCAATCTACTAATTATATATTTCACTTAGACCATTTGGTAAGAGATTTATGTCTCTCCCCCCCCCAAAAAAAAAAATTAAGAAATTATATGTTGGGCTCATATTACAGATGATGACTTGTAGATGTTAAGCCATATTTGCCTTAAATAAAACTGTTTAATTGGATTAGTAATATATGTATAGTAAAATATTATAGAAAACGTTTTCATCCATTTATTTTCCACAAGTATCATGTTTCATATTTGCTTCATTTTATACAGACACGTGCCGAAAATGACATTTTTATAGGTTTAATTTGGAATGAAAGCTGATTTATTTGTTCATATGTGAAAACATAATATTGCTTTGGTTAGGAAGTTTTGATGTCTCCGAAATATGCGGGTAAAAAATGTGTTTATATGCTTTTACAAATTTTGCATTGTTAATTATTAAGTATGCTTGTGTGAAAGATGCGTTTTCAAATAGCTGACCTCCTTTTACCAGTATAGCTTTAATATTACGTATGCTTCGTTGAAAGCAGGTGCGTTTTTATTTCGCATGATTCATTAAAATGCGGAGATAAATTACAATCACGAAGGCGAATTCTTTGATTTGCGCAATATATCTTCTTCACATGAGTAAAAGTAACTATTTAAAACATGTCTTAGTGTTTTAAAAATTTCAAAAAAAAAAAAAACGCGAATGCAAAAATATTTTACTTCTACTTAATATCAATTGCTTTTTGTTCGTCGTTTCTTTGAAATGACGTCATCTTCAAGCTAGATTAAGATTTCTTACATTTAAATAATTAATATCGCTCTCAGAAGATTATCGTTTGGTACTTTTCTAAAAGTTCTTTTCCAGTTTTAACTGTCGCACTTCTGTAATATATTTTTATTTTTGTGTTTTTATTTATTTTAATTCATTAATTGAATTAATGTTGATATTGCAAACGATCAAGAAAAATTTTCTCTTGCATTTATTGTTTAAAAAATATCGCATTTCCTATTTATTTCATTTTATATAATCATCACGTGATATAAATTATATTTTAGTTTTATTTTTGGTCGTAATCAACTTTTTTTAATGAGAACTTCTGAAAATGTGATGGCAACATTTTATTAAAAACTTATTTTTTTTAGATCCTCGCGAAGATAAAATTTTATTTTTATTTTGTTTATTTTTATTTTATTGTTGAAAAAAACCCGATTAAATTAAATGTTTAAAAATTCATTAAAAATAGAGTTTTAATTTCTAGGTCAAAACATTAGTATAATTGAAAAGTTAATTTTTTTAGCTTTAACTTGATGCAAAAATCAATTTTGTGCTGTAATATTTCCGGAACTTATAGTGAAAAACGTTCAAATTTGGCTTATTCTTTAATTAATTAAAATTTTAATTAAAAATTCAAAAAAAGGGCTCCGAGGTGCACATTCCCGTCCCCCAAGGTATACATGTACCAAATTTGGTAGCTATAAGTCGAACGGTCTGGCCTGTACACCGCCAACAGACACACACACATTCTGCTTTATTATAAGTAAAGATAAAGATAAAGATTAAAAAATATATATGAAGAATTTTTTTTTCTTATCACTTTAATAAGAATGCTCTAGATGATTCGATTGTTTTACCAGCATTTATGAGGCAATGGTAAGTGATTAATATGTCTCGCAATTTTTATAAGTATTGAAATGAGCATGCAATATATTTTGAAATGTAATCCATCAGGAACTATTATCAAAACTAAGTGACTTACCAAACTCTGACTACCAATGCTTTGAAGCCATCCAAAGAGAAGTATTTTTCTCCACATCCAATAGAAGTGTTGATCAGATCTGGACTTTAAACTCTCCAGCAGAGAGAAGTTGAAATAATGCTTAGTAATGATATTATAAAAAATATTATTTATCTAAGGCAGTCTGAAAAATTTACTGGCAAGCCGAATTTAAAATTTCAATTCAGACTCCACTTGTTATTTTTTTATTTCACTCAATAAAAAAGTTTTTGGAATTAGGAAATATTAATAATTAAAATCAATAAATAGAGATATTTTTACCACTTTAATAAGAATCCCTTCGATGATTGGACTATTTTACCAGAACTTAGGCTGGCAATGTTAATCAAAATAATATTTTATAAATATTTGAGCATGAAGTATATTTTAAAATCAAATCCATCAAGAACTATAATCAAAATTCAGTGACTTACCAGGCTCTGAACCGATTATTTGAAGCTGTCCCCAAAGGAGAATTTCCTGCACATCCCGGAAAAGTGTAGATCAGAGATGAAGATTAAACTGAAATTCCTTCTAAAGTAAGATTTCATGAGTAAGATCATGATCTAAGATTTTTAATGAACAGTCACTCTACAGATGGAAGTGTGTTATGGCAAAATTAAAAAAAATTGTACCAATAAACGAATAAACTTTCTTTGTTGCATTCTATTATTCTATCAACAAATGAAGGAGAATAAGCGTGCACAATTTGACTTAAATGAGTAGACACCGAAGTAGTCTACTGATCATTGCAATTTCTCAAAATTTTCAGCTTACTACTTGTTTTTACTTATAGTATTATGAGACATGCCAAGGTATGAACATTTTTAATACATTTCTATATTGAAGTTTTTCTACAAGATTTTATTATACACGACATTTGATATTCAAAATTAAGATATCATGAATTTTTACTATCAATTCAACCTTATTATAACCAATATTTTCATTTACGTAAAATTTGTCCAATGTTGTGGAAACTTTATGTCCAAGGAATGTCCTTTTCATTACGCTCACTATAATACAAATCTGTACGCTCGTTATTGGATTAAAGGAATCTAGAGTATAATTTTATATAAATTAAGAAGAAAATACTTCTATGAGCATTTCAATAACTTTAGATTTTGATACTAATTCACTTTAAAAGCTTTCAAATTAAAATATAAAAGGATTTGAAAATAGATATGTTTAAGGAGAGTTAACTCTCTTGATTTTAGATCGACCGGTTTATCAGTTTCATGAATGTGATTCCATTCAGAGGGATTATATTGAGATTTATTGAGTTCCGGATTTTATTGAGTTCCTTATCAGCCAATTTCTTAAATTTATTGTTCGGCCACAAAATATAAGATATTCGCCAATCGGAACCGGGAGCATATCTAAAATTCTTAAATATTTCGTAAACAAATATCCTATTCCAGGTAATTCCAGGTAATTAAATGTTCCGAAATTTAGCGGTATATTTAAATAATTTTATTATTTCAGTATCAAGTGGTGATTCATTTAATATAATTGATATATAAAAGCTTAAATACTATAAAAAGAAATTCTCATAATTCCTGTTAAAACAGGATGCGGATTTTTTACTTGATTGTATGTCAGTGACGGTGCATCACACGCAACAATCGATGAAGTATCAACCAATATATTTTGGATGCCATTAATCTAATTTTCAAGTTTTATGAATTTAATAATATTTTAAGATGATATCAGGCTCAAAAGTCCTCCCATCTACGTTCATGACTGAGCATATGAGTTCTGAAAAAGAAAATTTTTAACTTGTGGACTAAAATCTTAACATATTATAAGGAACTTTAAAAAATTTTCAGTAATATTTTAATACAGAAAAGTAGTTTATGTCAGTGATTTCTGAATTGAAAGGTGAACAAAATTTAAAATTTGTAGCTCAGTTGCAACTTAATAAATCATTTTTTTTAATTAAGAAAGATTTCTCCAAATTAGTAATTTCAATGTCAGAAATCTATAAAAAATTTAAAAAATATTTCATTGTATTTATTTTTATTCTTTAATAAAGGTGTCAGTGAGAGAATAAATTATTTTTAATAGCACTTATTCGAAATTGAGTTTATCGATTAATATCTCTATCATAACAAAAACTATTCATTTTTTAAATATATAGAGTTGGGCGAATAGAATCTATTCTGGAATTACTATCTAAACTCAACTCACCAGACTAAATATCGATACTTGGCATCCATCTGTCCTGAATAAACAGTTTCTGTATATTCAGGACTGGTGTGTTGTTTGAAGATGAATTCTTAACTGGAAAATATTCTGTACATAAAGGATAAGATAAGGGTCCAAGGAACTTTCCCTATCTAAAGAGCAGTCTCTCAACAGTTTACAACAGTTAAATGAGAGTACCAGATTCCCTTACAGTGTTCTATGAGCGACTGAAAATAATTTAGTAATGATTTTTTTTACAGTGAAGAAATAGAAATACAGAAATATAAAATCATTGCTAATTTTCAAAATCTCCCATAGCTATTTATCTATCCATGAAGTATTAGGACAATTTTATTTTAGGAACTAGGCCTCAAAATGATTCTCTTAAATCCTCAAGTATTCTTTCCTTAATTTCGAAAAAAAACTTGAAATTTCTATCTGAATAAAACCAAGAAGCAGTTGGGAGATGGGAAATAAAATAATATTTCTGCGGGGGCTCAAAAAAATATCTCTGAACTGAAAAGTTATTTATCTAATCATATATTTGCAACGTACAATAAAGATTATTAATTACTCAGATAAATTCTATTTCCAAAAAGAATTCTGCCTTAATCGAAATCAGTAAAATGGGTGTAGGCCTTCTGATGTTTCTTGTTATAATCATAGTTCATTTGAATTTAAAAATTCAAGGCTTCAATGTATATAACCATAATGCAAATTTAAGTTCGAAGTACCATTTGTTTAGATGTGTTGTCGTATCGAAAGGTATTTTGACTCATTTTCAAATATTTTGTAGAATTTAAGCTGTTTTTCTACAACTATGTTTAGAAAATTTTTTAAATTACATCAAAGTAATGAGATAATTCTTAGATATTTAATAATCAATTTAAATTCACTGTGACCAAGGATTGCTTTCCTCACATTTGTCTAATAATGGGTCAAAGTTTCTATTCTTTACTGTCCTTTAATGCCGTATCTTTATTACATTCATTATCAATCAACTCTTTAAGCTCATTATTTGGCTACAACAAGAGAAATCACATAATTTAGAGAATATTAACCAATAGAAACTATTTTAGGAGAAATTGTTTTCATTTTGGTAACCGTAAATTCTAATGCATTTTACAATCTTTTCAATTATTTAAAATATTTAATGATATAGAAATGAATACATTTAAAAGGTCATTTTAAGATCTAAATAAGAGTAAATACATCTAAGGGATTAGAAAGTTGACTCAATCCCTTAAAAGGGAGTGATCACTTGTCCCAAACCTTTCAAAATGCATTAACAAGATTAATAGTGATTTCTTCATTTACAACATACATTAACAAGATTAATAGGGATGTGAGAAAACAGATATTCTTATCATCATAGATTTGCATTTACATTAATTAAATGCATCGTCTACACAGTTAAAAGATTATGATAATCTTATACAAAAGTTAATCAAAGGTGATAGGGAATTCGAACCCGAAATTGAGTCGGCATCCGAATGCACTGAAAAAGTTATCGTTTGTTCAAGCTATCAACGCAATTAAAATATTTACAAGACAAATCAGAGCGTCAATTAATAACATCGAATATTTCTTTATTAGCTGATAGTGCCTGTAAGCGAATATAATTTTAAAATCATAAAACTGCCTAAACTTACGATTGCAAAATATTATGGACATGCTGGTTAGAAATTTGGAATCAATTTCAAAATTCTATTGAAGAAAACAAATTTATGTCAAAAACAGATAAATTCTCATATTTAGAGTCGCTGTTAGGAGGTGCGGCCGCAAGTGCGGTTAATGGCTTTGCGCTCTCAGAAGAGAATTATGACCAGGTTTTAAAATAATTGAAACAAAGATTTGGAAGAGAAGAGTTGCTTATTAACGCCCGCATGTCAAAATTATTAAAACTTGTACCAGTTACTAAGCAATATTTATGGTCTTAGAAAGTTGTATGATACCGTAGAGATAAACCCAAGAAGTTTAGAATCATTAAAAGTTACTTCAGAGATGTAATGTCTATCCCATTTTAATTAAATTGATTCCCGAAGATTTTGTCCTTGAATTTAATAGAAAAAGAGTTGATACTTCAGTGAGCTTCAAATTTCAGAGTAACTAAATTTTTTTTAAGAATTAAAATTGAATGTAGAGAATCCACTGCGTTTATGCGTACTGTAAAAAGCGATAAGCGCAAAGAAAATCACCTCCCGAAAATGAAACAGAATTCTTTCAACAACTTCAGTCCAAATACAGCCAGCTGAAATGATCAATTGCAAAGCTCAAGGCCAAGTGCAAAACCGCGCGAAACTCGGTGTTTTAAAACAAGATGGCAGATGTTTTTTATGCTTGAAGCCAAAACACCACAGAAGATATTTGACATGCGGGAAAAAGCATAATAAAACCATCTGCTCTCAAGCACAATCTAACACACCCGATTTTAATAACGATAATAAGAGCGTAGTTACCGCAATTTCATATCAGGATAAAAATAAAACAAGCTTTTCTCGAGGTTATATATTTCTTCAAGCATGTGCCTCCCTCGTACGCAATGATGAAACAAGCGAATTGGGCACAGTATGACTAATGTTATACAATGGACGTATGAGAATATTTATAACACATGATGTTTCAGAAAAATTAAAGTTAAAGGTAATAAGAAAAGAATCATTATCGGAAGACTTTATCGGTATTTTGGTGCTAAACAAGCTAAGGAACATTCTTACAATATAATGAGACTTGAAATAAAAAACCATGAAAACTCCTCTTTATGCATTGAAGAAGACGCTTTGGTGACAGGAAATATTTCATCCACTACTCTTCCTGTACCTAATAGTGATATTAATAAAACGTACAATAAATTGAAAGTTTACAGTTAGCTGATAATATTAATAATAGAGGCAAGAATATCTCAATATTAATTGAAGTAGATTATAATTACGAAATCGTTTAGGCAGAATAAAAATATTAAACTTGTAGCGGCTGAGACCATTTTTGGATGGTGCATGCAGTTACACGCAGGTTTATCAAATGATTTAATGACCATGAAGATTGTAATAGAGGAAAATAATGTTTCGGATCAACTTAAACAATTTTGGGCACTTGAGAATTCAGGGGTATAAGGGGTTGAAAACGATTATTTATAAAAACATATTATATATGTAGGATATTCCACAGAACCATTTTAATTAACCAACATCTGCCTTCATCTTGTTTTGTCAACACCCGATGATATATGAAATCCAAAGCAAGAGTTGTAAAGGTCAGATTATTTCCCAGAGGACTATAATTTTTAATTAGTTTGGCATTCCAGAACAACGCCACCTATCGGTCTTTCGAAAGTCTGCCCCAATTAACTTTGAAGAGAGGCCCACTAACTTTTGTCGAGAGAGGACGTCTCTCTTCACGCGTCAGCGGTTCCCGCAAAGCTCAGCGGATGCGCGGTAATATTTTTTCAGTCATAATGTTTCCCTACCTCTAACGTCCTCCTAGAGGAAATAATCTAACTTTCTGATTATTAAATATCTCCATGTTTTAATTCTTTTTAATGTTTCCCTGTAAATACTCCCCCTGTAAATATTCCCCTTAAACTCTAAATAAATTCTTTTATTTTTCTAAAGAAGTCTCTTCATCCTTCGTTTGTATTATTTTAATTTTGGTTTAGAAACTAACCCGTAAATATTTAAAAAAAACCCTAGACATCACGCCACTAAAACCCTGCTATCTGAAGAGTCTAATTTTTTTTCGAAGATTTATTTAGACTCCCACATATATAAAGAAATTATTAAACAATTTGAAGAAAATATTGTTTATCAAAATAAAAGATATACAGTGAAGTTTCCTTGGAAGAAGAATATGAAAAAACATTTAGCTAATAGCAATGACGTGGCTAAAAGGGGTTTTTCGCACCTAAAATGGTTAAACTTATACTAGTATCAATCTCATTTCAAATTTTTTTTAAAGATTTTAAAGGTTTTGGACAACAAGCTGTTGCCATAACTTCCGATATAAAGAAAGCTTTTTTGCAAATACAGATTGCCGAAGGAGATCAGAATTATACTAGCTTCTTCTGGACGAAAGATCCGGAAAAGGCAGTTTAGAGAATTTTCAACATCACTAGAGTTCTCTTCGGGGTCAAATCAAGCCCCTTTCTTCTTGAAGCGACAATCCAACATCATCTGAAGATATATGTAGGACAATTTTCTAATACCTGTCAAATGCTAGAAAAATCGCTGTATGTCGACAATTTGATCTGCAGCCAGAGAGAATTTGATCCAGATTTTAAAACAAGCCTAGAATGTTTCAACATTTTTAAAGAAGCGAGCATGGAATTAAGGAAATGGAAAACTAAATCATTTGAGCTTCGTGATAAATGGAGAGAGGCGGGTTTAGAAATAGATGAAGAAAAATATTCCATTAATGATAACTCTTCTTAATTCCTTGTAAAGTTCTAAGATTAGCCAGGAATTCCGATTTAGATGCATTCCAATTTGACACTCGAAGCGTAGAGCAATTCTTGTCTATAGAGATAAATTCCAAAATGTATGTTCTCCATGTAGTTGGACGCATTTTTGACGCTTTGGGACGCCTTTTAGGACGTTTCACCAACAATATAAAATGTCTAATACAGGACATTTGGTGCTTGGGATTAGACTGGAATGATCCTCTCCCGAAAACACTGACCCCTAAAATAAATGAATGGTGCGACAAAATAAAACATTTGCATCTCATTAAAATACCTAGATATTTTCTCGCCGAAGCAAAAATCAATGAAATAGCTGAAGCTCAACTACATTGTTTCTCCGACACCTCTAAAAAGGCATATAGAACTGTAGCGTACATTAGAGTCTTATTGACAAACGGGGAAATCAAATCAAATTTGGTCGCTTCAAAAAGTAAAGTATCCCCTCTAAAGACGCTTTCGATCCCAAAATTAAAACTAATGGGGGTTCTTTTAGCAACAAGGCTTGGCTGTAAAATACTCAAGTGCATTAACTGTTCTGTTTTCTGGACAGACTCTTCAATTGTTTATTATTGGATAAAGGGTGACCCTGAAAGATTTAAAGTGTTCTTAAAAAACAGAATTAAAGAAATCCAAAATCTAAATAATCCCTCTGAATGGAATCACATTCATGAAACTGATAAACCGGCCGATCTAAAATCAAGAGAGCTAACGATCTATGAATTGACAAACTTTAACTGCTGGTGGCAAGGACCAAATTGATTGTTAAAAATGAATATAAATGGCCTAAATTAGGCAAAACAAATAATGAGATAAATATCAAAAAAGACGCAGACAATTTAGAATTGAAAAGGAACGTCCTAATAAATTCAATAATTGTAAAAGTAAATTCCTTGAAGGATGATTTTATTAAAAGATATTCTTCTTTCAGAAAATTAATTAGAATAACTGCATTGTGTCTAAGATTGTTGCATAATTGTAAATCAGTTCTGCAAAACAGAAAGAGAGATCATATAAATGTAACAGAATTTTTAAAAAATACTACAAAAGCTTTAATAAAATTTATAGAAATGAGAGAGTGTTTGAATTTGAAATTAATTAATTAAAATAATAAAATTCTTCCAAAGAATAATCCGCTTCTGAATTTAAATGTGTTCTTAGATAATAAGCTTTTAAGAGTAGGTGGAAGATTAAAATTTCCTAATCTTCCAGATTCTCAAAAATTTCCTCTATTCTTACTTAAGAATCACCATCTCACAAATGCTCTTATAGAATACTTTCATGAAAAAGCACTCCACTCAGGTGTTCAAACTACCCTTTATTTAATTAAACAGCAATACTGTATACCAGCTGATATAGAAAAAGTTAAAAGTGTAATTAAAAGATGTTTAACCTGCTTTAGAGTAAAAAATAAAACTATTCAACAGGCAAAGGGCGATTTACCAAAAGATTGGGTCATTCCATCCAGACCCTTTGTTAAGGTGGGAATTGATTTTGGTGGCCCAATCATAACGAAACCTAATAAGGGCTAGAGTAACCATCAAATCTTACGTTGCCACATTTATATGTTTCAGCACTATGGCTCCCCATTTAGAAGTAGTGTCTGATTTAACAACTGAAACCTTCTCAGCATGCCTTAAAAGATTCATCGCAAGACTATCGAGACTTTCAGTAATCGGTTGTAACAATGCAACTAATTTTAAAGGAGCATATGCTTTTCAAAAACCCCTATTTAAATTATGCAAATCCAATTCGATTCAAAGTTTCAGTTCCGAGGAAGGCATCATCTCTAATTTCATACCCACAACTGAGCCCAACTTTGGGGGTCCCAAGGAGGCAAATATAAAATCTATGAAAAAAATCTTAAAGTCGCCAAAGCCAAAATTCTTAACTTTTAGGAACTTACTACATTGGTTGTCGAAATTGAAACAATATTGAATTTAAGACCCATCAGTCCCTTGTCCGCCAATCCAACCGATCCACAACGTCTAACGCCGGGACATTTTTCGATTGGGTCATCGTTACTCTTTTTCACTGAACGAAATGCTGCTGTCAGTTGATCTTCCTGATGAAGCTATGTCCAGGACCTTAGAGCCAAGTTTTGGGATCGCTGGAATCGGGAGTATCTGCAACAACTACAGCAGAGGCAGAAATGGAAGAATTCAAAGTGCCCATTTGAAATAAGGTGACCTACTCATCTTGAAGGACGAACACAAGCCATTAAAGTGGAAGCTGGCGTGAATAAAGAAGACAATACCTGGATCCGATGGACTTGTTCGAGTAGTTGAGGTACAAACCACCAACGGACTATTTCTACGATCCATGAACCGCATAATTTCCCTTCCAATTCAGGATGTTGGACCAATGTCTAATGGTGGGTGGGATGTTGCTGAACCGATTTAAAACTTTGAATCTGAATCTGGCAACAGTATTGCAGAGTCAGCGAAAGAACTTAAAAACTTAAGCTGTCAACAATTTTTCCTTCTTGAGTATTTATTCTAACCATTTAAAAAGACGTTGATGTATTTTTTGTTGTTTGCGTTTTCGTCACGTAGCTGCTTCATGTTTAATAAATGATAAAAAAAGACTGATCAGGCCCGTTTAATTGTTTACCCACGAACAGAGAGGATGACCATTCTCTTTTTAGATTATGATCTATTCGGAAGGGTGAAAGGAGGTTATTAGGAACCCCTGCTTTGTGTACTGTCCATAGAGAAATGGGAGATTGTTGCATCTGTTACCTTCAGGAACTAGCTCTTATTACAGCTAAACAACAAAAAAATTATAAATATAAAAACTGAAAAGGAGGTTTGAACAGAAGAGAACATGAAGATTCTTCACATCAGATGTGCTAACCACTAGACCAACATGAAATATTACCTTTATGATAGGATTGAGATAAAAGTACTTATTAATCCTCATTCCTATTGCTTTTTACAATTGTAAATTTTTGCAAAGAAAAGGTTGGAATAGTTCAGATAAGTTTAAGGATTCTCAAGGAACCAATATGCATGTTAAAAAGTTTTGTAAGGGAAAGCATTGAATTTTCCTTGATTTCAATGTTTATAATTATTACTATCGTACTAATAAACTACCCCTTCTTATAAAAGCTGTACATGCTATTTGTTAGAAAACTCTCTTTAAATGATTCCTACAGATGTCAGCAATATTATTTCAGAAAAGGTTAGTTTGGTTAATCGTCTATTTGTTTTTTTGTTGTGGAAATTTCTAGAGAAGGCTTCGATTCAAATATTCTCATTTATCATCTGAATAATGTTGAAATAATTTTTTTAATAATTATCAACAACATCCTTCATAAGTATAAATAAATTCATAAAGTACTCCCCATCATAAGTCCCATTCATAAAGCCCCCCATATCGGTGATTATTGCAAAGGAGGAAAACGTGAAGAAAATTAGTCGCAAGAAATTATTTTTTCATTTATTTCAGTTTCGTAGCAAAAGAAAAATAATTAATCTGAACTAAATATTAGACGATATGAAACAGAATCTATTCTCTAGATTGATGGCATGAAAAATTTCGCTCGGACCTCCAACTCATGAATACTGCTCAGCAGATGGTATCAATTTCTAAGCATCCTATTAGAAGAAATTAATCTGACACACACTGAATAAGCTTAGCCTAGGGGGACAGGTTCATCAAGATCACCAACGCAATCACGTGATCCTACGATAACGAAGATACCATCTGACCAAAATAGTTCAATTTGCTTTCCTTTCTTACTGAAAGCCTGAATGAGATTTGCTTTTCCCAATTTCTTCTATTTACAAATTGTTGTTATTAAAAGGGCTATCTTTAAAGTACCAAGTAAGAAAAAGTTTGTAAAAATATTATGAGTGAAAATCCATCGAATTCATTGTTTAATTTCAGCTTCATCAATATCAGTTTTTATTTGTCAGATTTGATTTTGAGCTTCAGTAATTTTGAAGCCTGTTAGACTGGATGGCAACTCTTATACCACTCAAACATACGCATATATTTTACTCAAAAATGTTGAATTTAAGACTGCCACTTGATCCCAATCTTTTAAGTGAAATGCTATCTAAATGCTTTTAATTTAATTCTCACGATAGATTCAGTACTAAAGTAAAAACTGAAATCTGCAAAACATATTTCAATGTGTCATGTTCGAACATAATTCTTGAACGGCCAGTCATTGAAAACGTCTTGCTTAATTAAACAATCTAATCTACTATTATAAGGATTTTTATTAATGTTTGAAGGAAACTCTCAACAAAAAGTGGTA
Source organism: Argiope argentata (assembly GCA_026289955.1). Classification (NCBI taxonomy): domain Eukaryota; kingdom Metazoa; phylum Arthropoda; class Arachnida; order Araneae; family Araneidae; genus Argiope; species Argiope argentata. The sequence continues at coordinate 13,403 of JAOUZG010012101.1, read as the reverse complement.
TATTTTGCAAACTTATGGATTAATCAAACAACTTAAAATTATTTTTAAAAAAAGATTTTTATTCAAGTTTGAAGTAAACTTTCATAAAATTAAAAAAACTGAAAAAATCATATTAACAAAAAGTGGCAAATTGGAGATTAAAAAGGTCTTTATTTCGAAATTTCAGCCATTCACCAGTATTTTTGAGTCTTCTAAGCGCTATTTTTGAGAAAGTTGAAATTTAAAATTTCAATTTTTTACCCATGCATTTTTGTTGGAGCCGAAAACCTCGTTCCATTGAACCCTCATTGAAGCATTCGCGTGCTCGTGTGAGTTAAATTACTTTTTTTTTATTTATTTTAATGGCTTCATCGAATGAGTCACTTTAGTATTGCAAACGATCGAAAAAATTTGGTCTTGCATTTATTGTTTACAAAAAATATCACATTTCCTGTTGATTCCATTTCATATAATCACGTGCTCAAAATGACATTTTTCTAGATTTTATTAGCTGTAATGATTAATTATTTTTTAAATCAGAGCTTTTGTAAATGCAATGGCAATGCGTTATTAAAAGCTGCTTTTTGAGATGTTCGTTAAGATAATATTTTAAATTCCTTGCCCACGCATTTTTGTTGACGTTAAAAACCTCATCCTAAAAACCTCATGTTCTAACATGATACAAATTGCTCGATTTATGTGAAAGGTATATTTCATAACTACTGTTAGCCTATATTACACCAAGCATTCGCGGCCATACTCGATGTCCACAATGGAAAAAAATCTTCTGTATCGAGTTGGAAATTTGGTTCAGTGGCATCCAATTAAGCATATCAAAATGGTGTAACTCAATACTTGAATTAGAGTATAAAAACATTTATTTTGCAGAACAAAGACGAAACACAGTAAACGTTTAACACAGAATAGACATTAAGATTTTCAATTGTTTTTTCAGCTCAAATAATAACTTTCTCAATCGAAAGATATTTACATACAAAGCACGCATCAAAATTGGATTCCTATCCTCTCATTTCGAAGTCTAAAGTTCAACTGAATATAGTTTAACATTTTTTTCTGCCAACCTCACAAGCGCAGGTAGGGAAACAGAAGAATGTCAAACTTGGCCGGTTATTGCCGTTTCAAATGCACATTTTTTTCACAGCCTGTTTGAATTTTATGAGGACAATTTTTGCCCAAATGTTTTCCAGATAGTTTTTTTAATTGTAACTTATAAGTCGCTTCTAGTCATCCAAAACTATGTACATAAGGTACATTTTGGATGGTTGGTCGAATTTTTTTAATTATCAGAAAAGAGCAACCATCTATCTTGCCTCTTCTTTTTAAAACAAAATTCGATGTAAGATTTCATTGATAAATAGCATAGTTGATTTCATATAATTTGGTATTATATTTGTTGTTAATCATTTTTCACACTTTGTTTCTCGCTTATTTTCCAGGTTTTTACATGGACTTTTAGAGACTTACATATAATAGCATAAATTTCATATTCTGGGGTGTTTTTCAAGTCGTCTCGAGTGATAAAATTTACAAGCTTGCTGTGAAGCATACAAAATATATTTTTTATTTTAAACATGTTTTGACAATCTATTTTTTTCTTATCAAATAAAAAATGCCCTTTTAAATTTGTAGATTTTTACTAAGTATTAACTTTCTTTCAGTGATATATTTTGTACATTACTTATCGGGTTCAAATAATATATCTATATAAAACGCGCCAGAAAGATTTATTGTGTAAGTAAAAATTATTTACGATTCTCTGCATGTATATTGTTTTAAAAATTAAAAAAAAAACATAATGCAAAAATATTTTACTACTACTGATTATCAATTGCTTTTTGTTCGTCGTTTTTTTTAAATGACGTCATTTTCAAAGTTCGTTTAATATTTCTTTCTTTTAAATAACATCTCGGTCTCAGAAGATTATCATTTGGTGCGTTTCTAAAAATTCTTTTTCAGTTTTAACTTTCGCACTTTTGTAATATATTTTTTCTTTGTATTTTTATTTACTTTAATTCTTTAATGGAATTGTTAATTTTGAAATTGCAAACGATCAAGAAAATTTTCTCTTTCATTTACGGTTTAAAAAATATCACATTTCCTATTTGTTTCATTTCATATAATCACGTGATGAAAATTGTACTTTTCTGTTTTATTTTTGGTAGTAATTGACTTTTTTAAAAAATTAGAGCTTCTGAAAATGTGATGGCAACATTTTATTAAAAGCTGATTTTTTTGAGATCCTCGAGAAGATAAAATTTTATTTTTATTTATTTATTTTGCGAAATAAATTGTTGAAAAAAACGATTAAATTAAATGTTTAAAAATTCATTAAAAATAGAGTTTTAATTCGTAGGTCAAAACATTAGTATCATTGAAAAGCTTATCTTTTTAGCTTTAATTTGATACAAAAATCAACTTAGTGCTGTCATATTTTCAGAAGTTATAGCGAAAAAACGTTCAAATTTGGCTTATTTTTTAATTAATTAAAATTTTAATTAAAAATTCAAAAAAGGGCTCCGAGGTGCACATTCCCGGTACTCAAGGTATACATACACCAAATTTGGTAGCTGTAGGTCGAAAAGTCTGGCCTGTATAGCGCCAACACACACACACACACACACATCGTGCTTTATTATAAGTAAAGATAAAAATAAAGATTTCTCCCTTGAACTGAGAGGCTTCTTTTCGAACATTACCCTCACATCCACTACGTGCCAATTTCAGTCTCTCCTCACCCCGTACTTCCGCTTTTAAAAACTCAATAAGATTTGTAAGACGAGAAGTTTCTGATTCCTCGCTCTTGTTAAAATACAAACTTCTCTGCCATGCTCTTAACACGTCTTCGGTAAGACAAGATTCCACCATTGGGTATAACCATGCGGAATTAGAATTTGAATTTAAACACAAAGAGTCTAACGCCTTCAAGTGAGCTTCCAATTCATCAAAAAGTTTGTCAAGGGGGAACTTATCTCTGGTATTAGCTTTAACATTTGAAATAATTAGTTTAATCAGTTCTCTAACATATACTTCAATCAACAATTCTGATTCTCCAAAACGCTCTTTGAGAGCATCAATAGCGCTGCCATAATTAGCCGATGTTACCGGATAACTATGGATAAATTCCTTGGCACGTGACCCCTCTTTCATACTTTGCACGAGGTAGGAAAATTTATCAGTCATGTAGGTCGGCGTCATTATGGATTTTTCAAATTGAGACCAGAATGGTAGCCAATTAAATAAATTGCCATCAAATTTCTTCAATTCAATTTTTGGAAGTTTATGCGGCTTCACTTTATTTCTACATGAAACATTACTTCCCTCAACTGATCTGATCTCATCATTTAAACCCTTTGCAATGCCTAGTTTAACCTTAATTAGACGAGATACAGTAATGTATTCATCCGAATAAACTTCCCTGCCTTCTATTTCTTTTATAACATCTTCATCACTGGCTGCTTCCCTTTCAACTATAAAAAAAATCCAAAAATTTCTCATCTAACAAATTTAATTAACCATTTAAATTTTGTAATTTACAAAACTTTTCATTTATATCGCAATCCTCTTTCAATAACTCATCTTTAAGAAAATTAGCCGTTTTAGTAAATGAGGCCCGAAGCCCCGTCCTTTTAAGTTTAAGTGGTTCCATTACAGCTGTTTGAAAGTTCACAAAATATGGTTCTAAACTAAATTAGTACAAATAAAAATACACTGATAAAAAACTGATATTCATACTAATAATAAGAAACACAAAAAATAATAAAAACTTTCAACGAACAGTAATGCATAGAAAGCTACTTATAGAAAGCTACAACGGAACCGAAACGAAACTAGACATGTCTAATCCTGTCGCGGGCGCCCCAAAAAATGTTATAACTCATAATTACTACCCGTAATTTCTGCAGGTAAAATGTCTTAATTACTTTATCTAAATTAAAACGCATCCTTTGCCTATCCAAGAAAAAGAAAATTTCACATACCTTTGATTCTCCATCTAAAAAGGAATCCTCAGAAAAAAAGACAAGCTTACTTGTCAGACATCTCTTTATAATTACCGGTACATGCAAAAACTAAAAACAAAAAAAAAGACAAAAAACAAACGGTAGATATTCATTAGCATAAGTTCTCTTATAGAGCCCTTGGCGCCATCTAGTGACACCTCTGGAAAATGAGTTGAAATTTATAACACCCGGTCTAACGATAACCTTTACTATAAATAATTGATTAATAAAAAACTAGCATTAAATTTTCAACTCCAATGGAGGAGTCAAAACCAATTGTGTCAACGCAAAATGCGTAATTTTTCAACTGTTGGGGAACGCAAAACAGATTAGAAATTTCTTTATTCTGTATAATTTTAATTCGAATATACTTCAAGATAAGTCGGAAACATTAATTAATTAATAATGTTTAGTTTTAAATGCTTCAAAGATAATGAAAATAAACAGAATCATTTAAAATAATGGCCGGAAACATGTTAAGTTTAACCTCATTAGCTTGGGGAAAAACAAACCGAATTCTTTGCTTATATGGCAGCTGGAAAATGAAGAGTTTTAGCGAGAAAGTTAGTTTTTTAATAATTAATAAAAAATTAATGAATTAATATTTGAAAAAATTGTATTAACATC
>JAOUZG010012100.1:0-10038 GCA_026289955.1 Argiope argentata | reverse complement strand
ATTGACTCTGAACAACAAAATTTATAATCATTGCTGATGTATCGCAGTCACGTTTGACATTTTATTCAGCAAATACGTTTTCGTATTAAGATATTCTAAGAAGTTAAAAGCGATGGCGCTCAAGAGAGAATAATCTTTTATCCCATGTTCGCCTTTTAAAAGTGTCATCGCCTTCAAAAAAAGCCAGGGCACGTTTTCGACTCGAGAGATGCTATGGACAACTGGACTTTTCAGCCCGGATCAGAGTGCTGCTTTCAGACTCGGTTGCCTAATAACATTCGAATCTGATCAGATGAATTTATAACTCTTAAAACGGAAGTACTTGGAATGTGCGAACACCATCTGTGATCTTAACGGATATGGAGCAGAATCTCCATGCATAAGTTGAATCAGTGACTTTGTAACCTTGGTCTTCATTGTGTGCTAAGATAAATCCAATTAAATATAAAAGAAACCTTGAATACAGAAATATATTTCTGAAATCCATTTTTAGCACAGGAAAGGTTGGAATTTTGGATATATTACCAATAAAAAAATACATTCAAAAATAAATTAACATATATATTTTTTTTATTTCATTCAAATATGATTAAATAAATTCAAATTCGATTAATTTATTTTCAATCAAGTCAAATATAATTTATTTTTTTATTGTTGTTATTTTTACGTAACAAAAATTATAGAATTAGAATTATAAATTATAATTATATTTAAAAATTAAAATTATAATTAAAAGGTTTGATTTTTTTGCATTTTGAAATCATGTTACATATTTTTATTTAATTACGTTTATTATTAACTAGACAACTTTAATTAGTTGGTTTTTTGGAATTAACAGATGCAAAAAAATTTCAACTAATTATTTTGTGTAACTTTGTTTTTAACCTTGCTCTGCAAAATATTTTTAAAAGTCAAATTTTGATAAGCATATAACTTATGGCTATTTCAGAGGCCTTACGGCTTTTCGTTAATTTTGTTGTACAAATACCCTAATTTTCTATCATTATCTTTGTACATACAATATCGCAGAAAAGTGCAGCAATATTTAAAAATAGTTGCAATGTAAGGAGTTTTATCCACCACTTGCTTCTTAGGTCCGAACTCCGTACCTTTTGGTTAGTAGCCGCGTAACAAATCCGTTGGGCCAAAAGTGCACTTCGGTCCGAGGGATGTTATCAAGCTTATATGTAAAGCAATCACCACAGTTATATGAGCAGTGAAATATTTTACAATTTTTTTTAAAAAAATCATGCTTTATATTGTAATTTATTCGACCCCCAAAAAATCAAATTTTCAAATCTGAATCATCAGCAATGGAAAAACGGCCAGCTTAAAATATAGCAAAATCAAAAACTATTTGATTTTCACTTTAAAAATGAAATCTGTAGTAACAAAATAAGCTTAAAATATTTTTTTATAATTTAATTGAAAGTAGAAAAATTATAAGTCAAAAAACTATTATAATTAATTAGAATCTTTTTTTAATTTTAAGATGAAATAAAACTCATTTTTTCTCAGTAATATTTTTGGCAGTCATTAAGAAAAAAATATGTCCAAATTTCACTTTTTTTTAGTTAATTATTATCCTAATGGTAGTTCAAAAACATTTCTTTGAGATTCGCATAAATATATTTCAAATTTTGAAGCTTTAAATCAAGTGATCTGGTCTACAGAACATCAACTCAAGCACTCACATTCATTCATCTTTGTTATTATTAAAGACGTAGTCTAGATGGACTTTAGATCATTTCGAAATAAAATACTTCTTTACATATTCTCTGAGTAATTTGATGAATCCAGCTAAATCTGAAGTCAAAAGTAAATTAAATTTGTTAAGTAGTGTACATTTAATTCTATCATCAAAAGACATTATATATCTCTATTGTTATGTAATATTTAAAATACCACGCAAAATAGTGAAAATGCAGCCATAAGTTTTTTGTTGTTGTTGTTGAAAGAGAATGAGATTTATATTTTCAGCGTTATTTTCATCAAAAGAAATTATAAAGTGTGAACATAAAATTGTCATTTTTTGTAGTATAAGTTCTAGATATAAAAAGAAAAATGATGCATGAACTATTATATGTTCGATGTGATACTTTTTTTTTGGTTTCAGTAAGAATATATAAAGTTTATTTCAAACTTTTTACATAACTGGTTTATGAAAGTGTAAGCAAAATTATTTTTTTCCGAATCGGTATTTGCTTGTTATAAACAAAACAAACTTATCACTATATCACACTGAAAAAGAAATAGAAATCTTATCGAGAAATAACTAGATGTTACAGTTTGTTTAGAGCTATAAAAGAAAACATCTTTCTTCATTTAAATCTCCACTGATAATAGAGGTGTGTGTGTGTGTGTGTATCTGTAGGTGTGTGTATGCGTGTTCAATAGCAATAGTTCAGTGCCAGTTTATCAGATTTTGAAATTAGCAATTACTCGCGTTTAGTATAGATTTAAACAGATTCCTAATCATATTTTTTCTGAATATAATGAATATATTCTTATATTCAGAAAATATTAGAATATTTATATTTTCTGAATATATAACAAGTAATATAAAAAGAATTTTTTAAATTAATTCCAACTTACGCTCACAAATAACATTTTTTATTTTAGTTACCTTTTATTAAATAATTACAGTTAATATAAATATGATTAATTCACAATATTAAGAAGCAAAACAGGAAGCAAATTTCCTGGCAATTTCCATTCTTCTTTTTATATATGATGTTCGAACTCTCAGCCCAAGGGTGCGTATACGAAAGCACACCAACCAGACTATCCCGATCTGACTATTACAATATCTATAAATAATTGCTCAGAAAATTATATTAATATTGAGTTTTTTCGACGCCAATTCAAGTTTCAAAACCAATTATGATTTGCACAATGCGCTATTTTTCTACACCTGTTGGGAAATGCAATACAGATTAGAAATTTCTAATTTTCTTCATTCTGTATTATTTTAATTCGAAAATACTTCAAAATGAATCGGAAAAATCGATTTATTAACAATGTTTAATTTTAAACGTAACAAACAATAAGAAAATAAACAAAATCGTTTTAAATTATAATCGGCCGAAAACATGTTAAGTCTAACCTCATTAGCATGGGGGGGGGACAAACTGAATTCGTTACTAATTTGGTTGTGAGGAAATAAAGATTTTTGCTAGAAAGTTAGTTTTTCAGTAGTTAATAAAAAATTAATGAATTAATATTTGAAAAAAAAACTGTATAATCATCAAATGTCAACAATGCAAGTTTTAAAAAATTTACTTAAACTTGATTGGATGAATAAACAGTTTTTCATTAACGATTGAAAAATTGAACAAGATATATATATATACATATAGGGAAAGTGTGATCTAATAGTAAAAATTAAAAAAGAAATTTTATAATCGTAATTTTTTAAACCGCGTTTTTTTTAAATAAATCCTAATGTTTTAGACTTTCTCGAGTGAGAAAAGCATATTTTTTTAATCATGCATCTCCAATTGTCACTCTACTTGCCTGAAAATACAATAAAAATGAAATAAGATTGATATGAATATCGTATATTAAATTTAAAAAAAATTGTTAAAGAAGGAGAGAAGAGGCGATATATTTATATTCGTATGCATGTAAACTTGGTAACTCATAAAGTAACGGCAAAAATTTTCACGCTATCCTGTGGAGAGAAAATGTACATTTGCGGAAGAATTTTAATATTAATCGAATGAAAAATAGAGTTCACATTGAATATTCAGTTTTCTTCACTTCACTATGAAATATTAAACTCTCATGAGCGGAACTTTGAAAATAAAAAACTGAACACTCTTGCTATTCACAATTTTAAATTTCAAGTATTGAAAGAAAGGTATACAGAATAAATATTCGGTTTTCTTCATGGTATTACAAGGCAGAATACGTGCCATACAACTCTCACCGTGCGTGGAAAACGGGAAAGAATATTTTTGCTTGTACATTACCGATAATTTCCGATATATGCCACCTCTTGCCATTTATTACTTTGCATTCACTAAGATTTTCGAAGAGAAAAAGGGAACTGAAAAAAAGCTGCTAAATTTATTGACTAAATGAGACGGTCCGGAAAAACTATTTATATTGATTTTTATTGGGGATTGAAAATGAAATACTGTTTGAGGGCTTGGATTCGATTCCCACCGCTGCTAGGTCTCCGTTTTTCTTAGGAGAAGCTTGAATGACGGATTTCCGATGATAGGGAGAGTACCTAAGAATCATGGATCTATCTGCCTTATATGTCATTTATTTAAACTTCGCACTTTTCATTGCACATGAATTTAAAAAATTATGCCTTTATCTGATGTTTTAATGTAGTATTTAAATGATGTATTTGAATAGTGGTCGCAGACAGAAGTGGTAGCGTGGCCGAGCGGTCTGAGGAGCTGGCTTAAAGCACTAAGCACTTCGTTGACGTGGATTCCAATCTCACCGTTGCCACGTATCCCTTTTGCTTAAGAGAAGCTTGCGGAGACGGATTTACGCAGAAAGGAAAAAATAATTAAAGGAAAATGGATCTATCTGCATTAAATGCCATTTCATCAAACTTTGCGCTTTTCCTTGTTTATGATTTTCAAAAATTATGCCTTCATCTGCATTTTTTAACCTAGAATTAAACATTTAAATGATATCTTTGAATACTGGTAGTGGTTAGATGTGGTAGCGTGACCCATCGGTTTAAGGCACCCGTCTCTTTGTTGGCGTGGGTTCGAATCCCACTTCTACCACGTCTCCCTTTTTCTTAACAAAGGTTTGTATGACGGATTTCCACAGAAAGGAAAAAGTAGCAAACGAAACATGGACTTATCTGCATTAAATGCATTTCATTAAACTCTGCTCCTTTTCTTGAATATAATTTTAAAAAGTTCTGCCTTTATCTGCAGTTCAAGTGTAGAATTAATATTTAAAAGATGTATTTCAGAACTGCTCGTGGCTAGATATAGTAGCGTGGCCGAGAGGTCCAGAATGCAGTTCTATCTGCATTAAACGTCATTTCCTTGAACATGAATTTAAAAAATTCTGTCTTTGTCTGCTTTTCTAATGTAGCCTTAAACTTTAAATGTTGTGACCCAAGCCTCGAAAAGATATGCTAACGTGGCAGAGAGCATATCTTTTAGAAACTGTTTAAGGCACAAATCCCTACAAGGGCGTGGCTCGAATCCTACCGCTGCCAGATTTCTCTATTGCTTAACAGAGGATTGTATGACGGATTTCCGCAGGTTGGAAAAAGTAACTAAAGAATCGTGGATCTATCTGTATTAAATTTCTTTCTGAAAGCTTCGAACATTTCATTTTACATAATTTTTTTTAAAAAAGGTTTTTTAATCTGATGTTCTAATGTTGAATTAAACTTTAAAAGATGCATTTGAATATTAATGGCGGATAGATGAGTTATCGAGATCTATAGCGCTTGTTTAAGACACCAGTCTCTTCGAGGGCGTCGGTTCAAATCCCAACGTTGTTAAGTCTCTCTTTTGATAGAGAGAGACTTCGTTGACGGGATTCTACATGTATGTTAAGTCACTTAACGAAATAGCCACCATGTAGTTAAAATAATATATTTTTTTCTAAAGAGGATATAACGTGCCTAGAATAATCTAGTCATTTCAAAAACTAATTCAAGTTGCTCTTCTAACTCTAAACATTTTTTAAAAATCTATTAGTATCTTTTTAGGAATCAACAGTATTGTGATGGTTACGTTTTGCTCAAATGAACAGAAATAGTATCGGACAACCGAGTAGAATTGTGGGATTCCTTTGTCAGCCACATACATAAAACGTTAGATTAAAATACTAATGATTAAAAGAGCATGAATCTAGCTTCCTCTTCCACATCTGCTTTTAAATCTTCGTTATTACACTGGCTGAAGAACGTTTGCCCTCATAAGATTTTACATTTACTAAATCGTGATACAAGAAAAAGTTTGGATTGTATTTGGAGCCGAGCTTTCGATTATTCAGTACATGAAATCTGGCCAGAAATCTTCAATGATTAATCTCAAAAACGGGATATTAAAACCAACGGAAATGGTCTCCCCAAAACTTTCCTTCATACAAATTAATAAACCGGTTATGCCAGAGAACGTCTGACATGGCAGAAGCATACAATAGTTATGAAATGTTTGGCGTGAATTTAACATTTTTACTGAATCTTTCGTATTATCTTTGGCGATAAATCTCTTACATGTCTTGAGTTTAGTTATTTTAACGTCCCTTTGTAAAGCAATGCTAGGGCTATTTGGGGATAGATCTCGTAATTTTGAACTGTGGTCAGATGACAAGGACGGCATCTGTTGAAATGCTTTTAATGATGACGCGTCTGCCTTACAACGGAAGGAGAGGTGCAGTACCTTCTGAGGGTATGGATCTCTGAGCACCCGAGGGCAATCTGACTTCTAGCTCAAATGAAGATGGCACACACTTACCACATTCGCTTGCATACCCTCTTTTTACAGGGGGCCACATTCACTCATCTCACAGACAGAACACAGAACAACCATGCGCAGACTGGGGAACCCTGATTACGAGGAAGACGCGCTATCTCTGTGCCAGGACGCTGGCAATGCTTTTAATTAATGAAACATTATAAAAAATAATGCATAATCGATTCCATGTGTGGACTAGAAGGGTAATAAATCACTGGTGTAAATATTCTTTTAGAGGATTCCTTCGATGAGTAATAAATCACTTATATAAAATAGATTCTTGTAAAATAATCCTGTTTCTCTGGTCAAGGTCAAATGTATCAGAATTAATGGCAGAAATCTACACGTGTGTGATTTATGAGAACATCATAGTATATAAGACCAGAGATATATGTAATTTTTATCGCCATGTAAATCTATGGCTATTGTGAGCTGCGCAGTGACTTCAAGAGATGGAATAAAAACGAAATTTGGAAACTCAATATGTGTTTATTAGATGATTTTCGGCCACGACTCGGCAACTTTCTTTCGATTCTAAATTAACTATGGATTATATTACATATATATGTATAATCTCATTATATGATTATAACCTATTGATATAGACCCTAAAAAACAAAAATTGTTTTTTTTTATTATATAGATTTCATTTCCATAGTAATTTTTTTCTCTAATTTAATAAATTTTCTAAATATTTAATTTTATACACAATCTGTAACTCTATTCTAAATAGTTTGATCAAACTGAAACTAGTTTCATTGTTACATCAAACCATTCAATCTCTCGCTTTTACAAATCTTAAAATTACGACACAAAATTGAATTTTACTTTCTTGTATACGTAGTATAGAAAAAGTATGGTAACCGCTAAAAATTGGAACTCGAAATTTTGACGATTCTTCACATTTTAAACCTCGCTGCGTTTGGAAAACACTTTTTTTTTGGGGGGGGGAGTAATGTCCGTCCTCCTGTCTGTGACAAAAATAACTAAAAAACCGTTTGAACTGGAAGTTCGTAATTTGGTTTACGGCCTCTATTCCAAATTGGAAGATTTTTATCAAATTATAAGCAAAATCTGTTCAAATTAAGTCCGTCTGTTCAAATATAAGTTAATATGATGTTTGCAAAACAAGTAAAGCTAGATTTCTAAAATTCAATGCATAGATTTAAAACATATAATGTAGACGACACCTGTCAAATTTTAAACCAAATACAGGTTGGCTGTCTATTGGTTGTATTTTTTGAAACATGTAAACGCTTTAGTTCAAAAATGCAATGCCTTAAATATATCAAATTTGATATGGGATTTTCTGACAAGTTCTATACCAAATTTTTGCTTCAATCTATTGAAAAAACTTGTGTAACACAAATTCGAATTTTTCATATTATTAACCGCATGCCAGGAATTAATAGCCAAAAAAATTGAAAAGGATTACAGGTTAGATTCAGTAAAAATGCTAATTTGACATAGAGGTTATTAATTCGTGACTGTTTCACGCCAATGCTATGCCAGGCGTTCTCCGTTTAATATTTAAATTTTATTTGTTTTCAAACTTATTCGAGAATATGCGAGAAGGTTTTGAGGAGACCCCTCCAGCTGCTTTAGATATTAACTCTGAAATAGGATTTTCATTTCCATTTTTAATCCGTTGTATATATGTATGTGCACTTTAATTTGCACGAATAATAATTTCGAAGTATTGTGATTCCATTAAATGATACTTTTCCGTAGGCCGGACGCAAGCGAAAAATCGCCAAATAATGTAGAATTCCGTCAAATTTCTTACAGCGATTTTAAAGCGAAATTACACCAAATATTGTAGAATTCCGGCTAATTTACTTGGCGATTTTTCGCTTGTGCCCGGCTAACAGAAAAATGCCCATTGAATTCATATGACTAGTTATTTCGAATAACAAGGTAAAATTTTAAACTCTTATTAAAATTTTAAAATTCCATAACAATATTTTAATACCCAGAAAAGTCGATGGCAATGGACGCGCGACTATTAACTGTAAAATCGTAAGAATTACACCCGATACTCACTATCAAATGACAAAGGGGTTGTTTTTTTTCACATACATTTTTAAAATACAAAGGAAATTTGGAAATATCTTCTGAATGAAGAAGAAGAAATAAGAAGAATAACCTAAGAAAAATAAAATTAGAAAACGTATTTTATATTTCAAAAGCATTAAAACAAAAATATAGTCTTTTTTTATCGGACGTAATTAAAGCGCTCGCGTGTCCTTAATTGAATATTTAGTGACATTTCCTGATTGCTTGATTTTAATATTTGTTGAAATTTCCTGATTACTTAAGGCAATTTTGTAACCATTTAAACTAATATATGGTTAAACTTAATAAGGAGAATGATTAAATAGATTATACTTAATGAAGAGAAATGATTAAATAGAACAGCAGACACGATTTTCTTTTTTATTGGGTCTCCATGAATACTAATAAGGGCATTTCTTTTCTTCTCTCTTACATTATAATTGTAGGCCGTTATGTTCAGGTTTCTGCGCATGAGCATTTGAACTTCGTTTCACTCAGAGAAAAAGCGAGTATTTTGGGCTTTTTTTTTCTGACCGATTAATAACAAAATTTGATATCTTATAACTTTAAGCGAGCCATATATAAATTCCTTTATTTCGTATATATCGAAAGCGAATCGAATTTTACATTTAGATAAGATTTTGCCTTTTAAATTTATCTGTATAAATGTTAAATTTATCTGTATAAATGTCACACTTTTGTAAAACGCGACTTATATTTATTCTTTAATGGAGAGCATTCTAAGAGCAATTTATTGTAAATATTAGAATATGATTTTATTATTAATCTGCATTACGTTCGTTGGATTTTACCATATATACAATAGCTTCCAGTAATAGTTGTTGAAATTGCTGTTTTTTTTTTTATCTATAAGTCGGTTGAGCACCAAAACTTTGTTTTGAAGCTAGAAAAATTGAAAATGGAAGTTTAAAAATATTATCAGGAGAGAGAGAGAGAAAGACTCGTAACTTTTTCAAATCGATTTAAACTGGTTAATGACTTAAATGAATTAAGACAAATAATCACTTAAAAAAATAATAATGTTCTCACATGATAACAACTTGAAATTTGCGACCATAAATTTCTTCTTCTTTTTTTTTTCATGATACTTTTGAAAGAAAATGCATCTGAAAATTCCTTTTCATTAAACGTTCTTGTTTTAGGAATATACTTAGCTTCTAAGGCAAATCCAGTTGCATAAATAATGATTCAAAAAAACTCAATATCGGAAAAACATTTTAATTAAAATCTTCTTTTTAATAGTGAATTAGATACAAAAAGCAACGTTTAAAATTTATCTATAATAACAATTGGTTACAGAACATTAGAACTCCTGAAAAAAATTAGTTTTAATTTTCTTTTTACATTTTATTATAAAACATACCAAAAATCAGAAAATATAATTAAAAGATTGATGGTTTAGACAAGATTTGTTTTATATCAGGAGGAGGAAAACTACAATCGGCTGTGGAACGTTATTTTTTTGCAATTTAGAGGTAGCTAAATTCCTAAAAATATTAAAAACATACAG